>JAVTVY010003314.1:0-354756 GCA_036873755.1 Hanleya hanleyi | reverse complement strand
GTGGTTGTACGTTGAACCTATTTCTGAGAAAACATTGAACCTGAATCTGGTTATACGTTGAACCAGTAATTGGTTATAGGTAACACCAAATTTTGGTTCAGGGTTTTCCATGGTTAAACGTTGAACCAGTTTCTAGTTCAACGTTTACCTTTCAGTTCAACGTTACACCTTTTCGTGGTTGAACGTTTAACCTCATTTCAGTTCAACGTTGAACTTTGCTTGGTGCTACGTTGAACCAGTTTATGGTTGCAACCGAGTTACATCCACTTTATGGTTGAACGTTTACTCAGCGTTTTTACAGTGTATAGTACATTTTCATATAATCCGGCTCAGAAAAAAAAACGTTCGCATTATCAATCTGCTGTCTGTGTACTGTTAACCTTGAATATAAATCAGTTATTTAAATGATAGAATGTTTTCCGTCGTTCTCACAGACAATATCGATGTTTATAATCACAGGATATATTGACTTTGACCTTCTCGATGGATGAACCTGATACTAGAGCTGTCTATACTATGAAAACATGGCTCATACCTTGGGTTTTAATAGTTGGAAACTAGTGTCTAAGTTCATGTCAGAGTTTTCGTTAAGCTTGAAGTATGTCTTTCACTGTTGATAATGGTCGAGTTCATGCCAGAGTTTTCTTTAAACTCAGAACCTGTCTTTTAGCCATATTGGTATATGGAAAATGGCCATATTAGTATATCATGTCTTTGTGGGCTGTCAAATGAAACTGCCGAGCATTATTTCTTACATTGTCCCCTCTTTTTCATTCAACGACATTCGTTCCTTGCAAAACTCTCTACAATTCTATTGAATGATATTCATAATATTATCAAATTTGTTTGTCTCTCACTATTTCTTTTATTCTTACTACTTACGTCTGTTACAGAAGTAAGCAATTGAAGAAGTAATGTACCGACTCTTCTGCATTCTATATTATCAATGTATCCGCTTAAACATGTATCATATATTATATCTATAGGGGGACACGCTAACGAGCCTTGGGCTCATTGTGCCCTCGTTGTAAACAGTATTTGCAGATAAATTTGTTTAAACCAACCTGTCTTTTACATGGTCGGTCCTGCTTACAGGGTGTACAAGCTGTCAGCCCAGTACAAGGTATTTTTTCAACTGTGACTTGAAAAAAGAAATAGAATCTATTTTTTTAAGATAAATTGGTAGTTTATTCCATAGCCTAGGACTTTTAATTCTTGCAGAGAAGAACGAGATATCAGACTAATAGAAGGGTCGATACAAATTGATTCTGGAATTTCTAGTAGCATATCGATGACATCTCTGGTGGATAGTCGGTAAAAGTAAGGGGTGATAACTGAACTTGTGGACATATTGTAAAAGAAGATATATCATTCATTTGTGGTAGTGTAAGAATATTCAGATGTTTATAAAACAAATGCTCGGTATCTTAAATATTGAATGACGGACTAGACGCTTGTATTGTGGACTTCTGGGCTCTGGGTCGTTATAGTCTCCAAGCTATACAATCGCTTGGGGCAGGGTCTGAAGTTATAGGTTTCCCGTTTCCAACTTGATGTTGTTTTTATCTACTTCGACATGTTTTGTTAAGCTGGGATTCCGTGACGGAGAAGGGGGTTGCTGTTTTTCGCGCAGCATTTCTGTAGTATTGGAATTTTCCTGTGGGAGGCTACATTATTATTTTAGACTCCGTCTCATTAGATTCGGGGGGCTGATTAAGGCGTATCGATTAGGGGGATCGGCTAGTCACTGGGCTTTCTAGGGCCATGATAAACTCGCCTTTTGTTCTGACTATCCAGTAGTCGTTGTTTCATTGCACCCATTCTTTGATGTAGTCGGCCATCTCTTCGTCAAGTGTCGTGTATTTTTCCACAAAGTAAATTGTTGGTTATCTTGTTAGTATAGTCCATTTTATTCGCTTGTCATAGTATACTAGTTGAATATCAATTCTTCATTCACCACGCGCGAAAACAGTTTACCTGCATCATTTTCTGCTATATCGTGTTATATATGTAATCTTTATCTGTCATTAATCCGTCATTTAGATAGGAGCTCGTTGTAATGCCCTGATGGAGATACCCAACTAGAGACTTCGATTTCCATCATTAGATGATCACTGCCGAGGGGCGTGGGGATATGAATCGTTCAACTGTGTCCCAGTCCTTCGGGATATATAATGCCAGGTTTCTAGCTACATAGTTATCGATAATCAGAGTACAGATGTTTGCACGCGACTGCAACATAGCGTTGTACGTAAGGGGTTGTACAGAAGAAAGTTGGTATAACTGTACATATATACTCGATCGGGCACGTGTTAAAACAAAACATTCCCGTAACTTACTTGTATTGGTCTACGTAACTTTGTTCTGCGTCTACTGTATTTCTGCAATTCCCTTAGGATGTATTGAACGTGGATGTAATTAGGCATACAGGACGTATACGTCATTAAAATTAAAATCACCGAGATTTCATGGCGTATTCATTGTGTGGAATATACTTCAATAACTGGGAACACGGGTAAACCAGTAATAGAATATACTTCAATAACTGGGAACACGGGTAAACCAGTAATAGAATATACTTCAATAACTGGGAACACGGGTAAACCAGTAATAGAATATACTTCAATAACTGGGAACACGGGTAAACCAGTAATAGAATATACTTCAATAACTGGGAACACGGGTAAACCAGTAATAGAATATACTTCAATAACTGGGAACACGGATAAACCAGTAATAGAATATACTTCAATAACTGGGAACACGGGTAAACCAGTAATAGAATATACTTCAATAACTAGAACACGGGTAAACCAGTAATAGAATATACTTCAATAACTGGGAACACGGGTAAACCAGTAATAGAATATCTTCAATAACTGGGAACACGGGTAAACCAGTAATAGAGATATACTTCAATAACTGGGAACACGGGTAAACCAGTAATAGAATATACTTCAATAACTAGAGACACAGGGTAAACCAGTAATAGAATATACTTCAATAACTGGGAACACGGGTAAACCAGTAATAGAATATACTTCAACTAACTGGGAACACGGGTAAACCAGTAATAGAACTGTCTCACTTTGTAACTGGGAACACGGGTAAACCAGTAATAGAGATATACTTCAATAACTGGGAACACGGGTAAACCAGTAATAGAATATACTTTAATAACTGGGAACACGGGTAAACCAATAATAGAGTATCTTCAATAACTGGGAACACAGGTAAACCAGTAATAGAATATACTTCAATAATAACTGGAACACGGGTAAACCAGTAATAGAATATACTTCAATAACTGGGAACACGGAGTAAACCAGTAATAGAATATACTTCAATAACTGGGAACACGGGTAAACCAGTAATAGAATATACTTCAATAACTTCAGGAACACGGGTAAACCAGTAATAGAATATACTTCAATAACTGGGAACACGGGGTAACCAGTAATAGAATATACTTCAATAACTGGGAACACGGGTAAACCAGTAATAAACTATACTTCAATAACTGGGAACACGGGTAAACCAGTAATAGAATATACTTCAATAACTGGGAACACGGATAAACCAGTAATAGAATATACTTCAATAACTGGGAACACGGGTAAACCAGTAATAGAATATACTTCAATAACTGGGAACACGGGTAAACCAGTAATAGAATATACTTCAATAACTGGGAACCCCCACGGGTAAACCAGTAATAGAATATACTTCAATAACTGGGAACACGGATAAACCAGTAATAGAATATACTTCAATAACTGGGAACACGGGTAAACCAGTAATAGAATATACTTCAATAACTGGGAACACGGGTAAACCAGTAATAGAATATACTTCAATAACTGGGAACACGGGTAAACCAGTAATAGAATATACTTCAATAACTGGGAACACGGGTAAACCAGTAATAGAATATACTTCAATAACTGGGAACACGGGTAAACCAGTAATAGAATATACTTCAATAACTGGGAACACGGGTAAACCAGTAATAGAATATACTTCAATAACTGGGAACACGGATAAACCAGTAATAGAATATACTTCAATAACTGGGAACACGGGTAAACCAGTAATAGAATATACTTCAATAACTGGGAACACGGGTAAACCAGTAATAGAATATACTTCAATAACTGGGAACACGGGTAAACCAGTAATAGAATATACTTCAATAACTGGGAACACGGGTAAACCAGTTTACTTTGTATCCATGTAGCTCATCTTCTATGAGTTACCTACAGAGAGCGTGCGGATCCTCGCCTTCCCATGTTCATCTGAATGATTAGCAGAGGTACACTCGCATAGTTTAGGCACATACAAGAGCTATGTTTCCAGTCACTTGGACGACCATTGGTTAGCAAGCTAAGATTCTGCGGGATTTTCTGTTATCGCTCTGTAAAATTAGAGGTTTCCAAATTCATATCCATGATGCAGTATCGAAAGTAATATGGCAAAGTACTCCTTGTCGATCTACGACAAGTAAAGTAATATGGCAAAGTACTCCTTATCGATCTACGACAAAACATTTCTCGCTGATCTTGGTATGTGCTTTAGAATAGGTTAACCAGAAGACTATTCTGTAAAGTCATGTGACGCAGTCAGTATGTCGGCACCTCTTCCCACTTCACTTATATGTGTTGTAATTTCGACCCTTTTCCCATGCCAGTAAGCTTGACATGTAGTTTGAATGTAAAACCCATTCCCTTATGATGTTATATGACTTCAAGAATAATCCGTATTGTGAAAATCTTGCGTTAAAGACTAGATTTGACAAGGGAAAACTGTAATTTAGAAGTATTCATACCATCTCGGACACTCGAACTTTCATAGTGATGTTAAACATTGGTGTACGCGTCCAGAGCACACCTGATTTCCTAAAGTTTGGCCTTCAGCGTCAAATACCAATACCTGTCTGTGCCTGCGGATCCTAAAGGGATCTTGTCATGCTTTTTGGCTGGAAATTGGGATAATAGTATATGTTCCCAGAAGTAGATGTCCATTGGTATATGGGTACATCAATACCATTATCTACCTTAGTCGAATATTTCTCTTCCAAGAGAATCCTCAACAACATAGAAAAATCAGTATGCTTCGTTTGGCTACACCAGCGAAACTCTTCATATCCTTTGGCGTGTGATAGATCCTGGTGAGCATCCCACTTATCATCGGTATAGTGCTCTTTTGATAATAAGATCTGATAAGTCAAGATGCCTTTATTTCAGGCTGTCGCCCACAGGAAAAACTGCTATTAATGTATATATTATATCCCATTTATAGAGTGAGTAACATTTGTATCCAATTATTTTTAATCGAAGTATATAGAGTATACCGAGTATAGAGAGACGGTGCTCACAGGAAGTGACGTCAGGAGCCGGTATGCTATTAATTCCACAGACCACCATTACAGTAGAGACACACAGATTGTCATCTTCTCACTGTAGATGAGCCGCTGTTTCGTATTACATATGTTGTCGCAGTAGTTCCGCGAACGTCGTGACACTGTAACTAACAAACGCATTCGAAGCACTGTTGTGTCAAAGTCATCCCACTTGAATGCCTAGTCTTTACCGTATGTCAATATTATTCCACCTCTTGGAATTCGTATGAAATCGCACATTGTTGCAGCTGGTATTTAACCCTACCTGGCCTGAAGGGGGGGGGGAATGGCCCCCTACCAAACTTTCTGCGCTATCTTCGAAACGACAAAAAATGGAGAGCTGAAACATTGTGACTTTATAGTTTATCATATTGGGGTCGTTTTGAGCCTATTTGCATAACCCCCCGAACAGAGGATCATGGGTAAATTTAAGATGGCGGCCACGTGGGGTACCAGAAAAGTGATTTTTTTTTTGTCTTATTGCTTCAAAATTTCTGCTTTTCCGCGATGAAAAGTGGCCAAAAACTATTTTATTTAACATCACATTAATATTTGCTAATTTATCATGCAGTTTTTGTGGAGAAATTGCACAAAGAAAAATTTCAGAAAATTTGACCGAAAAATCGACCCCAAAATGTCGTTTTTGAAAATGACCTCACTGTGACGTCATCAAAGCGGTCATCTTGGATTTTTTTTACATTTTCTGATAGAGCTTGACCCAAGGGTATAGTGTAGTAAGTTTTTGCTCCCTAGCTCAAGAAGTAAGAAAAATAATTGGTGGTTGGTGGGGGGGGGGGGGATTTCGGCTCCCCCAGGCCAGGACAGGTCCCAAAAAGAACAGGCCAGATAGATGCCAACAAGCTCTTTCCAACTCCACCATGGCAGTTAATCAAACCAGAAGTAGATATTACATTGACGAAATATAAAAAGGCAGACACACAAGAATTTGGTCTACTAAGAGAGAAATACAGATCGCATCAGCTTATTCATACAGATGGTTCTAAAGATGATGAGAGAGTAGCATGTGCTACTATCTTTAGTTCCAAAACTAAAACCTATCGACTACAAGGTAAAAGTTCGATATTCACTGCAGAAGCAAAAGCTCTATTGTCAGCTTTAGAAGGTATTGCAATTGGGTTCACTAAAAGGAAGAAATATGTCATATTCTCAGATTCACTGTCATGCCTTCAAGCGATTGAAAGTGGAAATTCAACTCATCCAACCATCTTGAATATTCTACAATTATATGACTGTTATTGTGTTTTGTTGGGTACCTAGTCACGTTGACATCAAAGGTAATACTGAGGCTGATAAAATGGCTATGACAGCCATAGATGATAAGGTTGATCCTGTTGGAATGCCATACAGTGATTTCAGACCATCTATCTGTGTTTATGTGAGAAAGTTGTTTCAAGCTTTATGGGATGCTATGGATAATAACAAACTTCATGAGATAAAAGAACCCTGCAGGCTATACTCATCTGAACAGCCAGAAATGTTCCAGTCATGCCATGTTTAGACGATGTAGAATCGGTCATACACGATTAACTCACGAACATTTACTAAAAAAGAGCCATTCAGTGGACTGATTATCTGTCAGTAGTTGATTACCTAACACACCTAACCAATGTGCCTGCTATATCGTTCTTTGATGCTGTACTCGGAATATTCATCAATATATTGCCCATGTCAGTATTGCATGTAACAGTGTATTAATACATAATATAACTGTCACCTTCGGGGGAGCTAGATATCATCATGGGTGGGAGGCTGAAATGGGAGACACATCCATATCTCAGATTTCATTTCATATTGAATGAACATCCCGTTAATAAAACACACATGTGTTGGAAGAAAATATGCCGTTGGGTATCGGTTATTGTCGGATGTCGTGCTGAAAGCTTACCAGCTACATAGTTGAAGAGGTCTCATATCCTTCATCTCATTAAGTGTCAACAGGGCTTTGTCTCGGGGAACATTGACATTGCCTTTGATTTGTTAGGTGAAACTAGTGAACTAGAACTATAAACAGTTGCTTTGGGATATTAAGGTTGCTCGGCAGAATCAAAAATAACCATTTGTGCAAGTTACGGCGCAGTCAAAAAGAGCATCATATGCTATATGTCACTGGGTTCTGTACGCCATGCTTTCGTAAAGTCAATACAATGTCACAATCACAATGCCACATTGTGTGACGTCACTTCAGCACATGTTCATAACAACATTTGGGTTTCATCACTTAAACGTGTTCGTGCGTGACTAAATAAAAAAAAGTAATGCGGGATGCCTAAATTTTGAAACTACATTGCATTTGCACAATTACGCCCAATAAGATTATAATGGCGAGAATTCTTACCATATAGAATCAAACTTACGAAGTAAAACAATGGAATGTGTGAATAAAAATCAATTCTCTTTCCTGTCATATATATTTATGCCCAAAGCCGACTGGTTCGACAAGGGAAGCCGTCCCGAAGGCAAACCATATAATTTCCCCTCTCAATTTCGTTCCATGACAGTTCACAAGAACACAATGGCATCAGGTATGTTCAATTTCACGGGTTCTGGAAACCGGTGTGCCAATAATTATAGAGAAATTATTGATTCCGAAATATTGATTTGGACCGAGGCTGACTGATGATTGTTGAACTTGTGTATTTTCACAAGATCGTCAACACTTTGTTTGTACCTCAATAAAGGTTTATCAGCAGCCTGTCCGGAGTTCCACAGGAAATGACAGATATGGTGTGATTAGTACTTATATACTTTCTCAGACCTTTACAGCACATACATGTAGAATAATTTACCATTAAGGTGGAGTAGTTATTTATTAAATATCGAGATATTTAGGGATAACAATAAAAAAATAAAATAATTGGATAATAGGTTTACAACTGTTTACTTCCCGTGATAGTTCCAGCAATATTATATTATTCGTTGTTGATGCTTTCATAAAACTCGTCCTTCGGACGTGGGTTTATCATTTACAACTGACATGATCAGTTCTCTGACGGAGGTAAATGGTAAAACGTTATGCGATGACTGTGAATATATCTACACTGGCGTTTTGGCAAACTGGGGCGATATGCAAGAGTATCCATATCCTCTAGTACCAAGTCATTTAATATGTCTATAACGAAATATTGAAAAAATATCAGAATTGCTGACACCGCGTTTGGAGAATATTTTGGAAATGCCCCTTTGGGTAACATTTTAAAATAATTCGCGGAATTCTGTGAGTAATTCAAAATACCATAAACAAAACATTTTAGATTGCGTACGTTATAACAACTATGCAGGAGTATGTTCGATCGACCGAAATCCGGGATAGAGAAAAGGTCTGAATCTAATCTGGTGCAGTTACTTTCTGTAATCTATACAAAATCAAATTGAAGCAATAGGTGTCTTATCGACCCATTTACTGGCCATTACCATGCTCGCTCTGATGAGACCAGTGTTTACTGGCATGTGTGGAAAATAGGTTCAAGTAAGCTGGAGCTGCCAGTACCAGTTCGAATGTCCATTAATCATTCTTTGCCAGAAGCTAATCAATAGGCATTTATTATCAATCATTGTTTATTATAGATTATGAAAATATTGAACTTGCTTTAGCTTTCCTTAGCGGGGATAATATTCCTGGTGGTCTTCGCCTGAGGGTGTTCTGTAAACGTCTAATTTCATTCAGTATTTCCCATGATGTCTAGTTCTGGACCACTTACCTTGATTGAGGACACTAGACTTGACCTGATTTGCCATGAACTGCGTTAAACTGGTGATTTTGGGTATACTATTCACAATTTCCTGTGGTCAGGCGAAGTTGCGGGTCAGGTGGTGAGGCTATAATTTGGTAAAACAATCCCAAGAAAGCACAATTGTTGAAACAAGTTGCTGTACAACCATTACGCTAAAGTGTTCCAGCATATCATTTTCGAGATGTGCCATGCCGAATTAATACACCATGCGCTGAAGGGTTACATACTACCGTCAATTGTGTTTGTAATGATTTTCGTTATGCATGCTACTATAACAATCGCTTGTCGAGTCACAGTCCATGGCAGGCTGCATGCAGTATTAACCTTGAGGGGAGGATTATGGCCCCATACCAAACTTTCTATCGTATCCCCGAAACGAGAAAAAATCTCCGTGACTTTGTAGTTTATTATTTTTGTAGTCATTTCTAGCCTATTTGCAATAACCCTCCGAGCAGAGGATCATGGGGGAATTCAAAATGGCGGTCATGTGTGTATCGGAATGTTTTCGTCAGTTTTCTTCAAAATCCTGCTTCTCTTCGGGAAAAAGTGAGCAAAACATTTCACATCCGAGGATTAATTACTAATTATCATGCAGTTTTTGCGGAAATCATACATAAACAACAAATTCGAAAAATTCTGACCCAAAAATCTACCAAAATTACTTTTTTTCAAAATGACGTCAAGGTATAATGTGGTAAATTTAGCTTCCTAGCTCAAGGGATAATACGATATTAACTAGGCCTGCACAGGTCAGAAATCGACGAGACCAGATATGGTTAAAATCATTTGTATTTAACCCTACCTTACTGGGAGAGACAAATGTACCAGCAGTGAAGAAGACATTTAGTGCAATGGGAGGAGGAAGGAGCCATAATTTATTACTAAACGCATTAGAATCGTTTGACATTTTGTGCATAATCCGACGTTCATCAGTTTCTTTTTGTTTTCGTCAATAAAACATTTTATAAGAGAAATGTCAAGAATATCTTTATCAAAAACTCAGTAATATTACGGTTTTACAAGTGTGTGGACTTTTAGCATATGCATATCACTTTTAGAAGGACAAAGGATTCCGAATGTTCATTCCATCGCAAAAGAAAACGAATTTATTCGGCCGTATTCTGCTTTTGTCCATCACAGAAGTGTCGTATTGGTAGCTAATCCTGCAGGGTGGCTTTGCTTCACGAGATTTTGGGTAGCAAAACACAACAAGCGTGCAATTTAGATGCTTCCCATTATGAGAGTGTGAGGCAGACCATGTTTATCGAATAGAGACTACAGTTAGTTTGGTGTTATATAGCTATCCGGACAGAAAAGCGTTTTCTGACTTCCTCGCTTCGTAAAACATTGCAATGAACAACAGTTCGAACAGCCTTTGTTGGTTGATTAGGTTCGTCGATAACGTTATCTGCTCTCGTTTCTAAAATCAATTAAATTCAATGTCTGGTTAGATGTACTGAATCTCGGCTTATCCTCGCCTTCAAAACGAGCAAGATAGATGGATTTTTTTGTATATTGACCATTTAATGAGGATAGTTCATTCCCCATACATATATCAAAGGAATATATAACTTATTTTATCAGTTCGAGGCAGTGTTACTATTGGAGTGTTGTAGTCTCCATGATATTTAGTAAATACAATTCAATTACAAGCGTCTAGTCCGTCATTCATAATCCAGCCGTCGTCCATTAGAGAATATCCGCGTCCATAATCCAAAGACCTATTCCATTTTCCATATAACAGTATTAGCACCAAATTCAAAAAGACAATCATAGTATACATAAACATAGGCTTGTTTCCTGCAAGAGAGAAGCAGTCAACAGTTTTCAATGATGCCGGCAAGACATCATGATGTTCCAAAAATATCAAACCCGTATCGCTGATCAGTATTCTTAATCCATAATATTCGTTGTAAGACCACGCTCGAGTACGAACCGTAGTAATGGACAAGACCAGTATACTGCCAACAAATGCTGTGTTGCGACTGGAAGCACATTCGAAATCTGTTGTCATACCAAAAGTATGTTAATATGTTATGTTAATATTGAAATGTGGGAAAATGCCTTTTGTCGTAGTTGTCCATGGATATTTCGTATTTTCACATACAATAGGTGGTAACACAATATGTATGTGGTTTATAGATAAACTTCAGAATTCTGCAAACTCTAGCCTCCGATGGGATATTCTTTCTTGTCGAAATCCTTGATTGCGTTGGAGTCATTTATAGGTAATAATTATTATTCATACCACGTTTGGGATAGTCTATCTTGCTGTGTTTCACTTGAATTTGCGGAACACCATCGACAAAAATGTATCGCGACATACTTTATTGATGGTATGTGGTACTTTCGTCTCTGTTGATGCAGAATTAACTGGCTATATTGTCTCTTTAATTGTTCATGTGGGCTCGCATCAGCTAGAACGAAATAAACCATTTTGCCTTAACGTGATGGAGCATTAATAACCAGTTATTGAGATGGGGCACGTGGATTATTATGTATTCTACCTGATCCTCCTAGTTTTGGGTCGGCCACATTGATTGCTGATGTAATGGAGATTGCCTGGACGAAATTGCTGTTACTGCATCTTAGCCGTCTGGAAAGATCTAATCAAGCCTTTTAGGCACAGAAAATAGTTACCTTTCTAGATATTACCTGCCATTAACAGTATGAAACCCTCTCCTAACAGCAAAATGACAACTCACAAATATTAAAACGTCGTTATGTGTATGTAACTTCTGAAAGTTCCCGAAAACTACTCAACTTTACACACAAATTCCATCAGGAAATTGTTTCTTTTTACCTCCGTCGATCAGACGGAGGTCTAGGAATGCAACGTGAAATCTCCCGCCAAATAATTGTCATATGGGGAACCCACGATTCATGTGATTTCCAATAGGGTTTACTGTGGTTCCCGACGACATTTTGACGCATCCTGTTTGGACAAAAGCGAAATAATGGGGAACCCTCATTGCAATGCATTTCAATGGGCCTTGCTTCTGTAGTCGGGTTCCACTTCTCATCATGCTTCACGGGTTACGGAAGTCAGGCTTCTAGCAGAAGATTGAACATGGCGGCTCCCCAGCTTGTACAGATGGACGATGCGATTTTTTGCCGTTTTTCTGGTAAGTTTTTTGTCGCTATTTTATGTCATTACAACACAATGATTCCTAGTATACCACCCGTCATTCCTATATATCGAAAAGTATTTGTCGGCTGATGACTTATGCCGAAGCCAACCAAATAGTCCAAGTTGTTGTTGTTGTTGCATATCAAATGCACGGGAGGTTTGGCAAGGCTGTAAGACCTCCCACTGAAAAGGTAATATCCTGGACAAAAGACTGACAATACAACTTCCAGCAGATCCTTTGTCAATTATATTTCGTGAGTCTTACACCAAATCGTTGCCCTGGTTGTTCTATTTCCTTTTGGGGGGGGGTATTTATTTTGCCTTTTGGCATAAATTTCTTGTGCATTTATAAAATATTTACCAGCATATTGTAATGAAGGATCAAATCATAGTTTATTGTTTGTCAAACCACATGTGTCTCTGTCCCAATTCCAGGCCTTCAAGTGCCTCCTATATTTCCTATATTTTCCAGTCATTCCTATATTTTCCTATATTTTACTCAAAATCTTCTCCTATATTTCCTATATTGTGACTTTTTCTCATGAAAACTTTCATCAATGCTCTGTCATGAGGAAAAACATTTCAGGATTTTTTTTTCAGAAACTTTTTTTCAGATTTTTTTTTTCGCCTCGCTTCGCCTCGCTTCCCTCGGCAAATATCAAAACATTTCAATCTCTCTATGCTGAATCAAACACAAGAGAACAGGTCGCCTGAAAGACCACCACTAGGACGTGAAAGTCATTTGATTAAACACCAGAAAACTACCAAGTTTGGAACACACAATGTAGTACAGACCTGTCTTACACTCCTTTATTTCCTGTATTTTCCTATATTTTATTCTGAAAATTCCTATATTTGAAATTTCTCCTATATTTTTGCAAATTTTCTCCTATATTTTCAGTGTGAGCCACTTGCAGGCCTGCAATTCCCATTTCAAAGGTTCATCTCCCAGCAGCATACATGTCAATTAGCATTTCAATACACTGAATTAAAAATTATTCTTGAATCTATTCTCAAATTACCTTGAGTAAGGATACCATTCAGGTCCCTATACTATTGAGTACACGTATGCTGTGAGAACTGGTATAATGGATTACATCTTGTTGTGTATGATGAAAGAATGAAATATAATGAAGGCCATAAACATTTTCAGTAAACTGAGTTTTGATATTAAATGTATACAATTGATTCCAACATGCAGGTCATGGATTCAGCTCTTCTTATATAAGACGCAACAGGACTGTTACACAATGGATGTACTGAATGAACTTGGAAGTACCAATACAGACTATCGATTGGTTTAGCTGTGTCAGAAAGGTGTGGTATGACAGAGGTGGTGAAAATCAGAGCCAGTGATTGGCCGCATAGTATTGTGCAAACCACACCCTCCCCCTCCTCCATTGGATATCAGCTGATTCCTCACGAAATAAACATTACGCATGTAATGACCACATGCAGGGTGATACACGTGTCAATCGGTCAGACATTTCCAAGGATGCTAAGTTCTAACTTAAAACAACCATGTCAGACTTCATTCCTTCACTCAGAATAATTGGATCTAACTTTTACAAAACCTGCAGCTCACAATAGCTCCTGGATCTACAACAGATAAATAAAGGGACCTATTTTATCTGTGCTATGGCAAAAATATCATGTAGAATGGGATTGTGTGGATAATATTAGATTCATGGAAGTTGAAGTCCTGCAGCATGCTCCACAAATATCATCAAAGGTCATAAAACTTTCTGCTCTGCACCAGTGTGGATCTATACTTGTTTTGTTTTTTTGTTTTTTTTACAAAATTATCTCCCCTGACCAGGTAAGGACTTGAGTGTCTAAAATAATTTAGCTTCTAGAAACAAAGACTTCATTTCCTGAGTAGAGGTAAAAACCGAACATATTTTGATTATTTTATTCAAATTTCAATTTCACTTCTGGTATATGTAGTACATGCATAAAATACATACAGAATGAACTGCATACAGAATAACACAGAGAACAGGTATATATGTATCTCATTACATTCTTAACCAAATATCAATACCTGGCCCTGGGTGATATTACAACGATACCATGGTGTTATATATTGTTATGATTGGCTTAACTTTAGCTGCTGAAAATATTTCTAATTTGAGGGCAATGGGCAATCATACTAAATTTATTTTCATAACTGAAATAAGTGAAGTTTACAACATAATATAATATGCATCATGGGTCTCCTTCGGTTTAGTGTAAACAAATATACCCTTGAATATCTGTTACCATAATTCAGTCATAATATTGTCTGTATTATATTGATGTCGACTTGATTTGATAGTATTATTAATTTTTATGCTGTTTATGATTAACATTAACTTTTTATTCGGTGGAATCCAGCCATTTGTTCCGTATGGGCAATATTCTCATCAGCCATCATCATTCAATATGAATGTGATACATGTACAAGTTCATGGTAATTGATACATTATGGTGAAGGTGACCTGTAACACCAGTATACAAAATTATTCCGAGCGCATTGAATCATCACATGATACTGAGACAGATCAGAACGGAGTGTCGGTAAAATCAGGTGTGTTTTGTAGAGGATTCTGTCAATGAGGATGCTATACTGTACACATACAAAATATGAAGTGTTGATGTTTAGGGCATATAGCACAAAATCAGAAGCAAGTTGGTAAAACTAGGCACACAGAGTCTCATTTCTGCCGCTAACGTGTTGATTTGGGTGGGGGCGTCCTCTCAGGGGGAGGTGGGGGTGGGAAGGAGCCTAATGTCTCAAGCAGTATTCCAGGTTTTCCATCAATATACTCTATTCCATACCCCAATATTTCAAGCACGTGAAATCAGACAAAAATTATTTGCGGGGAATGTGACTTCCACATCCCTACACATGTAGCTGGACATGCTATAGTGAGGAACCCTCAACCCCAGGTTAATTACCATTGGTGAAGTTAACCTCCAACAAATGCAAAACTGAGCTTGGCATCCAGCCCTATGTTATTCAGTGATGTATTCTCCTACGGACCCTGTTGCCTCGACGGAGGTCTTTGCGCTCATCCAGCGCTTGTTAAAATTAAGCACCTCTAAATTGAAGCGATATGCAAGAGGTGGGAAAAAAACTGACGACGTCTGACAAATAAAATCAACCATTTGACTCTACAGGTAAGCTTTCCTCGGTATCTCGCATTCAGACCTGAGAATACGGTGGATTCTCGGACATAGCCTTAGTATCTCAGTCGCGCTTTTATTGCAGATATTCATGTGGAGACATGATGTATCCACCACGCCTCCTAGTACCGGCTTAAGCGGAATTAGATACGCTAGCTCGGGAGCTGTGATGACAGATCAGCTCAAATAACTCAGTTGATGTTAATGGATGATCATCGAGGACGTCTGATGGACTAAACGCCTCAACAACCTGGTAAATGCAAGAATATCCAGAAAAGCTAACCTGTAATACCCGACGTAGTACGGCTTAAATTTTCCACCAAAACAATGAACCTACATATAATTGTCGAATGACATGTACAAAGGTCAGGCCTCGACGGCGACTAACAGTCCACCAGCAGAATCCTGCCGTATACAGTTAATAAATTGAAGCGATATGCAAGAGGTGGGAAAAATTGACGACGTCTGGTGACTAAATGGAAAATATCCATATAATTATGTTGACGCGCTAGAAGCCGAACTATTGCAGCTGGAGACTTCAAATTTGGTATACAACATTGTTGTGTTTCAATGCACAGTTGGGTATAGTTTGATGCTTTTTGTGATTTCCATGGCAACCAATTGGAAAATATCCATATAATGACATTAACACTGGAAGAACAACTGTTGCAGCTCAAACATCAAATTTGGTTTACAGCATTTGTGTGTTAAAGGCTACATCTGTTTAAATTGGGTAAATTTCGATGATTTTTATGGTTTCCATGGCAACAGAACGTAATGACGTTAACGCTCTAGAAGCTGAAACGCTCCATCTTGAGACTTCAAGTTTGGTATACAGCATTGATGTGTGGCAAAGCACAAGCCCATTGAATTTGGATACATTTCGATTGTTTTTGTGGTTTCCATGGCAACAAGACGGAAAATATTCATGTAACGACGTAAACGCTCTAGAAGCTGACCCTTTTTACATTCCTATGGTTTTTGTGGTTTCCATGGCAGCAAGACAGAAAATATCCATGTAACGATGTTAATGTTCTACAAGCCGGACCATTGCAGCTGGACATTTCAAATTTGGTAAGCAACATTGCTGTGTGGCAAAGCACAAGCCTGTTCAAATTGGGTACATTTCGATGGTTTTTTTTGTGGCTCCCATGGCAACTAAATGAAAAATATCCATATAATTATGTTGACGCATTAGAAGCCGCGCTATCAGCCGAAGACTTCAAATTTGGTATACCACATTGTTGTGTTCCAATGCACAATTGGGTACATTTTTATGCTTTTTGTGGTTTCCATGGCAACCAAATGAAAAATATCCATATAATAATATTAACACTCTAGGAACTGTTGCAGCTCAAATATCAGATTTTGTATACAGCATTTGTGTGTTAAAGGCTACATATGTTTAAATTGGTACATTTCGATGATTTCGATGCGTTTCCATGGCAAGAGAACAGAAAATATCCATAAAACTATTTTCATGATCAAAAAATCGAACCGCTACAGCTAGACGGTTCTAATTCGTATACAGCATTTTTGTGTAGTAAAGGACAAATCCATTCAAATTGGATTCTTATGATAATTGTCTGAATGAAGAACTGCTCTTGGCCAGAGAGTTGTTTATGGCCATTCACCCCTTCAAAAAATGACTGATGAAATCATTACATCACGCATATTCAACAGACTTTGGATAACAAAAGACTTTTCACCGCCATGGCATATGCCATTGTTATACCAGTACCAAAGCCTGGCCGTAACCATACAAACCCTGGTAATTATCGTCCGATTTTTACGAATTAGATGTGTTGGCGCAACTAAAAGAAAAATTATGTCATATTCTCAGATTCACTGTCATGACTTCAAGTGATTAAATCTTCAACTCATCCCACCAACTTGAATATTTTACAATTATATGACTGTGGATTTAATCCACAGATTGATGTTGTGTTGGTTGCCTAGTCACTTTGGATCAACGGCAATACTGAGGCTGATAAAATGGCTAAGGCAGCCTTAGATAATGAGGTTGATCCTGTTGGAATCCCATACCGCGATTTCAGGCCTTCTACTTGTACTTATGTGAGAAAGTTATTTCAATCTTTATGGGATGCTTTGAATAATAACAAACTTCATGAGTTAAAGAAACTGTAGGCTATACTCATCTGAACATCCAGATACGTTTTGATCAAACCAAGATCAAGCGATTTAGGATCGGCCGTACACGATTATCTCACGGACATTTACTGCAAAAAAGAGCCAGTCCCAAGGTGTATTCCATGCCATGAAGATCCTACAGTGAAACATATTCTTATCGACTGTATAGATTTCAATATTGTAAGAGATTCTTTTTAGTCGACTAAAAGAAGACAGTATCTTAGGTCATTTGAAAGAATTCGGTTTGTTGTATAACTTTTAATGTGTGTGTGCTTAAATGAGTTGTTTATGAGCTATTAACTTGAATACTTAAAATTTTGTTTGATCGTTGCTGTATACGTGAAATATTGCTGGACGCGACGTTAAACCTTAATTCTGTCTCTCTCTTGTTTATATAAGGTACTCCCGAGTTAATATGTCTTGTTACTATAAAATTCTGCTTGAGCTACTGTAGGTTTACGTGGACGATTGGATATGATCGACCGTCACATTTCATTAAATAAGCTAGAAATATATCAGACTCTGCTTGCTGGGGAATGAACCCCATTTTCCGTATGCGGGAATATAGTAAAAAATATCTGAATTAGTATCTTCCTTACTGCCTTGGTGTGCAGTTGAGGTGTAATTAATGCATAACTTGAAGGTATACCCTCAAATATTACGAGGTGCAGTTGATTGGTGAAACATGTAAGAGGTGGGAAAAGTTGATGACGTCCAGCGACTAAAAGGCAACCATATGGCTCTGTAGGAAAGCCTCCCTCGGCACCCTACATTGAGAGTAGAATACAGATGATTCTGATTACAACACATATAAGGGAAGTGGCAAGAGGTGCCGACATACTGACAGAGCCACATGACCTCACAGCATGGTCTTCTGGTTAACCTATTCTGAAGCACATACCAAGAATCTAACGATTCGGGATATGTGTTGTATCTCAGGTACGCTTTCATTGTACCTGTTCATGTGGCAACTTGGATGACATGACCAAACGGCCCCCAGCACCGGCACAAGCGGCATCAGACACAAACCCAGAGAGCCACGTCGGAAATGCTCCGACAACTCGTACACCGGTAATTGGTGAGCTGTATCGCTGTGACAAATCGTAATCTGGGGATTGGTGAGCTGTATCATCGGCAGATGAAAATGACGGCATTTAACAAAAAAAAAAGTTTGTAAGGCCCGATGTCGACCCAGCATCAACTTCTCACAATGCCAACATATATCAAGGACCAAAAGGTCTGTATATGGGGCGGGCCTCGGGGACGAGACGTCTACCAGCAGAATCTTGCAATCCAGCCATTTTCTTGCGTCTTTTCATGTGGAAACTATAAAGTAACCATAAAGCTCCCAGTACCGGCTTCAGCGGAATTAGGCACGCTAGCTCGGGAGCTGTGAAGACAGGTCAGCTCAAATACGTATAACTCAGCTGATGTTAGTGGATTAGCTTCGAGGGCGTCTGTTTGAGAAATTGCCTCAGCGCGGAGGTGAACAATGTAAATGCAAGAATAGCCAGAAAAAATCTTAGCTGTAATGCCTATAAACCTAAATATATTTGTCAAATGACATGATCTGATGAAGGGCCTCGGGGATAAACAGTCCACCGGCAGAATCCTACCATATGCAGATAGCAAACTGGCGAGATATGTAAGAAGTGGGGAAAGTTAACGACGTCTGCCAACTACAAAACAACCCTAAACCTCAAAAGGAAATCCTTCTACGATATAGATGAGGTGTAGTTCAGGGGTATTTGAGGTGTAGTTGAGGAATATCCAATTATGCAAATTAGCACATGGAGTACACCTCAGACGAGATGGAGCTGAAGCGTATTTGAGGTATATCCCATTTAACAAATTTATTCAGTACTTGTGCCTCCATTAAAAAAGTGTCAAGCATATTTATATTTTCATTGCCAGTTACAACTTCTGATCAATCCACATCCTCCGCATACAATAAAATGTTCCTGCAGTACTTCTTCTCTGACAGTTTGCATGTAAAATATGAGTAGGGGGACTGGGATACAGTGGGAAATGGAGCACAGTGGGACAGACCATCTAACTCATAAGTCAAGTACAGGAATCACATATTAATATCAGCAGAAAGCTAACACCTCCATACAACAATTACACTAATTATAAGCGAAACCGATCAGTGGCAATAAAATTAGAGGTTAAACTTTTTTTAACGGTTCAAGTAAATATTCAGAAGTGAGGATGATATTTTGTGTTATTATATACTTGGTGTTGAGACAGTGAATAGTATCAATAAAAGCGATAACTTCACTGCAATAATGATATGATAATAACGAAGTGAAACAGAGTTGAAATTTTCTACTTTCCCACGTTTAGGATAATTCTTGGTGCAAATGATTATGGGTAAATTCAACATGGGATGAGATGTCCTCAGAATGTAGCGGTTTGGTCTTTACTGTAAATGTTTTGCCTACAGGAGCATGAAAGTACTTTGCAGAAACGTATTCCCTGTCATATTGTTTGTGAAAAACAAATGAAAAATAAAAAGTAGGAAAATTTGTCCAAACTGGCGATACTGAAATGGGGCACAGGGTGAGGGAATGAACTAGGAGCACATGAACTTCGGTCGCCAGAAGTACACGTACACTTTCGAGCGAAACGTAGTCTTTCAGAGACGCACTAACTATTCCACAAAGATCGCATGTATTGTTCATAAAAAAATAAAAATTAACAAAAGATTGTCTTCGATTAACCGCTCAGTTCCTCGATAGGAATCTGCGAGAATAATGCCATCTGCTGGAAAAGAACTCAGTTGACTATCCTATAATGGGTCACGTTTATCCTGCCTAAAGCAACTGTCGTTAAACAGCTGTTGCATAACACCGTCATAACAGTAAATGACTGTATGATGAGCAACAGTAATTTGCTGTCATCAAATAACAGTATATTTACGGTTACACAACAACAGTTTTTTAGAGTGCAGGTACATGTATAGCTGCAAACGCATCGAAGCTTTTATTCCGAATCTTAACAAGGCATTTAAAAGTTGCATCACGAAACATATTCCCTCTGGGAGGTGTGAAATTTCCCTTGATCGACTGAGTAAAAAGCTTGAACTTAAAATAATGATTGCGCCTTTTTGCTTGTAGCGCTCGGGTATTTCAATCAACTAATTTCTTGCCGGTCATTTTTTTTCTGGTCGCATGGTAGAAGTAAACAAATTACTTCATTGTTAAGTAGGCTGTAGTCTACAAAAATGCATTATGACCGCCAAACTTCAAAACGCCGCCAAACTATACCCGAATCGCACCTTCCACACTCATTTTTAGGCTTTAAAATCTTGTTTTGCCCACGAAATCAGTTTTTTATGGTCGCATAATTGAGATATATTGAATTGATTGCTTTAATTAGTGACAATAATTTCACTCTTTTTCAGAGGCAAATATTTGAAACGGCAAGCCAAATGTTCCTTTTCACTGTATTCGTTGTTTGTTTGTGAGGTTATCTAGAGTGTCATCCCGCATTTACCAGGAGCTATCACTTTGTTGACTAATAAGTAGAGACGCGACAATCACTGAATACTTTCACCGAGTATATATCAAAATCGTGTTTCAGCTGGACATTCGTCTTTGTTCGGGTCCTAAACGTCTTCGGGCAATCCAGGATACTGTAACGACAACGTGTCCTGGAACAGAGGTTTGCACATTCTAACCGTATATTTAGGGCCTCTGTGAGTGGTAACCCCATATCCTCTTTCAGTTGACGCTTGGTTTTCATGATGGCCCGATGCATGTGGTCGACTTTCACTTCAAGATGCAGCAGGCTAGGCTATTCAAAGAGAGGCATCGCTTTATTGTGTGATGGTGGAGCGCATTTGAATGTATGCATGTTTTACATGTAATCCTGTTCGGCGCCCTTCATCACCTCAGCATGAATATCAATAGCCTCGTCCAAAATGTGACCCCAAAAGGTGAGTTCTTCCTCATTTAGGCTTCCCTGTGATGTACCCTGAATATCAGAGGTCAAGCTCTCCGTATCAGTGGATAGATTCTGAGCAGTCGCTGTGTCAATTTCTGTCCGTGGACTCAGTATCTGCTTCGGCTTCCGGTGCCTCGGTGTCATCATGCCCATGTATATTCTTCTGGTGTCACATCATATCGTAGTGTTGTCTGGTGAACGTGCGTTCGCATATATAACCCATGTTGGCGGTTCAAAGTCGACTGTATACGTAACCCAAGTTGGCGGTTGAACGTCAACTTCGCACGTTTGTTTTCATGGTCGTAACGCATTTACACCCGCCAACGCCTAGCCTAACTCTTCAACGTCCTAGCAGAATATCTAAGAAGCTCTCGAGATTTCGCATAAAAGTGACACTAATTCATCAAAATGCCCATCTTTACACCTTAAGGTCCGTCGCAACACATTAGCGCCCGTTTGAACGCCTCATCGGCCTATTTTAACACCTTAACGCCCTATGATAACACCATCGTACCACCATACCGCAATGTTCACCGTCCAATGACCATTGGCCCTTGAACCTTGATTGAAGTGACGTCGTCGTCGGAATTGACTCATCACCGGAAGTGATGAGTGATGAGGGGTTTTTTTTACCGATACGGAGAGCTTGACCGATGATAATTAGGCTACGTCCCCGGGAATCTTGAGTGAAGAAGAACTCACCCAGTTGGATCGCATTGTGGATGAGGCTATTAATACACATGCTGAGGCAATTAATACTCATGCTGAGGCGATGGAGGACGTGGGAAATATAACTTACAACAGGCGTGAATCCAAATGGGCTCAGAAAAACAATGGTATATCCTGCTGCCTCTTGAAAGGAAATCCGACCGCACACATAGATTCATCATGAAGATCAAACATCATTTGGAAGAGGAGATGGGGATATCACCCACAGAGGCTCTGAAAATGCGGACAGAATGCGCAAGCAGCTGTTCCAGGACATGTTGTCATTACAGTATCCAAAGACGCTTAGGACCCGAATAAATACAGATGTCAAACTGCAACACGATTTTGATATAGGGACAGATATGTAAAACAGGAACACACTCCAGGTGATGTCGAGAACACACTCCATGTAAACCTGAGAACACACTTTTGGCAATCTCGGAAACACAGTCCAGTTAACCTCGGGAACAAACTTCAGGTAATATATGGCACGCACTCCAGGTCGCAGCCATTTGGATTTGAGTCCAAACGCAAATCATTGTTTTTGGTTAGAAACTTTATTTTCGAGCTGAAAATGAGAGATCCAATGGGTATTGGTGGCCATTTAGGATTTTTTCATAATATTTGATTTGAGACCAAATCCAGGGTGGCCCCTCAGCTAGATCGAAAGGGCGTATGACGTAATAACCACTGATTAAACTTTGACAGGATTTTGTTTTAGCTTTATTCTTGGCTGTGACAGGCTGGTATCTCGTGTCGAAGATAAATATTGCCTTGCAGTCTCGTGATAATATTTATCTTCTCGAGATATATCGGAGTAAATTGTATGGTTTTGATTGGCCAATCACTCTAGCGCACGTATTCGATCATGGGTGTTGGATACTTTCTGTATATCAACATTGCCAAGGACTGGATTGCTATATACCAAAGTTGTCAAGGGCGCGCGTGCAACACATGCCGGCAAAAACTGTTCGATTTGGTGTGTTCGATTCCTGTCAGGGAGCAAGTTGTGTGAACGAAAGTTTTTATTATATATTACAAAATCAGGAACGTCAGTATACCATCAAGGTATTATTTTTCATCGTCGAACAGAAGAATATAAATCAACGCTACAGTGAATCCGGATACCACCATATTGTATACGTCATTCAACGTTCCTTTGGGCTATGTCTTCCTTTCTTTTTTTGCATGGCCACACAGACTACACAGGCAATTCGTCTCGAAGATTAATATTCATCTGCTCCACAAATATCATCCTGTATATCCAGGCAAAAGACCGCTGTAACTTATCGTACACCCACAAAAAAGGCTGCTGTAACTTATAGTATCCGGGAATTTTCTCTTTTGCGAAACGCTTCAAGTCAGTATATATGTACTCACAGTAGCAAAATAGCATTTGCTATACTTCCATAAATGTGACTCCTCTCCATCGCAATACATATACATTCCACAGGTTGGTACCGTTTTCCCTCATAGCGATGATTTGTATGCCCACATACCTCCCCCATCCAATGAAGTGTTGATCTGCAACCGCCACTACAGTTATAGCGTGTGGCATATTCTGTGTGTTTATCTCAACAGTGGTTGTGCAGGAAAAAAACATTTCCCGTGATTTGAAAAGCAATGTATCATTCGCGGATGGTCCACCCGATAGGCCAACTAAATGTTAAAATGTTTACTTGAAATGCCCACGGAGAATTCTATCTTTGAACTGGGTACTAATTATGGGACCCCAAGATACTGGACCTTGCTGGTAAAAACAACCATCGGCTTGCATAATTAAGGAGACAACGGAGGACAAATTACTATTATAATGATTTAACGGAAGTATTGAAAAAATTCGGAGGTGGCACAGTTGAATCCGTTGAGTTTGGATTTTTTGTTCCGTTGTCATTGGTTGAATGCCGATCAAAGCCACCTGTTCTGTAGTGTAGAGGATACAAGTTACAACAACTTAAACACAGGACTGTTTTCATATACCTTCTGTATACGGGAATTTTCTCGTTGTTTTATTCTGACAAACAAACAAATTGTTCATCAACCACTTTAGTTTAAATCATTCGAAATTATTATTATCATTTTTTTTTCAAGTAAAACAATAATAAGTAGTATCTGCAGTGTGGCTGTGACGGGTGTAAGGATGATAACGACCACATTGATGCACTAGCGAGTTACGCCCTGGCTTTTAAACGACTAATATATTCAATATGAGCGTATATGGGTTCAACGATGAGCAAAAGTAGGAATATATATTCACGGGAGTTAGCTTCGCAGAAAAGCGAAAGATAGATCCGGCATTTACAGTACATGTTCGTTGTTAACCTCTTCATGTCTGCTGATTTCTACACATTCGATCTCATCACAGTAGACCTAAGATGAATGCTTTGCTGCTTTAAAGCGACGATTGATTTTCCATATAAGCCTGCGACTAAAATACGCTTGTTGTACTTCAATAGAAAGATCAAACTCACAGAGTGGTTTACTGCGAGTGTCTCGCCGCTAAACCAGACGAAGAAACAGCTTTAGCCACACCCGGTGGTTCGCACACACGCCGTCTTGTAGTTTGCATGTCTACATATGTGTTAGCTGTTATAAGCGTTCTCGTAAATTAATACCTTTGCTGAATTATAAAAGTAGAGATGATCTTACTTCCAGCACAGCGTGAGACTTGCATACTCTAGGTGGCAGACAGAGGGATCTAGTTTTCGTTAAATATTTATTTTTAAATAGTCTGTTGCCTAACATAGATAACAGCCTCAGTAGCTAGACAGTTGCGTGATGTGGTGTTCGGTAAAGTAATTAATATATTATGCATGTCGGTGCTGCAGGCGTCAGTACATCAATAATTAATGGCAGTGGTCATCGTTTAGTGCTGAAGCGCTATTTTGCGCCAAACGTGGGAGGATGAAATTGATATCAATAACACAAATGGCGGCCGACTAATACAACTGTATATACTCTGGGACGACTCAAATACATTTATAACATAATCACCATTGAGCTAATCAAACAAAAATCTACAAACAAATATGCCATTGGGTAGTGGCAATTACCGAATGTCGTTTTAATGAGGTGCATGTTGTGGCTGCAAACATGCCCGTAGCTCTTATTCTATCTTTGAACTAGATGCTTTAACGCTGCGTTGGGGAACAATTTTCCCTGTGGTGAGTTCTTAATTGCCTTGACCTGCTAGTTAAACATAGCGAACTCAAATAATGATTATTGCGTTTTGGTTTTGATTTCGATGTGTTTCATTTCGATGATCATTATTATGTAGTTTCCTTTTGGAAATCCTTGTGTAGTTGATAAATCTGGAGTATTTTTAACTTCAATACTGGTTGAGACTTACACGTGTTTTCTTTACAGACTACTGATGAGCTGATGTTTTGATATCGATTTTATGAATTTTGATGAAAAGATATTCTCAAGATGTTCTCATTTATTTCAAGGTATCTCGGCAAATGACAAGGTACCAATTAGCTATGAGTTATACATGGTTTTGAAGATGTCAGAAGGCCTTTCAACTTCCGCGTATTTTTCATGTAATCTCTCTGAGTGAGAAGCATGCAGTATAAGCAGATTTCGTCTTGGTAGTGCTCGGATAATTAACTCTGCTACATTTTGTATCTTTGTACCGCTCGTGTGTTCTTCTGTGACATATATTCAGTAACCTATCTAGGACATGTTTTCCTGAATTGCAAGTCAGGTAAGACATATTTTCCTAAAGAGAAACAAATTAAAGGGACACTCTTTCCTATCACACTGGTAGTGATCTTCCCCGTAAAGTGCGTTTTCACCTTTCATAAGTGTATATCCTCTCTCCCATAAGTTGCTGTATTTGTTCCTAGAATGTGTGTGATTCTACACCATTTAAACATGCTATAGCCCAAAGATGACTGTGGATAATCAAAGTCGTGTATCTTGCTTACAGCTTCCATACACGCGAAATGCTTCACAGTCTGCATAATTACGACAGTTGTGTCACTACCTTTTGTCAGGTCGTCACCTAATGTCGCAATTGCTGCAATAGCCGTTGACTCTGCATGCAGATTCGCCTGCTAATGACGCAATTATGACATTAGCTGGCCACGTGGCAACTGCAGTGCATCCTCCGCATTGTAACACGTTTTACATCGCATGTGAGTGTGGATACTTCACCACAGCATACACGTGCTACCGGCGGTCCTCCATCGTAAGATCAAGTATTATTCCTATACTACCTGGCTGGAAAGGGAGCACTTTTCTCCCTCCCCTCCCATGTTGTTCTCCGGAACGATAAGAACTGGACATCTGAGATTCCACGACCTTGTAGTTTATCATACTGGGGTTGTTTCGAACCCTACCAAGCAAAATAGCATGGGTAAATTCAAAATGGCGTTCTTGTAGGGTACCAGAAGAGTGATGTTTTCATAATTTTTCTTCAAATTCCTGCTTTTCGCGAGGAAAATGGACAAAAGCTATTTTATTTCACATCAGCTTAATGTTTGCTAATTTATAATGCAGTTACGAAGAAAAGGCATTTGCGAAGAAAATACATCAATAGAAAAATTGGAAAATCTGACAGAAAAATGCCTCTTTTGAATATGTGACATTTTTGAAAATGCCTTTTTTTTTAATGCGACACTGTGTCATCATGACGACCATCTTCTGCACTTCCGAAGAAGTACCGAAGAAATGGCATTTGTTTGAAAGATGATAGCATAATATCTTCTCGTTGAAATGGATTTTTTTTTAAATGGAACTTTAAAACTTTGAAAATACGTACACCCGTTTTTCGTTAAACGACTCCCGATTATTTTGGAAAATTCCAAAAATATAAGATATCTTTTGCGGCAATTAAGCGTGTATGAAAATCCATTCCGAAAAACAGTTTATAATGTTTCCAAGTAAATTATTTATGTTATATGTAGGAGTAACATATGAAATCGCGCAATTATACCATGGAGCTTACACGTGCGAGAAACGCATGTTTATCTCAGTCAATCATATCCGAATGAGAAGGACCTAGGTCATCATTGTATCCGCCTTGAGGGTACGCTTAGCAAGGTCTCTGAACGAATTTAACGGTAGAAAATAATCATTAAATCTGATCCTGGGTGAACTACTTCTTGTAATAAGATGTCTAATTGACCCGTTCGCTGCTCTATCACCGGGACTGTTCTGGCGTGATCAGTGTTTTATGGCATGTGTAGACAATGAGGTAAATTTGGCTAAACGTGCCAGTACTCGTTCGACTGTCCATTAATCATCCTTTGCCGACGGCTGATCAATCAAGATTGTATTCTAATCATTGTTAACTACGTATGAGGTTATTGAACTATTACTTGCCTTAATGATACAAATGTATCTACAAGATTTCACTTGAGGATGTTCCGGAAACATAAAATTGTTTTAACCCTATCTTCCCTGGGCGATTTGGGGTGTATCGTAGCCTGGGGGGGGGCGGAAAGTGCCCCACTATATATTTTCTCTACCACTAAGGCTAGAGCGCTGAAACTTTCCGCACAATATCTTGGGTTCAAGCTCTACCGGGAAATGTAAAAAAGTCCAAGATGGCCGCCATGATGGCGTCACAGTGACGTCATCTTTTCGGAAGCCATTTTTCGGCCTTTTTGGGGTCGATTTTTCGAAATTTTCATTTTTCCGATTTTTCTCTCGAAAAAAATCAAATAAAATATAGAATAATTAGTTTTGCATAAATAAAATACTTTCAAGGCCTTTTAGGCAAGGAAAATGTGAAGAAATGGAGCGAAAAGATTGAAAAACACGACTTCCGCGGATACCACATGACCCAATAAGATAAGCCTAAAAGTCACCAAGTTTCAGCCTCCTCGGTTTTGTCGTTTCGGAGCCGCAGAGAAAAGTTCACTAGGGGGAACAATCCCCCCCCCCCCCGGCCAGGTAGGGTTAAATATATTCTCTGATACTCTGATATCTATAGAGAGAAGCTTCTGGACCAATTACTTTCGTGTAAGACGCATTGACAGTCATTTCCTTTAAACATGCGTAATGGGAATTGTGTGTTACTTTATCAGATGTTAGCAAGTTACATCCTAGTGAGGTACTGCTCGAGATATTAAACCTCAATAATCAGAAGTGGCTGAGCTACAGCAGGTTGATAAACAGTGGACACTATGCTAAAACGTTCTATCAACACCTGCTGAAGAAACCAGTTTGGGAGAAAAATCAACGTGAGATTTTAGGCAAATTACTTCCGCTAAAATGTTTTGTGAGTGCGAAAGATTCGTAACATTCGCAATATCCTTACATCAAATATACATCGGGTGTATTCCAGATGACCTCAACTTCGATCCATATTTTATCATTGAACAATACTATTTGCAAACAAAGAATAATAATACTGATCATGAAGATGTGTGATACAGTTGGTAAGCTTTGCTGAACATTCAATTACATGTATCTGTTGCTTGGGGAAAAATGGGTCTTGAACGAAAAAGTTGGCACACTTGTCACTACCAGTAGTATTGAACTGTTGTCCAAGGCTTTATTTCGGAAAGGCAATTTCAAGTTACAATCATCGAGTAACAAACATCGAAATGAAACTTAGTAAAACAAATTCAGACGTATGTCAGTCAAACAAGCCACCGATTGACATGCCCACGACATAGGAACGAGGGTATATTATCAATTACAAGAAAGTTTCGCTTTGATGACGAAGAAAACATCCTCTTGAAAAGGATTACTGAATCTTCACTCGACCAACCTTTCAGTCGTCAATAATTCAGTAGGAACATTAGAAGCTTCTACGTTTATTGCGTACAAGATGTTGTATCTCCGCCCACATCTTATATATCCGCTCACATATCATATCTCCACCCATATCTTATTCTACCACCTATATGCTGCGTTTAATCAGCACCCTCACCCCGCCTATTTCACCCATTCTTCCTAACGGTTCGAGTATTAATTGGGTTGACCTACGTCATATACGAAAAGGGTAATATGTAATTTCTTGATATAGAATATTGTAAACGTTGAACTTTCATTCCGTAGTTTCCCATCTCGCAGTGGCCAGAGGCAATATGATGTATCCAAAACATGTAAAAGCTGTATCATACCTCTACAGTTTTGCTCTGTATTTTAAGATTCAGTTTCAACATTTGTATACTAAAATATTGTGATTTGAAGAATAAATTATCATTTACCCGATTTTTCTCACTCACATTCGATAAACCCAAGACGAAACTCAGTGAAGATCGTTTCATGTCCTTTATCGATAGTTTGATTAAACCAAGATGAAACTCGGTAAAGCTCGTGTTTTACAATCATATTACTGTATCTGCATTGTAATTACGACAACATCAACTTATTTTTCTTTGGGGGTTACATATTTTAGCCTAAACTTACTGCCGTTTTTATTACATAGAAATTTGGATGTTAAGTGTGATGGCATATATCTAGATGCCCGTCAAGTAAGCTGTACAACCATTGAAAAAGAAATGTATTGCATGAATAACATCTTCTAACGATATTTTTTGATGATTCATTGAAAAAGAACGTTATTGAATGAATAATATCTTATTCATTTTTCTGGGGCTTCCCACGTTAACAGTAGTGTAAAATAAGGTTTTCGAGGTCAGACTATGCCGGCGATCTGGAACGAGTAACAAAGAGGATTGAAATTATACCTGTTTTCTCTGAAATTGAGGGAACTTCTGATCGTCGTTATATAAGAGATCAGGTATTTAATTTTTAAGGGGAAAATGAATAGTTTCTATTGCGATGCGGTCAGGCATAATTATTGTAGTCTCTCACATTACAATTTCAGATCCCTTCACCAATGAAACTGATTGTTATCATATGACTGAAATAAGCTTGAGTGTGACATTAAACCAAATCATCCTCTACCATTACACGGTAGAGCCGTGCACGGTATTATATCGATAGTCGGCTAGTGTTAATACAGATGGAAATGGATATGACGGCTGGCTTTTGTGAGGGTTCAAAGCGTCCAAAGGCAAAGCTGTAGTATGCTACCGAAAACGACACTCAGTAAGTAGTCTTAGACAAAGAATCCTCACATCAGTAAAACACTGTTAACAACAATATATTAACAGCCAATGACAAATAAAGCCAGATTATCTTCGTACAGGTGAGAGAGACGGACGACAATTGTCTCAGTTTGAAACACCCATGGTAAGCGATTGATTCGTACTTTAATGCATTCTTTGTTGCAAATATATGGCAGATGTCATAATCTATTATAACTAGTGCATCATTGACGAGAACGCTCATTCGCTCTATCCATTTTGTACTTGATCTGGGTAAAATTTATTCTCCTAAGTTTGTGCCAATTACTAAATAGTGTGCATACGGTGCTTCGGGTATGCAACGGGGGTCGGCAAACTACGTTTAAATGTGTATTTTTTTCTGGATTAGCGACTGAAGATATTTGCATTAGACCACATGCTACAACGCCAGGAGAGTTATGTTGTTTCTGGAGTAAAAGAGCATATTTTTTCGTGTCGCGTCATTCAAACATCGCCCAGAGGCAGAACGTATTCTATGGTGATATAATCTGTTCACAGCGCATGTGAAACAAGGTTGGCTCGTCCATCACTGCTGAAAAACATAAAATGTAATATCAATGCGCTCACATTATTATTTTTTTTTGCCATGAGTTGTGATGGAAAGCAGTTAACCCTTTACCCTTTACTGAAAGACTATACACTGTTTTCGACTTGTCGGTACAGGGCTGTAACAGGCCAAGGCAATTGAAGGATCTGAATCCATTGTTATCTGCACTCATTAGGTTGGTATAATTGCATGGCACTGGAATTGGAGACATTTGACAGGCAGGGTTACCACGAGCTAGTATTAAGAGAGAGAGAGAGAGAGAGAATTAAGGTTAAATGTCGCGTTCAGCAATATTTCAGCTCTATAGCGACGATCAAACAAAATTTAAAGTATTCAAGTTATAACTAGGTAACTCAACACATTAAAACGTACACATATTGAAACTTATACAACAGACCGATTTTCAAATAACATAAGATACAGTCTTCTTTCAGCCGACTAAAACGATCTTCTAAAGTAGCTGCTCGATAAAAAGAATCTCTTACAATCCTAATATCTATACAGTCGCTAAGATAATACACCTTGGTATTGGCTGTTTTTAAGTAAATTTTCGTGAGTTAATCGTGTATCGCCGATTCTACATCGCCTGATCATGGCTTTATCGAAAGGTTTCCGGTTATTCGGATGAGTATATCCTACAATAAGTACATATAGAGGTCTGAAATCGCTATATGGAATTCCAACAGGATCGACCGCATTATCTAGGGCTGCCTTGGCCATTTTATCACATTCAGTATTACCTCTGATGCCAACCTGACTAGGCAACCAACAAAACACAATATCAATCTGTTGATCAAATCTACAGTCATACAATTGTAGAATATTCAAGATGTTGAGATGAGTTGAAGTTTTACTTTTAATCGCTTGAAAGCGTGACAGTGAATCTGAGAATATGACATCTGTTTTCCTTTTAGTGGACCCAATACCTTCCAAAGCCGACAATAAAGCTTTTTCTTCGGCAGTGGATATCGAACTTTTACCTGGTAGTCTACACGTTACTCTCTCCCCATCTTTAGAATCATCTGTATAAATAACCTGATGCGATCTGCATTTTTCTCTCAGTAGACCAAATTCTTGTGTATGCACGAGCTGGCTCGTGTCTGCCTTTTTGTATTTCGTTAGTGTAATGTCTAATTCTGGTTTGATTAACTGCCATGATGGAATTGGCAAGAGCTTGTTAGGTGAAATTTGGCTAAGCTTAATACCAGCTGCTACAATGTTTGGTTTCATACGAGGGAGGGAGGGAGGGAGTTTGGCTTAATGTCACACTCAAGTTTGTTTCACTCATATGGTGACAGTCAGTTTGGTTGGTGGAGGAAGCCGGAGTATGGTTTCATACGAATTTCAACAGGTGGAATAATGGATGGTTTCTTTAAATAGAAATCCACGTACTAAGGGTTGAAAACACAGTTATTTGATCGCAATTTTGCTATATATTGCAGTGATAGTTTAATTCTTCGAAGTTCTAAAGGAAATTCATCCGCTTTCTCTGGGGTCTGAAATCGCTATATGGGATTCCAACAGGATCAACCTCATTATCTTGGACAGCCTTTGTCATTTTATCAGCCTTTGATGCCAACCTGACTAGGCAACAAACAAAATAGCAATTTCTTGATTAGTATCCAAGATGGTTGGATGAATTGAAGTTCAACTTTTAATCTATTGAAGGCATGACATTAATATTAAATTTCCACTGCACCAGCTGATATTTAGGCAGTGAAATTACAATTTCATTGCATTAAACAGCGGTCAATGCAACGAACTTTGTCACGGGACATACAGTCATTATGGTGTTCGGTATGGAGAAGCACTCGCCCGCGTAAATCTGCGATCAACTATAGGATCCATGAACATATATTTATTTACCTCAAATTGAGTAACCCAGAATCCAACCTAATTTCCAAGGAAATAGCATGACAAAATCACCTTAAGTCCCAAAGACTAAGACTATTATCGACCATTCGCAGCACTCATAACGAAAGGGTATTTTACTCCTAAGAGTATTTCTAAAACAAGCAAATACGTGAGGGAATTTGGCTTACATTTCAGTCGCACGTTAATTTTATCTGGTTGTGGAAGGGAGTGGGAATATTGGTCTTTTTGTAAAATACTTATACATAGCTCTAGAATGTGGCGTTGATACCAAAAACTTGCTGAAATCATGAAATTATATTTTAGGTTATTGGTCTAACATGAAGCAATCAACACTGTTAGAATGATGAGGTTCAATGTTAGTTAGGGTATTGACGTACTCATTTTTGTTCCTTCAAATATTGGGTTTCTCAATTTGACACAATATTTTGGGTTCTGAATAATCGACCCAAGAAACAAAAAAAAATCACAATTTCTTAGAAACATTTCTAGAATTTACTGATGGGCAGCTATCCAATTACTTGTCAAGACGTTACTTTGGATTCGATACATTGCAATTGTGGAACTTTTGGATGCAAATGCCATTAGCATCTCTAACCCTACCAGACCGCACTGCGGTGGTCTAATGGTTAGAGCGTCGGCCTCGTAAGCGGTAGGCTCTGGGTTCGATCCCAGGCCGGGTCATGCCTAAGACTTGAAAAATGGAACTTGTTGCTTCCTCGCTTACGCTCAGCATTAAGAGGATAGAACAAGGACTGGTTCGCTCGGTGTCAGTATAATGTGACTGAGTGGGGGGTCATGTCTGCCTACGGCATGATATTTCAGTGGGACAGCACTATAAAATGGCAGCATTAGATCTGCTCTGTTACATTTTAATTCGCTATGGCAAGATCTTTGGGATGATTCAGATAAAGGTCGATTTTATTATAGATTTCAACCTTCTATAAAAGGTGGTATATTAAATTTACAATCTCGTTGGGCTGAAGTACTCATGTTTCGACTTTTAGTTGGTCACATTCCACTCAATTTTTATCTTCATAAACGTAACATTCACGATAATGGTTTATGTGACTCATGTGATCTCGAAGAGACTATTAGTCATTTTTTACTTCATTGTACTCGGTATACAAACCAACGACAATTACTTTTTGACGAACTTATACTTGCTGGTGATTTTAACCCAACTTTTGATTCTATGTTGAATCCCCCTAAAAATAGGGATAAAGTGTTTGCGGCAGTGTCTAGATTTATGATACGTTCTAAGAGATTTTAATGCAAGTTTTGCAACTATTCCGTTATACTAGACACCCGCAGGTTTTTATATTGATTTTATCATTCTGTTATAGAGTTTAGTATCTAGTCTAGGTTACTCTAATGGTACATGCATATAATTTTAAATTTTCAAAAATGAGCTGAGGAATATTAAATAACAATTTAATATATACTTTCCTATTGGTGGTTTTAAACTATCTCTGCTCAATTAAAAGAGCACATTTTAAGATGTCCATGCTCCTTCTAATTGGATATTAGTGTTTGATGATACTTTTGTAGGTCATCATTCGCGGTATTTTTTCGGGAGGAGTACGGATGTTATATCAATCATTGTTTTTAATTATCCATTTCATTATCTATGCGTATGGGTGGGGAGGGGGTGAACAGTTTTGTTTTAAATAACGTCTTTGCTCGTTCTGGTTGGACATTGGTGTCTGATGATACTACGAGATCATCGGGCACGGTCTTCATCAGGATGAGCATAGATGTTTATTCACCATACCGATTATTGTTTTGAATTATCCACCTATTCATCTTAATGATATATTGAGTTAAATCAAGTTAGTCAAAAACGAAATATGCATGTACCATATTGGCCTTTTTTAATTTAGTTGTATATTATTTTATAAATAGGGTCGTTGGTGTATTATGGTTGTTGTTACGATTATTTCCCCTTCCGTTTATGTCTATAAATAACGCCTTTGGAGTCGGTTTTTTCTATATGTTGTTTTTTAATAGCATATTTAAATTAATATCTAGTCAATTATATATAATTTTCTTTTCTTATACATACATCTGTCTAGTTTCCTTATATATTTCCTCCGTTGTTGTTTTTAACACACCGTTTTTAACACTTTTTATTGTGTTTTTAAAATCTGTTTTATTTTTTCAACTTAATGCAATGACACTGGCGCGCATAATCCTAACGGATTGCATGCGCCATCCAAATTCAAAACTGACTGACTGCTCTGTTACAAGTAGGTTCCCCTTCCCCTCCCCCTCCCCTCCCTTCCCTTCCCCGTCGTGATATAGCTGGAAAAATGTTGAAAGCGACGTTAAACCCTATTCACTCACTCTAACCCTACCAGGCCTGGACGCCCTATGATGCCCCCGCCAAACTTTCTACTCCATATCTGGGACGACTAACAATTGCGAGGTGACACTCCATGACTTTGTAGTTTATCATACTGGGCTCATTTTAAACCTATTTGCATAGCCCCGAACAGAGGACTATGCGTAAATTCAAAATGGCGGCCTATATCTTAACAGAAAAGGGTTGCTCACGTTATTTTCTTCAGAATTCCTCTTTTTTTGGGTGAGGGAAAGGGACAAAATATATTTTATTTCACATCAGATTTTTATTTACTGATTTATCATGCAGTTTTTGCGACGAAAATACAAATAACAAATTCGAAGAATCTGACCGAAATAAGGAGCAAGAAAAATATTTAGGTGAAGTGAAGTGCCACCCCTCGGGCCTGGACAGGTCCCAAAAGGCCCAGACCTGGTAGGCTTAAGTAGGATATTGTGTAAAAACCTGATCAGCTATTCTTACATTGCGGCCAGTGGCTGACCAAGTGACTGGAAACGTGATTATAATCTGTATTTAACTGGTGTGAGCTGACATTTTTACTCTGCTCAGATCGAGTAACCCCTTTTTCGCGCAGGGGTATCTCTTAACTGCAGAACCAACGTGGACAATCTAGCGTTTAATAGAACTATTGCGATGAACTAGAAGATACCAGAATATATGTGTCATTGGTGAGTACTTCATTAAACCAAATACATGCGTCTAGCCCTTCATGCAATATTCAACCGTCGTCCATTAAATAATTTCTTCGTCTATAATCCAAAGACCAAATTCGTATAACAACAAGGACCGGAAGACTAAAACTGATTACCGTTCCTAGTCCACTGGGACAAGCATGACATATTACAACGACAATATAATCACTAAATATCCCTCGGGTGACTCTTTGTTGGAGTGGATGTTTCGATAAAACAAATCTGAGAACGGACAAATAAAGTACATGTAAATCAAGCCAAGCCCCATTTTTGCTCTTATAGATATGAAATATTTCATGCATCTATATTGGATTACGTATATTAGAATGGCATATAGGAATGACTCTTCACAGCATCCCCTACAATCACGGAATGTACTAAGAGATTTCGTGTACGCCATATTTCGCATGTCGCTTGTTTCGTATACGCCATATTTCGCATATCGCACACCTTGTTAAATTACATTGCTTTTTATTTCCCAATTTGGAAAAACTTCACGCCACTCAGCAGACCATCTGGGATAGCTCTAATTATTAGCCTGATTGAAGCTGGCAAAGCTTAAGTTCGTATCCATGGTATTTATGTTATGTCTGATGAAGTAGCAACACTTATCGAATATATTATTTGTTCATCAGTCCATCGGCTACCATTTTTTTGCTATTGCGACCACGTTCAATGTGATCAATATCTCCACCCTATATATATCTGCTATTACACATACTGTGTATGTTAACACATATTGGCCGAATGATTGATCAACCTAAATATATCGTAATGTAAGAGCAAACAATGAGTCTACAGCTTCAAGCTTGAAATAAAAGATTGAACGAAAAACGGTTAATGTGACCGCTACCTTGCTGTACTGAACAGTTGAATTGGGGGCAAAACACATCGGCTGCTGGGATTTTTGGGAAGTGTTTGGGGGAGTTTTGCTCATATTGCGGTTATAGCACGTTGGCATCAAAGGTAATAACTGAGATTGCTAAAATGGCTATGGCAGACCCAGATAATGAGGCTGATCCTGTTGGAATCCCATATAGCGATTTCAGACGCTCTATCTGTACTTCTGTGAAAAAGTTTTTAATTTTTATGAGATGCTGTGAATAATAACAAACTTCATGATTTCAAAAAACCTGTAGGCTATACTCATCTGAACAGCCAGAAACGTTTCGATCAAGTCATGATCAGGCGATATAGAATCGACCATACACGATTAACTCACGAATATTTACTGCAAAAAGTGCCAGTCCCAAGGTGTATTCAATGCTCGAAGTGAAACATATTATTATCGACTGCATAGATTTTAAGATTGTAAGAGATTCTTTTCCATCGAGTACATGCAGCTACTTTAGAAGATCTTTTTAATCGGGTGAAATAGGTTATTTGAGAGAAACCGCTTTGTTGTATAAGTTTTGATGTGTGTATGTTTTAATGTGTTGGATTACTATGTTATTAACTTGAATACTCAGAATTTTGTTTCGTCGTCGCTGTATAGCTGAAATATTGCTGAACGCGACGTCGTCAAACCTTAATTCTCTCTCTCTCTCCTTATTGATAAGAATCCAGTTATTGATAAACGTGTAAAGAGCAGATTTACAAGTGTGTTGTAAATCTAGGAAAGATACATGTTGATCTAAAGCTTCAAGCATTGAATCCGCTCTCAAGATATTATTTGACCACTATATCAGCATATGTGTTAGGCATTTAGGAGGCTTTGCGCTAATAACGTTAAATCTACATTTATCATATCCTATAGCCTTAATCAGCTTACAGGCCAATAAGCAGATACATCTGTGGTGTAAAGTTAGAAAGGCTACCTATAAAAGTTCGGGAAGTTGCTGCGATCCTTAAATAATTATCGTGCTAATATCATGAAATCTATTTCTAATGTGTAATTCATCTTCGAAAATAGAGGTCAAAATAGGTCATTTTCAACATGCTACTGGTAAGATTCATATGTGGTGACACATTTGGAATGCCTGATTAAACACTTTCAAGGGATATCGGGTGAACAATGATGGTTGACAGGCAGACAGACAGACTGCACGACGATGGACTCAATACCATTTCTGTCAAAACAATTGACCGAGAGGTAAAAAGGGTTTTCTCACGTCGACGCCACGACAAAAGAGAAGACTACAGTTTTAACATTTTCAACTACCCTTCCTGACAGTAATATCCCCTGATGTATACATACATATCTTGTGTAAAATGACATGATTTCAATCAACGTCCCAAATATTTTTTAGGAGCTAATTCGACCAGGCTCTACAACCAAACAGCTTCTCTCAGATTTTCTCAAACTTGTAAACAAGTCACACACTCACAGCAAAGTACGATCGTAATATGCGGTAAGTGCGGCCCGATGTCGACCAAGTTGATGCTCCGTCGACATCGGGCCTTACAGACTAGTCTTTTGTGTTAAATGCCGTCATTTTCATCTGACGACGATACAGCTCACCAATCCCCAGTGTACGAGTTGTCACAGCGAAACAGCTCACCAATTACCAATATACGAGTTGTCCGAGCATTTCCATCATACATGTAGCTCTCTAGATTTGTATCTAATACCGCTTATGCCGGTGCTAGGGGCCGTGTGGTCATATCATCCAAGTTGCCACATGAACAGGTACAATAAAAGTATACCTGAGATACAACACATATCACGAATCGCTAGATTCTTGGTATGTACTTTAGAATAGTTTAACCGAAAGACTATACTGTGAAGTCATGTGAATCTGTCAGTATGTCGGCACCTCTTCCCACTTCCCTTATATGTGTGTAATTTATGGTGTTCATATGAACAGTCTCAATAAAGATATCACTGCGATACAGTGAACTATTGATTACGACGTGAACAATAATTTTGGTTAAAGAATATTGATCAGTGATAGAAGTTGACGATGCGAGCATCAAGATGTCTATATTTTATGTCACGACTGCCCTTTAGAACTTACCCTAATCCTTGCATGTTCAAAATTATTCAACAAAGCCCCTCGGGCTCACCCTTCTTGATAACCGCATTGATCGTTAAGCGCATTTGTTAGATTGCATGTATCGATACCCCAAAATGTTTTACATATATTTACTTTTTCGCATAGTTCGCATGCAACTAATAAGCTACCATTTTTCAACGAACCAGATATTGTCACAAAGGTAGATATAAACCTAGGCAATTGCTCTTTTCTGACCGATTTCCAAACATTTGTTTTAACCCACTACATTTAAAATCTCCGATAACTCAAATTATACAACTGGTGAAACGGAGAGATACGTTTATCTCTCGAACGAATAAGGTTCATATGAGGTCAGCTACTAGTTTGAAGATATGTTCCTGTCACATATCAACTCCAATAAGTTATCTGATATAATAACATTGTCTGCCATCCATAATAATGCAAAAATTTCGAAAAAGGATTAAATCATTAACCTTGTACAAGGTCTAAAGTCTCACTTTACTGCAATCGGAATTCTGAGAGCTAGCTCGATCCAGTCACGGAAAAAATTTATCCAATTCCTGATAATAAACAATTTCTGAGCATCAGCAAATTTGCGGTGGGGTCAAACTGTACATAACTTATTGTATTATGAAATGCACTGTTAGAGACGATCTTACACATATTGATCAAAATTGGGAGTATCAATCTTTATTTGTTGAAGATTCGGATATTACATCCTCGTTCTGACATATTTGTATCTAATACCGCTCAAGTCGGTGCAAGGGACCGTGTGGTCATGTCATTCAAGATGAACACATGAACATCTACAATAAAAGCGTGGCTTTTAAAATTTTAAATGATCTCTTTCAAATATAACACTATGCCCCTATCCATAATTTTCCAACTTCTCAATCCTGTACTACCGCTGCTAAATTGTCAAATATGTATCTGTTCCCTTGGTATAGAACAAACCTTGGGGTTTTATTTCCGTCACATATGCGGATATCTATACCAATTAATGTTAATAGTAGCTGGCCTGCGAACAAAAAAGATGGCTACAAAACTGTTCTATGGCATCGCGTTTTAAAAATTGCCATCCACACTTAATCAACTCTACATAGGTGTGGGGATTGAGACGCGACCTGAAGACATTCCCGGTTTGAAATGAAATGTCATTTTCAAGGTCATACCATGATAGGTCAAATACGGATAATCTCCCTAAAGGAAGATTAATTCCGGTAGACTTCGTACATTATTCCTCTTATATGATTTTAAAGTGATTTACATCTTCGCAGATGGAAATCATTATGGAAAATTTAAATATGGCGTCCACTTCCGGACTCCTGTCTCAGTATTAGTGTAGTACCCAATTTTATATGGTTCTAATCCCCAAACTCCATGATTTGGAGCTGAAAACTTATCTTAAAGCTTACATACTGAACACATATAGCATAACTGGCAAAACAATGGAAATCCTTGATGGCGTTCATGATTGATGTGCAGGACGAGGCTGTCACCAGGGGGAATCTACACGCAGACATTATACATCCATGACGAAGAGTCCACAATCGAAATATTTTATTCCTAAAATATTTTATTCCGCGGTGTATTAGTCCTTGGAAATCTGTATGAATATTATAGACGATAGTAGATGCACAAGTATAATGTTGTGCTTAGTTTGCACAGGGTACTGACAGACCATTCACAGTTTGATTATGCACTGGCCATGTGTGAGTTATTTCCTTAATTTGTCCTTGGCAGATAAGAATATTTATCCTGATTGGTCAGTTTGAGGGTTCTTTGTCTCAACTCAACACATGGGCATAGCGGTCAGGGGTGGTCATTCTTATGCTTTAGTTCGCCGAGTTCAGACGTTGTCCCTTTCTGTAGTAGTATTTTGTCATTTTTGTCATTTAAATTTCGTATATTTCCAACCTCATTATTTTGAATTCGAATCTTAAAGTTAGTTTTGAAGAGAACTGCATTTGATCAGTATGGCTGATAGAAATGATGACGGAAATTCCAGAAGGACTCGTTCTCAAAAACGTAAAACTCCCCATATTTCTGAAAGGAGGACAGCTCGTCGAAGAACGTCCATGACTCCAAAATCACAAATGCCTAGACCTCTCATTTATACCGACGTTGTTGTTACCGACGATCGGGATGATTTGTGGGACGACAACAATGCAAGCAACTGGAATGCTGAACGTCTGAACGTGGTCGTGCTGGGATCATGCCTGAAGCACAAACTGATTAACATACCGGCGATAATCTCGCCACAGCAGGTGAAAATATAACTAGAGATTCTGGACACTCAGTCCCGCCAAATTCTTTGGATCTCGTACGAGACGCTCTGAAAAGGACAGGAATTTCCGGGATTTCCCTACTTGACACGCTTGAACAAAATGGCGGACCAAATCAATCGGCGGAGATGTAGAGCGTGGTAAATCATTTTGAATCACGATATTCCATCATACAACAGCAGCTGTCTTCGATGTCAGATCTAATATCAACGGGAATGCATCGAGTCCCGCCGCCACCGACAGTACCGGAAGCAAGTACCCGTATACATCATGTATGATGTATACGGTACATAAACGTGCCAAACTTGGATAACCGGACTTCATTGGGAGAACCTGATAGGCGGTGTGGACCGGGCAAACATTGCAGGTATGTCCGACCGATTCGGAGTTTGTTCATCGTCACTCCCTGAAAAAAAAAATAATACGATTCCCACTGTTCTGGGACAGCAAATATTCGATGGTAAAGACGTAAACCCAGTTAGCCTACTGATTCCAAACATAGATACTTCCTAGTCGAAGTCTGTAGTCACTGACAACCTTAAAATCACCAGCGGACGTGCGCTGGACAAGACAACTAACAATAACGCAGTTCATGCTAGCCTTTGGCAGATATACGGCCATAGAATGACGAGGTTCCCCAATGGGCGGCCAGAGTTGGACGCATACCTGCTGACTATTCTGGATATGAGCACTCGTTATGGTGGTATACTATTCTATGAGCATCACAAGGAGTTCTCTGCCAAAGCAGCGGCCTCTCTAGTTGAAGACAAGATCAAAGTTTCTTTGGCTCAAGTTGATGACATCATCTACGGGAAAGTGCTCTCAGGTTGCAAAGTTAACACTTGCAATCTGTGCAATAGTATCAATCATATTGCTGGTTTCTTCCCCCTTGCTGTTAGAGATGATTCTTACAACAACAACAACAACACAACAACAACAACAACAGATCAAATTTGGCTCTTGCAAACAAGCGACAAAACCCAACTGCCCAATCAACATCAAGTACCAACCCTACTCCTTCAACAAGTACCAAAAACTGATTTAGAGGTAAGGATATCTGTTTCAATTTCAACGGCAGAGTATGTACCAGGCAGCCATGTAGATTCTAACATGTTTTCTCAACACGAGGTCAAAACTTCACCAAATGCTACAGCTACCAAAAAACCGACTGAATGACTAGCTTCTTCAAATAACGTCTTTATAGCCACCACACCAATTGACATATCAAGGTTACACAATGAGCTATTAGAACATCCTGATAAAGATTTTGTGGCAGTTAGTCTTAAGGTTTTCACAAGGCTTGGCTGTTGGTGTTGAGAGTCGACAAGTATCAAACCTGTAATGTAAAAATAACCCCAGTGCACGAAAGGCAAAATTTTGCATTCGTGGGGCAATATACCTGAAATGTTCCAACGTGTACTAATATTTACGAAACTCATACTATGTGATATATTGTATATGTTGTATTTTGGATGGTGAATAAATGATACCAAACCAAACCAAACCAATTTTTATAAAAGCGCCACTAGTATACGAATTAGTGAGTACCCAGTGTAGGTCAAATAAATTGCATGTTGTTTGAGATAAGAAAAATATCCCATACAGGGCTAAATTAACGATGAACCTGACTTCTGAAGACACCCTATGGTCACCATTTTAAATTCATGCGTGAACCGTGTTATCTACGATAGCCTGAAGTTGACTGCAGTGCAAATAAGAGATAAATTTTCTAACGGAGAAAGGTCGACACCGGAAGGGGTCTTTTCTTCCACGAGGCCTGGTAGGTTTCATGTCAGCAGCTAGAGACTGTCCTAACTTATGTTATTTTTTATGTGTAATCCATTGAATTATATATGATGCCACGTGTACTAATATATCTTGCAGTATGAATCATTAACATATTTCTTGGTGGATCAGAACATACAATATAATAAGGATGTATACTTGGAAAATGAACCGGATATATCCAATCCCCACTGACGACTAGAAAATATACGACTATTAGATGACTTGATTTTGTGAATCACAGAAAATATCTCAGATATTCCACCTAAAAGTTATCACGAGTTATGTTGATTTTTGGCAACCGCTATTTTCGGAACGTGTATATTACATTCTATTAAAAAAATGTCGCAACATCTACTTTCCAGAGCTTTTTAAGATTTTCGATCCGCTGCACAGTCACGTGGACAGATGAAGCCGCTGTTCTTCATGTATTCGGGGAGTGTCACCCAAATAGCCGTACATATGTAGTATATTGACATTCCCGCAGTAAATTGCTGTCTAATAGTGCCGGAAATACACACATATATATTTGATTTGATTTGATTTGATTTTTATTTCACCGGATAATATGATAGCTAAATATACAAAATATCGAAGTGGCGGGATGAAAACCCCATGGGGCTGGTTATATCCCAAGATGATTGTCATGAACAGTTGTAGATAATACACTCGAAGGTGGAACATGGAATTATCAGAAATAGATCTGTTTATAGATAAAAGCAAAAAAACGACAAAAACATTAAAAGAACTCGCAACAAATGTTCCAACTTTCACAGACTACTCATTTTTTCATCAGGGTGAAACAGGAGCTAGAGAGCTATGTTCCTTTGAAAAGGTAAGACTTCACACGGGATTTATATACGGAAATGGAGGTACATGATTTTAATTGAGAAGGTAGTTTATTCCATATTTTAGGGCCTTTAATTTTAGTACTAAAAAAGGATAGGTCTGATGAATAAAACTGGCGATATAAATTATGACTTGCTTGTCTGGTTGGATAACTATGGACTTGAGATAATTTCGTAAAATAAGACCGAAAAGCGATTGGCAATAAATTCAAATGGTTGCAAAATTTATCAACAAAGAGAAAAACTAGATAGTCATTCAACTGTTCCAGAGGTAATAATTGCAATTTAAGGAATAGGGGCGTGGTATGTTCATATCTAGATGAAAATGTAATTAGTCGTATAGCCTTTTTCTGCAGAGTAATTAGCGGTTTCAGATGGGTCGAGTACGTGTTACCCCAGAGAATATTGCAATATGACAAATATGGATAGATTAGGGAATAGTATAGAATGTAAAGGGTCTTTTTATTTAAACAATCTCTAATATGATGTATTATGCCAATATTCCTGCTAAGTTTTTTTCTTATTTCTTCAATATGCGTTAACCAGTTAAGTCTATCGTTGAAATATACTCCAAGAAATTTAAAGTTGTCCACCTGATCAAAAAATAAAAGAAATCCATCCAGAAATGGATAATCGGGTATGTTTTGGGGGTTTGCATCTTCTATAGGGTTTTATGAGCATAAACTTAGTGTTTTTTAGGTTCAACGAAAGTTTGTTACTGGAAAACCAGTTGAGCAACTTATCAAGTTCCAAAGACATAGTCTGGAACAGAATATCGGGATCATCATTAGAAAGAATGACCGATGTATCATTTGCAAAAAGAATGGTTTCTAAAACTTGGCTAACAACTGTTATGTCATTGAAATAAATGAGAAAAAGGACGGGACCCAAAATAGAACCCTGTGGAACTCCACATGGTATAGACTTAAATGTTGATAGAGTATTATTATATTGTGTGCATTGGATGCGGGATGACAAATAACTACGGAACCAGTCGTTCGAAGTTCCTCGAAAGCCATAATGGGCTAATTTATATAAAAGGATTTCATGATTGACGGTGTCAAATGCTTTTGACAAATCTAGAAATGCACTTATACAATATTGTTTAGCCTCTCTCGCAGCTACCAATTGATCGTGGAGAGAGAGAACGGCCAAAAACGTCGAGTGATTCCTTCGGAAACCGTACTGATTGCAACAAATTATATTATAATTTTCTAAGAAGTCGAACATTTTATTTACTACTATTTTTTCAATGATTTTACTGAAACACGGCAATACTGAAATGGGCCGATAGTTCTCAAAAAGGGTTTGGTCTCCACTCTTATATAAAGGAGTCACCTTAGCCACCTTAAAAGGTTCGGGAACAACTCCAAGTTTAAAGGATAAGTTCACAACATGACATAAGGGTATGCTAGTCAAATTACATATAGGTTTAATAAGTGATATACGTACGCCATCTATCCCAGAGGTTGAGTTTTTAAGAGTAGTTATAATATCGGTTATTTCCTTTGTAGTGCAAGGTTCCATATAAAACTCATTATTATAATTAGTATTTAAAAACTCTTTAAAATCATTAGGTGACGGAGGGATTACGTCCGCTAGCTTTGTACATGTAGCTACAGAGCTAAAATAATCATTAAACTCGTTTGCAATAATCGAAGAGTCTGAACAATCACGGTCATTAATTTTGAAAGTATTTGGTAAGTTAGAACTTTTTTTGCGGTTCATGGGTTGATTTAATACTTTCCAAGTACCTTTAATATCATTGTTACACTGATTGAATTTAGTTTCGTAATATAGTCTCTTTGCTAATTTTAAGGTGTGATTCAATTTATTTCTGTATTGCTTGTATTGTGTCGTCCGCATTATTACCTTTTGTGTGCTGTCTAAAAAGTCTATTCTTTTCCCGAATTGATTTAAGAATACCGTATGTTATCCATGGCTTTTTTATTTTGACCTTTGAAAAAGACGTAGATGTAACAGGAAAAGACTCGTTATATACACAATTAAATTTGTTGGAAAACAATTCAAATGCGTTGTTAACATCATTCATTTCATTAGCGACATCGCCCCAATCAATATTTTTAATTTTTTCTTCGAAAATATTTTTTTGCTTCTGATTTGTAATTCTATAGGTAGATGTACGATCAGCCAGTTTTTCAAGAACTAGTGCTTTGTTTATATGGAAGACTGGGAAGTGATCAGTTATGTCAGAGAGTAGAATGCCAGACATCAAACAGTCTTCATGAAAATTTTGAAAAACATTGTCAATCAAAGTCGCCGATCGAGATTTTACCCTAGTTGGTTTTGTAATTTTTGGAAAAAAGTAATTAGACTTCATTATTTCTAAAAAAGTCTTTGGAAGGACAATGTCTGTCAGTTTTAAATAAATCAATGTTGAAGTCGCCCATTATCATATATTTCTTTCTTTCAGGTTTGATAACGTTCATAATTGTTTGTAAGTTTTCATTAAAATTTACTACATTTTTATCGGGTGGTCGGTATATTATTCCTACTGTATACGACTGATCATTAACCTTAATACTAACAAAAAGTGACTCATATTTTTCGTTCGTTTCTTGATATGAGAGATTTTCAATAACAGAACAGTCTGTTATGGTTTCGTTTACGTACAACACCAAACCCCCACCTCTTTTTGACGATCTGGAACAGCAAAATGGCCGATAGCCGGGAATGTCAAATAGCTGCTCGGTCGAAGGATTAAGCCAGCTTTCAGAAATTCCGATAACAGAAAAATCAAAATTGAGATTACAGCAAAGGCCTAAGATTTCAGAATAATGTTTCTTCAAACTTCTGGCATTAAAATGTATCGCAGAAAATGATTCGTTGTCAACAATATTGTTTGACTGAACGTAGGACGTGAAACTATCTTCGATGTAGTACTGATGAATATCAATTTCATTCCAGTGAGATGCCTCATATTGATTGTCCTCAGTTACATAAATATTATTATCATCCCTATTCAATTCCAAAGGGTTGAAGCACATATTTTCAAAATCTTCTAAGTATTTATCAGGATCAGTGTTTAACAAGTCCAGGTTAGTGGGAGATTCCATTTCATCTTCATCGAAAAACGGTAATAAAGACAATGGATTTAAAGGAACGCTCTCTCCGTTAAGCATGTCATCCATTGTATAACAGGCAAAATGTCATGGTATCAAAATAAAACGGTAATTTTACATGTGGATTGCATTTTGGGAAACCTGTGAAAGTTGGAACTGTTGGAACTAAGTCAGAATAATACAAATTATGATTATTAATAACTAATACTATACAGAAAGTAATAAAATTAGGATAACTGGATAATGTGTCGAATTTTCCTTTAACCCCCACCTTCCTCCCCTCTCCCTCCCAGTATACCATCCGATCAATGAAGGAATACAAATAGTCGGTGTCTTCTTGACCGATATGATAGATGATATCAGACCAACTGATTAACATTACACTATATAGTAGCGATAATATAACAATAACATTATTTTTGAGGGCGCTATACTTTTTTATTGGCCCGACATCAATAATTAGTAGCCCAACATAGTCATTAGCGGCCCAAGGGCCCGAAGGGCCCGAGGGCCGCTAATGACTATGGCGGGCTGCTAATTATTGATGGAGGGCCAATAAAAAAGTATAATGTCCCGAAAAAAATCATGTTATTACTATTATTACCAGTTTGAAATTTGTTGATTCCATACACAGTCGAACGTCTGGTATTTGCTGGCCGCGCACTCTCTTCAATATTCTGCAACTGTTCTTCATCAAGTTCACTTGATTGTGAATGTGACAGCTCGTCCATTCTCACTCCGCGCGTACAGATCAGAGAGTGATCTCTTCTTGTTGTTGTTTGCTAAAGCATTACATCACCATGGTAAGCGCGAGTCACCGATCTTACGTCACTGTGTCAAAGGTCAGGTAGCGGGCCGATATTCGGCTGCAGCTCATTATCAGCCCTCCGCCCGCCGATGTTGTTTTATCGGTCTGATATGAGGTTTTATGACACGCCGAAATTAGGGATATCCTACAGAGAACGTCCCGGTAACTGGTAATAATACAGTATAGTACGTTCATGTTACAATAATTCTATTTTTTCTTTATTTTCTGATTTTATATTTTACTTTCTTTGTTCCAGGCAATAGCCAAAGATCAGTGTTAATTTGTATGAGTATTGTATACTTGCGAGCATTATATTCAACTGAAAATCACTCGATTTAAAAAATGCAATAGATCGAAGATTAGCAGGAACTCAAATCTGAGATCCATGTCAACAAGACCGAAATAGCATGGCGTGTTAAATGGGCATACGAAACATATCTCCCACCAAAATATAGGGCGCTGGTACACCACTCAGTAGAGAGATGACAAGTAGCTAGATAAATGATCACCCCTGTTGGCCGACCTGTATCTGTTCTCTTATGAATATGACTATATGCAGGCGCTTTCAAAAACCGATCCATTCAAAGCCCGTTCCTTCTCATTCACCAAACGCTATATAGACGATCTTCTCGCTGTGGATAATCGCTATATAAATGACGCAGTGAAGGATATATATCCACCTTCACTGGATTTGAAGGAAACTACAGATAGCCCTACAGGCACATCTTATTTAGATCTCTATCTCTATAAAAATGAAGCGGGCATTCTCTCTCGTCGACTTTATGACAAAAGAGATGATTACAATTTCGACATCGTAAACTATCCCTTTCTGGATAGTAATATTCCAGTGGGACCTGCATATGGCGTATACATATCTCGCTTAGTAGCATTTGCTAGATCCTGTGTTAAATGTGATGATTTTAATCAACGTCACAAAACATTGTTGCAGAAACTTATAAAACAGGGCTATTCCACCAAGCGCCTCCACTCAAAGTTTCTCAAATTTGGCGATACATATCGCATGCTGATAGCAAAATACGAACGTAGCGTGCAAGATCTATGGCGCTACGTTTCGTAACTTGTGTCTAATTCCGCTTAACCCGGGGCTAGGGGCCGTATGAACCCATGTACTTCAAGATCCTCAAGGTGCTCATATGAACAGTCACAATCAAAGCGTGACTGAGATACATCTTTTTTAGATGACGACTCTATAACGAATATTATGGATTAAGAATACTGATCAGCGATACGGATTTGATATTTTGGAACATCATGATGTCTTGCCGGCATCATTGAAAACCGTTGACCGCTTCTCTCTTGCAGGAAACAAGCCTATGTTTATGTATACTATGATTGTCTTTTTGAATTTGGTGCTAATACTGTTATGTGGAAAATGGAATAGGTCTTTGGATTATGGACGCGGATATTCTCTAATGGACGACGGCTGGATTATGAATGACGGACTAGACGCTTGTAATTTAGGTGAAAGCGACATAATTTCGCATCGTGTTACATGTTGGTTCTGTTACAGATTTAGAACATATCCTCAATATATATATATATGTATATATTTGTACTAAGTTCTGATAGATGATTTATAACATTATGATTGAATATTCGGCTTCTAATACCGAAAAATTATTAATTGAATTCGCGTTGGTTAATCTCCTGAAAACATGGATTGTTATTCAACCCATCACATATAATAAATATAGGGCACTAATGCACAATAGTAAAATGATGACAAGGAGCTAGGTAAATGACGAGAAAGAATATCAGGAATTAGGACCAGTAATGTGGTCAAATAATAGCTTATATCAGGTAATCAACATGCCCTAATGATCGGCCAAACGGTTATGTGAAAGCGACATAATTTCGCGTCGTGTTACATATTGGTTCAGTAACAGACTGAAGATAAATTCTCAATATTTATATATTTATATGGAGTTGTACCAGCTATGGCAATGATTGGCTATCAATCTTCTAATACAGCTTTAGTCAATCTCTAGAAATTTCAAATAAATACTATACATGGGTCGTTATTTAACATATCTCTTGTACAAAATATACAGAGCCTCATGCGCTACTTAGTAAAACTAATGAGAGGTTACTAAGGAAATAATCTCAAAATGAAACAGTTCTTCGAGTCTGTGATGAAATCTATATGGCTTTCAGCAGGTGATCAATAGTAAATATGCAGTTTTGACACTCCTGTCAATGGGGCAAAAATTTCGTGACGTCTTACATATTGGCTCAATATTAAACTGAGCAGATACGCTCGATATACCTTTTTTCTGTATGGTTTACCTATTGTATCTGGTTGAAGAATTTCAGCAATCATTTGACTGCATAGTCGCCCATAATGCACATTCGTATCCAAACGGTTCGTTGCAGTTGAAATATATCACCTAAAGATCTGTTGAAATGTATCACGTAAAGGTCTGTAGTGACTGAAATGGACAACCAACGGGTTTTGGTATATAAACACGCACATTTCAACTTGAGGCTCGACGTTTGCCTACCTAAACACGAGGTGGCCTTAGACTATCGAATGAAAGCTAAACACTCTGTCAAGTATATATACAGTTGAACTGAAGTTATGATTACGCACTCAAGAGAACAAAGAAAAGTCGGGAATAGCACAGTTCTGGCAACGATCTCTGTTTTCAATACCTATTTTTCTACTTTTTTCAGCACCAGAAAGGGCGGCTCTTTTACCTGGATTATTCGCATTTTAGCCTTTTCTTCAGTTGGCAGAGAATCGCGTTTCTTTGACAATTCGAATCTTCGTTGGCCTAGAACCGGACCTAGATCAGGATAGATACCGTAACCACTGCCTCTCTTCTGGGATCTAGCCAGTTGAAGAATATTGTCGCGGTCTAGCAGGTCAACAAAGCGGATGAAGATATTTTTTTTGCCAATTGGACCTCCAGATAAGCGATGAATGGCTTGTAAACGAATGTTCTCTACCTCATCGGTCGGCATTTTCAAGACGTCATGTAAGAAATCACAAAATATCTTCTTTGTTTGTCTCGGTTTCTCCATACCTTCACCCGGGACCCCCTTAGCTATTAAATTCCACTTACGGCTCCATACGTCCTGCTTGATACGTTCGTCTACTTCAGCTTGTATAGCCTTTTGAAGTTCAGGTATATTGTACTCATGTATACCTGCAAGGTCATGCGACATGTATTCTGTGGCTTTTTCAAGGTCATCTACTCTCTTCTCAACCGCTTTCGCATTGGTTTTTACATTGTCGAATTCTTTTATCATACCAGCATGTAGATTTAGAAAACATTTCGAAATGTCCGCCAAATCAGTCCCTGATAAAGGCTTTGCAGTGATTCACTGGCTAGGGTTGAGTCATTGGACTTTTCTGGCTCACCTTGGTTTTGATTATTGTCCGCCATGTCTGATGTATCCAAAATGCTTGTCTCAGGGTCTGATAACAAAACTTCAAATTTCCGCTTCTTTTCACACATGAATCACAAAAATAATAAATCCAACAGGAAATACAGTGCCTTAGACGCACTTACTGCTATAGCAAGTCAGTGGATGGTTCAAATAAATAGTTTTCTCATATCGATCAAGGCAGAGCACAAACACAGAGCTACTTGCTCATTACAATGGCAACCGGAAGTCTTATTATTATATATGGCCGACATTTTGGAATTCCAGCGATTCCAATCACATGGTTACGGATTCACAATGCCCCGAGAGCGCTACTTTTGGATAGAATATCTCAGTTGGAATTAGTAATTATGGGCAGCATTGAATACTTCAGAGTAAGTTTTGGAAGACACTTACGGGTCTTCATATTGGATTTTCCCATTATAAGTTGTTCCAGAGATTATGCAAATATCTTCAAAATCAGTCCACTTGAATAAAATATCAAGTGTTAAAGATTGGGCCAGCTTCCATGCTCATTTACTAAGCTTTCAAGAAAAGTTGGATAAAATCTCTTGATTTGAGCCCACCCGAGCTATTTGAACTAAAATGACCTTCTAGCTCGAAAGGGAGAATGCTATAACTTCACATCTTTCTCCCAATAACATGTATACATGTAAGCATAGATGATGTTTTTTTACCACGCGATCCAATCAAAAGAGTTTTCCCATCCCTTCACTGGCTTAGTATAATATTCTCTGTGATTTCTTACTATATTTTGTTTGGCGAATAAATTCAATTCAAAACTTCAGTTCGCTTATTCTAAAGAAATAAACTTCACCGTTGCTTAGTATACAACGGATATATTATATAGTATATAATGTATGTGCATATATACCCGGAGCATACTACATGCATGTACCGGCAATGTATTATTTTACTGTTTTCTAGAATATGTGATTGCTAAACCATTGGTTTACACATAAAACATGACGGAATATATAATTTTTGCATTTAACTTTCAGGGAATCTGCTATGAATATACCTTTAAGCCATAACGATCAACCCATTATTGTCTTCTCGGGTTCGAAAAATGAACGAACACTCCATCTGAATTTAGAAGTCACAGGCATGAATATGAGCCTCTAATTAAAGGAAAGGTTCGGGTATGGTAAAGCTATATTTCAAGAGAAAGAGCTAGTCAAATGGTATTCAACTGTATTTTATTTTAATTTTTGGAATTTATTTTGACGCAGAAATAGTTAACCAAATGCTGTGATACCGTCAAATTTACCAAACTCCAGGAAAGCGCCATTGTATTCTCAGGTGACCTATTTTAGCCAATAGGAGTACAAGTACGTAAAACAGCGGTGCGTAAGCTTGAGACAGAACATGTGAAGGCATCATGGAGCTGCGTGTGTTAAGGTGAAAATTGCAGTTTTGTTAGTAAAAATTGGCAAGAATTACTTTAAATACTAAATAGCTCATACCATTTTCATTTCTAGTTGCCAGAGCGCGGCTTTGTCCGCTCTCCCAACAGCGAAGACACTCGATCTGTCCCTTAAGCTGTCGATGAGAGCAGCGTGTGACACCATACTAAATGTTCCATGCGGGCTTCTGTCTCCATTTCGTGACCTGTCTCGCTACTAGAGCTGCTATCATCCCCGCTGCTCTGATCTTCCGTATCTGAGCGTTTCGGCTCGAATTGGTAACCCTGAAAACCAAACACAGCTTTCTCGTCGCTTTCACCGCTGGAATCGGAACTGCCGTTCGTCGCCGACATGATATCACTCAATTTACTCTATCTACTCAAATCGATTAGATTACCCGAACAGACAGAAGAGCTCCATGCCTTGACCCTACGTCATATCCGCCTTCTGGATACAGTACAATGGCGGCACTGAGAACTGCGAGTTCGCGGTTTTAAAATGATTAGTACTCCTTCAAAAAAAAATTTAAAAATGAGACAAAATATATTTTGGGTTCTATTTGGTGAGTTGTTTTATATGTATCAAAGGCAACCAAACCCGAACTTTTCCTTTAAATGGGTAATCGTGATTGACACTCATCAAAGTTAACCTATCCTACTGGGCGTGGCAACAATTAGTTAATTATACATTGGTGCGCGCGCATCCATTGGTGCGCGCTACACACTCGATATATCACCGTTGCGCGTATTACATAATCGTTACAATATGAGTGAGTAATCATGTGCTAAATCTCATACTTTAGCAGGCCTACGCAACAACACTGCCGTGTATCGAACATGAGATTAAAGTGATTTTCTTGTCCTGCGTTATCCTCTCGCAATTGGTGAGCTATAAACATAGATGATAGCCAACTGTCGCATGGATTAGGCTTACATATAAACATGATACAACAAAGGAATTATGTTAACAGGAAATGCTCCAATCATCGACCAGTAGAACAGATATTGCAAGTATATCAGAAGAGTTCATTAAACCACAAAAGCATACCTTATTAACCCTATCTGGCCTGGGGAGGCCATTATGCCCTCCCCCTCTACCCCATTACTAAACTTTCTCTCCTATCTTCGGAACAGAAAAGAAAATATGGAAGCTGACCCTCCGTGACTTCGATCAGGTCATGATCAGCCGATGTAGAATCGGTCATACCCGATTAACTCAAGATCATTTGCTGAAAAAGGAACCGGCCCCAGGGTGTATTCCGTGCCACGAATATCTCGCATTGAAACATATTCTGATGGGACTGTATAGATATTAAGATTGTAATAGATTCTTTTTATCAAGCAGCTACTTTAGAAGATCTTTTTAACCGGGTAGAAAAAGACTGTATTTTAGGTTATTTGAAAGAAATCGGTTTGTTGCATAAGTTTTAATGTATGTGCACGTCCTTTGGTGTGTTGTGTTGCTTACTTTTGGATTGCTGGGTTGTTAACTTGTTTTTGTTAGAATACTTAAAATTTGTTTGATCGTCGCTACAAAGCTGAAATATTGCTGAACGCGACATTAAGCCTTAATTCTCTCTCTCTCTCCTTTGCGACTTTGGGGTCATTTTGAGCCTATATTTGCATAACCCCCGAGCAGAGGATCATAGGAAAATTCAAGATGGCGGCCATGTGGGGTACTAGAAAAGTGAGGTTTTTGTCATTTATCTTCAAAATTCCTGCTTCTCTTCGAGGGAAATTGGGCAAAATCTATTTTCTTTCAACTTAGATTATTATTTACTAATTTATCATGTAGTTTTTGCAAAGAAAACACATAAATAAAAAATTCGAAAAATCTCAGAAAAATCGACCGTTTTAAAAATTACGTCACTATGACGTCATCAAAGCGGCCATCTTATATTTTTTCAGTTTCCTGATAGACCTTGATCCAAGGGTATAGTGTGATAAGTTTCAGCCCCCTAGCTGAAGAAAAATATGAAAGTGAGGGGGGTGCATTCCACTCCCCCCACCCCGTCCCCCGGCCAGGCCTGGACAGGTCCCAAAAAGCCCAGGCTAGATAGGATTAAGGGAATGGAAATAACAGTCAAATCGGGCATATAAACTTGACCTAGGTGACGAACACAATTGAAGTGAACGCTACTCTGCTCCGTAACATAGAAGATAACCGTTTATAGTATTAAAGAAAACAAACAAACGGTAATAGATAGACAGATTTGAGGCAAGAATAAATATTCTGCTCTTAATACAAGTTCCATCTACGTCTTTGTCCAATTGTATCGACATGTCCATGTACTACGACATTATTTTAAGAACACTTTCAGTTACACGTAGATGTACGGAATTGAAAACTGTTTTATGTGTAGATACCCATCACGATTTTTTATGTGCCTGTGAACTTCACGGTTTTTAACCGAAACGTGTTCACTCATTCTCTCATACAAACAACGTTCGTATGTTACAATATATGCTGAGACACATTCAGGACAACTGAACTTGTATTCTACAAACTGTGATGATTATACATGAGGCATAATCTTCACAAGAAACAATAGAAGTAACAATGTTAAACATGAGCAGTGTGACTAACGTCACAGGGCCTACGAAGTAGGGTAGGCATTAGGACTCTGACGCGAACTGAACTCTTGAAAATCCCCACCCCTAGTCGAAATCCTGCCTATATTAAGATGGGCACTGCCCAAGTCAGAATCACCAGTGATTTTCATCAAAAATCACCAGAAATTTTCATCAAAAGTAGGTCAGCTCAGAATTTGTTGGTAACAGTCCCCTAATGCACCTTCATGCCAAAAATCAAGGTTCTAATGTCAACGGTTCTCCTTATTTTTCCGACGAAAGGATTCAGATGGACTGACTCACTCACTCACTCACTCACTCATTACCGGACAATTTGCAATCTGTAGCCTACTTCGTAGGAATTAACCCAACACGGTTAGCACTGGCGCTATCTTAAGTTCAAGGATTACATGCCACAAGCTAGATTATACATGTATGTATTTTCCCAGTGCATTTATGTCTAAACGCATATCAAGGCTTCCGGTCCAAAGTTCAAGAGTGAGTCCAAAACGAATGTACTCTTAGAAATGTATTGAAATAATAAACATGACTTAAATATTGCATCGTTACTGATGTTCATCTTTAGGTAGGTAAACGGCATGGCACAGAAAATGTGTTTTTCAATCATGTTAACATGTCTAACATAGTGGTACTCGCAAAGGCCATGCAAATTTAATATCCTCAATCATGGTGAGTGGCCCAGACCTCGCTCTAAGTACACATCATATCACGAGAAAAATAATGAATGACGGTTGGCGTTTCTAGAAGATCCTCAAGCGAAATTCTCTAAATGTATTATCGCCTAAGGTAAGTGTAATAGTGAATTAGATATTTTCATAATCTACAATTAACAATGATTGAGAATAAATGCTGAATGATTGTCCGCTGGCAAAGAAAGAATAATGGATATTCGAACTGGTCCTGGCACCTTGAACCACATCGACTGCATTTATACACATTCCACTATACACTGGTCACGCTAGAACAAACATGGTAATGTGGCTGTAAACGAGTCAATTAGACATATTTAGCTCCAAAAAGCGGCTCCTTCAAACCAGATTCAGATGTAATGGTTTCCTTATCTTAGAGAAATTCTCGGAGACCTTGATAAGCGTACCTACACGTACAACACGGGTCTATGAGAATCAAACAATGTCTCCTAGGATCAATCCCCTTCACGATTGACTTCCAAACTGTGTCTGTGTAGTATACTAAGCAAACATTGTAAATGGTTTTTGTGGAAATTTGAATCGCGCGTGGAATATTTTGAGAGGCCCATCTTCTAAAATATCTGCAATCCGCCTATCGAGATTTACGAGTTACATTTCTGGACAATTCCAGAATCCTATTCGGGAGATATTATGCTATCATTGTGCCGGAAACGACATGGGATAATGTTAGATATTAAAGAATGTTTTTCACTGATATCCAGAACATATTTCTTATTTCAGATTAGAGATACAAAATTGGGCCGAATAGACCTAGTATTTCTGATAGTCTAGATCTCCTGTGTTAGCCTTCAAATTATGCTAGTCAACGAAGATTCAATTTGGGATAATTGTTCTCGAATTCTTGAACATAAAGTTAATTTCTACACTGTCAGAAAAAAACCTGGTCGCTCTGACCATATAATACATGATACAGACGTGACCGACTGTTCTGCATGGTTGAACATATCTTTTTATGGTCGTTTTGATCACATTTGTTTTGGTCAAGATGCGTGTTTGACCATACAGAACGTGGTCGGTGATATCCATGAAACCATGGTCAACGAGACCTTGACCTTCTGACTGTGCATATTAACCAAAAACGATATTTCCTTGTTTCTACACTGCGTGAAATGGTAAAGTTTCCCATTCCGGAAACCCGCCGGAAACCTATTGGAAACTGTATCGCTACAGTTTCCAATAGGTTCCCGGTGGGTTTCCGGAATTGGTAGACACATTTTCCAATAGGTTTCTATCGAGTTTCCGGAATTGGAAACTTGACCATTTCACGCAGTGCTAGTAAGCCATTTTTGCTGGGTATATATTTACATTCAGATAAAATATTTTTTAACTTACTTTAAGCAGGGCATAAAAGGTATATATATGTTTATCATATCTCAGAGAAGCATGTAGACTTTTGATTGGCTGACAGACCTCATGTGTGATGCTGTATTGTCAACTTGCTGGTCGAATATATATCGTATACCCCCGTCCCCAAGGGCAACGAACAGGTGTTCACTAGATTCCATCGTCTGCTAAACAAAATGGCTGAATCAGGCAAACGTTTCGCGTCTCACACGGACGATGAAGTTGTTGAAAAGCGGGCTAATATTATTCCCAGCAACACAAAAAAATCGAACAAAGCGTCCGCTAGAACTTTGAAGTATTACCTGAAAGAGAAGGGACAGAGTGAAGAATTCGAAGGATTCTCGGCCGAGAGGTTAGCAGAGGTACGAGATGGCGAGAAACTGCAAATGGGCCACACGGTTGCGTCAGTAGCCTTTCCTGACACGATGGGTTCAACCCGAAAGACGAATACCGGTACGCATACACTTCCAGTAAATGTTCTTGTCAAACCCCATCCTGCAGAAACTGTGACATCATCTTCTCAGTACCCTGCACCCACGTCAAATGATGCCACGTCGGCCGTGTTACACACCCAGGATGTACGTGCAGAAGCCCATGCCGACGACTTTGATTTTGATCTTAATCAGCTGTTTTGTGAATTCGACAGCACCGCTGTCCCGCCCACATCGTGTGACATTCCCACAGCTATCCTGGTCGCCGCAAATCCCTCAGCGCCAATGTTCAATAACTGCATAATAAATGCAATCAACATCATCGTGCGAAAATGAAGCAAATACCTATACTTCTGCCAAATTGTGCAGGACAGTTTGATTTTTCCGATTTTTCTCTCGAACTGTAAATTTAAGTCAGTTCATGTTGGTCCTTCTCCTGTGTGATGTTATGGAAACATGACACAAGTGACACTGTCGAGTGACACGGTGTTGAATTATAGACAGAATGGAAATGTAACAGTTCACACGTGTATTTGAAACTTACATATCCACGCAACAGATGTGAATCCGGAACGGGTCTTTCGATGTATTTATTAACAAAAGGTATATAATCTAGATATTATACTCGTCGATGGCTATTAAATATTAAATATGAAATTGAGATTAAGCTTAATGTTCCAGTATTTTATACGTTTCTGATTTTCAGAATAGAACATAAGAGATGAAGCTGAATTTGAAGTTAGATTGTTTATTCTTTATCACCGAAGCCCACCGGTATTTCACACGGAAACCGGGTTCATTGTTCACGGATTACAGTATATGTTATCGTTATCTTTGCTCCTCCATTAGTACGTTTTAAAGAATAGGATTGTAAAAATGATACATTTGTCTTTGTGTTCATTTTTTCCGGTGCATGCTGTGGATCGTTCTGAAACCAGTGCAAGTCCGATCGAAGTCCGTTCCATTATGTCGGCCTTGAAGTCCAAAGTGATTCTTAATGCTCTGAGATATGATAAATTCGTTATACATCGCCCTTCCGGGGTAATACGGGATGAGATTTGGTTTCTCTCGCCATATTTTTCCTCGGCTGCGCCTCGGAAAAATATGGCGAAATCTCATCCCGTATTACCCCGGAAGGGCGACGTGTAACTAATAATAATATCATCAGCTAACCCGAATATGTACATGAATATTTGCCATTAAACACATACCAATTATTCAATTACATGTATTGAGCTAATTGCGTCGCTTACTGGGGATGGTATCTGAAGCCTTAATAAACGGTAGCACATATTACTGTAAAATTCAGGAATTCGTGGTATTGAATATCGCAGATTATCGCAATAACTCTGATATTCGTCGATAAAATGTTACTAAAATAGGCAATTCGGGACTGTTATGTCTATATTCACTAACATTGAATCAAATAGACTAGCTACTTCTGATAGTCTACTTGGTCTCATTCGTTATCCATCAAAGTATGCTGAGGAAACTCCCAGAGGAACAGAACACCATTACAAATTATGACATACCCAAGAGTTCAGAGACAAAAACGTACCGTGTTGAGTCGCTGCTTTTGAGTAACATGCTTGAAGCAATGTTAACGTCGCCAAATGACTAACGGCACTTTTAAAACGCCTACTTTGAAGAGGAAATAAAAGCCCCTGGGCCTTTTGTGGCTATACAAAACGTTTTTACCCCGACTTAATGACATTAATCAGTACCCAATGGCATAACTGCATTAAACATATGTTTGCTTTATTAACTGAATGGTTGTTTAGTTCGATATTGAGTCTTTCGGTTTAAATAAGATTACGTCGATGAACCGCCATTAGGCGTATCGTTGTGTATTCCGTTTCATCCTCCCACATTTGACGAAATAGAGGCAAAAAAAAAAAGACAGTTCAATCAATCATAAATACACTGGTGCATGCAACACTGAGATAGGTAGGATATTAATAAGTAACCCACATCTGACATCACGCAGCCATGTAGCTGGAAGCTGGATGCACTGTGTTAGTCAATGAACTATTGGCGCATAAAAATTCCATGGAGGAAGCTATACATTGCCTGACACCATGGACTCATTGAACGAATAATTACCAAGCTTCCAATGAGAGTGCTGCATAACACGATACCGGTACGTAATTGTGTACCTGGTACATTTATTTCTATATTCCCAGAACTAGATTTTCCTCCACTTATCACAAAATAAACAAACAAACAAACAACCCTCCTTCTTGATTTCTACATCATTATATTCCACAAACAAACAACCCTCCTTCTTGATTTCTACATCATTATATTCCACAAACAAACAACCCTCCTTCTTGATTTCTACATCATTATATTCCACAAACAAACAACCCTCCTTCTTGATTTCTACATCATTATATTCCACAAACAAACAACCCTCCTTCTTGATTTCTACATCATTATATTCCACAAACAAACAACCCTCCTTCTTGATTTCTACATCATTATATTCCACAAACAAACAACCCTCCTTCTTGATTTCTACATCATTATATTCCACAAACAAACAACCCTCCTTCTTGATTTCTACATCATTATATTCCACAAACAAACAACCCTCCTTCTTGATTTCTACATCATTATATTCCACAAACAACAACCCTCCTTCTTGATTTCTACATCATTATATTCCACAAACAAACAACCCTCCTTCTTGATTTCTACATCATTATATTCCACAAACAAACAACCCTCCTTCTTGATTTCTACATCATTATATTCCACAAACAAACAACCCTCCTTCTTGATTTCTACATCATTATATTCCACAAACAAACAACCCTCCTTCTTGATTTCTACATCATTATATTCCACAAAAAACAACCCTCCTTCTTGATTTCTACATCATTATATCCTTCTTGATTTCTACATCATTATATTCCACAAACAAACAACCCTCCTTCTTGATTTCTACATCATTATATTCCACAAACAAACAACCCTCCTTCTTGATTTCTACATCATTATATTCCACAAACAAACAACCCTCCTTCTTGATTTCTACATCATTATATTCCACAAACAAACAACCCTCCTTCTTGATTTCTACATCATTATATTCCACAAACAAACACCCCTCCTTCTTGATTTCTACATCATTATATTCCACAAACAAACAACCTCCTTCTTGATTTCTACATCATTATATTCCACAAACAAACAACCCTCCTTCTTGATTTCTACATCATTATATTCCACAAACAAACAACCCTCCTTCTTGATTTCTACATCATTATATTCCACAAACAAACAACCCTCCTTCTTGATTTCTACATCATTATATTCCACAAACAAACAACCCTCCTTCTTGATTTCTACATCATTATATTCCACAAACAAACAACCCTCCTTCTTGATTTCTACATCATTATATTCCACAAACAAACAACCCTCCTTCTTGATTTCTACATCATTATATTCCACAAACAAACAACCCTCCTTCTTGATTTCTACATCATTATATTCCACAAACAAACAACCCTCCTTCTTGATTTCTACATCATTATATTCCACAAACAAACAACCCTCCTTCTTGATTTCTACATCATTATATTCCGACTGCAGTTTCGAACTCAATGTTCTTTTCAAGGAATACTGTTTACAACATAAGGACAGACCGGTATATAAACAGTCAGGACACAATGGTCGCTAGACAACAGTGTTTAACAAAAAACCCGTTGACCTGTTTAAAACAGTTGGTCAGAGAGATTAAAATGGATAATGCGAACAAACACAATACATAAGGAAAACAACAATCAAGGTGACAGGCCGATCACTCTTGTTAGGTATATACATGCTGTGAACGATAGAAATGAAAATTTACCAGTTTTAACATACCATATATTCCAATTTTCTGGTAAATACGAATTAACATAGGAAACATATGTAAGATTTAAAGGTCAACCCAAACGGATTTTTTTTGTCTAAAAATCCTTAAAAATCATAGTTCATACTTCACTTTGTATGAAAAAAATACTGAAAAAATTCTAATCCGATCAGAAACACACGTAATATGGGAGCAAAGTGGGCTTTTTCACACTTTCACAGCTGGGTTGATGACGTCACGCAGGGCAATTGCCTGAGAAAAAATAGCGGATAACATGGAAAGCGAGTGCAGTCAGAGCTCCGATTCCGATGTCGATTCGAGCGATATCAGCTCCTTAGATGGAAATATTTTTCGCCAAGAAGATGAAATAGATATAGAGAAGGATGATGACGGGCAAAATAACAGTTGTTTGAAGACCAACGACGGAATTCAGCCCTATCAATTTGAGCCGTTCGGCTCCGACTCTGACAGTGACAACCATTCTGACAACGTGGAACTCGACGACGACAGGATTCGGAGAGGTCGTTTGTTGAATACAGATTGGTTTGCAACTTGACTGGAAACTTTATTATCGTCATCTACAAGACCAAATGTCCATATATTTCAAACTGTATTGAATGTAGAACGATTGTGTGATGTAAAGAACGAGCACGTTTGTGTTGTTGTTGTTGTTGTTGGTACTGGCCGAGACGGCCTTTTCGAAGGGATAAGCTCCGTGATTCGACAGAATGGACAGTAAACTGTTGATAACTCTACTGATATACGTCCGATTTGAATTCTGTTTATTTTCCCATAATCCCCGTGAAATACCAATTTCAGAATTATATAGTTTGATAAAAAACTTTCATGGCGAAAAGTAAGCCGTGGTGAGTGGGTGTCGAAACGACGTGATGGATCAGCATTCACGTGCACATTTGCTCAATTTTCGACAAATTACTTCAATTAAATTGAAATCGAATGATATTCCCACAATCTCAAATGTCAAAGGATTATGAAAGTATTATTATCACTTCTGTATCTACAGCCATTCAATCCAATTGGTGTTCAGAACCAATAGGTGTTCAGAAAAAAACAATAAAAGGTGACCGGTTTGCCCGATCACTGTACGACTTTGTCGTTGTCTGATCTACATGCACTCTCACAATTGTAGGTAGACTGGACCCAGCCCTGTTTCATAATGTAGTTTAAAGAGGAAACAAAAGGAAGTAACTCTGCCTATTCGGAAATACTTGAAATAATTTTTTCATTTTTTTTCTTCATTTTTTTTAAATTTTTGTTTTTTATTTATTTACTTATCAAACGTATGTATATTTAAGAAAGATCATTTTATTATTATTAAATAGTACATATGAAATAGAGGCTCATCCAGTCTAACTTGTAGGTGCTCAAGCAACAAATGCCACATCATGGATAGCATTCTGGGCGTTTATCGGGGACGCGAGAGCGAGCAGGGCATGAACAGCCGTCTCCCTGTCCGAGGCCTCGCTTGCAAAGGTACAAAGGTGAAAGAAGAAAACAATTAAGGTCTATGAGAGCCGGCCGTTTAGCTCTGAAACATAGTTCTCAATAAACATAGTTTTTTTCACATCTAATAAAGCCTGTTTCTCATTCAGTATCTTGTAAAATGGCAAAACTTTAAAGGAAGGGTTCATTTGTAAAGCACAGTTTTTAATATGTCTGCTTACAGGAAGATAACATAAGTTCTCATTATTAATTTGTTGCCGATGAACAGTTAGTCGGGATCTCAAGTCTGTGGTTTGACCAATATATTGGTCTCCACAGCCCTGACAAACCAATAGGAGTATACATATATAGCAGAAACTAGAACTCTGGCATATAATGGTCGAATCTAAGAGATGTCACTTAGATGAGAGATCTACGTTTTCACCAGTATAAACTGGGTTCCAATTTTCATTGGTAGACTCATATTCTACCAGATTTCAGTTTCGACCTTGACATAGACTTGTTCACATCTACTGTTTTTGGGCGTGTCCCGCATTCGATCTCATTAGAGTAGAATACTTGCTTTGCTGCCTGTGAACATTTATTTCCATAGAATACTTCGAAAAATATGCATGTTTAATCCGAAGGTAAGATAAACTCGTGGAATGACGGATACACGTGTGACTTTATTTTATGATCCATCGTGGTCTACTGCGAATGTAGACCAAGAAACAAATTTAACCACACTGGTGGTTCTCACGCACGCCTCCTGGTACATGTACATATCTGGACAAGTGTTAACGATTATGATCGTTTTCATAAATCAAGAGCTATCTTTTTAGATTGGTATTCGATAAATATTGGATATATCTCAAATACAAAATGAAATAAATGTACAAACAAATGACCAAACGTATCGGCGTCGAAAAGCACTTCTGCTATAGAAGAAGGTGGCATTTGTATATTTTACTTGTTTGTCCGTATTTTGAGCCTATAATCTCATACCACCAGAACAGCTGTTTGAATACTGACGTGGCGATTCTTCGTTGAGTAGAACTACTCAATGAATGTCGGATTTGACTATATCTACATGTATGTCCAGAAATACATGTAGACAATTAAAAGCCATTTCAAGGCCCGTTATCTTCTCATTCGCCAAGCGCTACATATACAATCGCCTAGCACTGGATAATCCCCATATTAGAGATGCCATGAAGGATAATAACCCCCTCATTCACTGGAGTTGAAGGAAACTACTGAACATCATATTTCGATCTATACCTTCACAAGAATGACAAGGGCTTGTAGGTCACAAACCTCCATTGCAGAAAGTGGGTCCAAGATTATTATCAGGACTTGACTTCCGGCGAACATTGATTGGCCATTATACCTGACTGGGCCAGAAATGGTCTGTGACGTATTTTAAAATGTTTCTATAATATTTGGCTCTAAAATATATCAAAACCACCTTTTCAAATTTTAATCGGAAAACAAATCTGGGCCAGTTTGATTGGCACCTCCGAAATTTGCCGTAATGGTGTCGGGCTGGATGACCCTATTTCTGGCGGTCTCATCTCGAAAAAATGGTGGGGAATGTATGCTGAATTTTCCATATGTTTGAGCGGAAAGGTCAGTCTACCTGGTGTGGTGGGTCATTTGTGGCGGCGAATATTAGGGAATATAGTTTTCTCAAGATGTGCACGGCCAATTTACTACATATTAAGTAAGGCGAATATTTAGTGGTTTGTGACCTTTACTGACATCCAACCTACGACAAGGGAGATTATTGTCATTTCTGGATACGATATACCAGAACGACCTGTATAAGAAAGAATGAAAGAAAGAGAAGGAAGGGAGAGAAGATAATCCTATATACAGAATTAGTAAAACTGCTTATAAATGCATAAAGAATTGATAAATGAAATAAAATCGGTCATACAACTAGATTTAAATTCTCATCTCGTTAATCATCACAGAAATTATCTTGATGGATTCAATGTTCGAAGTATGACTTCAGGTATTTTCTTTTGAATGAATGAAAATTGACAGAATTTTTAAAAGACGTACTCGCATTCCATAAAACATTTGCTGTATAGATAAAAATTCTTTTAAAATATCGCATGTTTGGGTATATGTAGGGCATCACGTGTGTTTTAGTTATGAACTACGGAAATAAATGTAAAAGTATACAGTTATCTTGTGACAATGTTTCTAAACACTTAAAACGCTTAAACAGCTCTGTTGTAAACGATTCCATTTTGAATTGGCATTCAGTTTAGTACAATAAAAAGATCAGTTCTGGAAGTTAACAAAAATCTTAAGAATGATTTTGGCAGCTCTTTTGTGAAGCTTCTACAACATTGTTTTAACTTGAAACATTGCCCCAAACAGTGGGACCAAATTTAGAACTCGGAAAAAACAAGTGCATTGTACAGTAAAACGAGAGTATGGCGAGACATAAAATGATCCATGCGTCTTAAAAAAGTTTGTTTGACGTGTTTTACATAGTGGCGACAAATGATTTTGCCATGGCAAAATAAGATCGACGATAATGCCCAGAAATTTAATTTCTGTCATATTTTCTATTGAAATATTGTCCAAAGTAACTAATAACTGCAGTGATCTGGTCAGCTTTTGTAAACCAGTGATAAGCTTAATTTCTACTTCAGTTACAGTGTTTTTCACTACAAGGCTGGAAGCTATCGTCTGCATACAAATCTAGACTTGAGCATGTTAAATTATCAGCGAGATCGTTCGTATGTGATATGAAAACATAACTGTCCTACAATCGTCTCTTGTGGCATACCTATGTTTACATTCAAACAATCTGGAGTGGTGCCTTTCCATGTTTCCATGGGACATGTTCTGTCCATTAAGTAGGACTTACGCCACTTCAGTTAAGAGTCGTGTACAACATAACAGGATTGATAGTTTCAAATGCATTTCTCAGGTCATAACCCCAGTTAACACTACCTGGCCTGGGGGTGGCGGGGGGGGCACTTTCCGCCCCTCCCCCCTCCTCCTATTGGTTTTTTGCTCCTATCTCCGGAAAGACAAACAATTGAGAGCTGAAACTCCTTGACTTTTTAGATTATCGTATTGGGGTCATTTTTAGCGTATTTGCATGAGCCCCCGAGCAGAGGATCATGGGTAAATTTAAAATGGCGGCCATGTGGGGTACCAGAAAAGTGATGTTTTCGTCATATTTCTTCAAAATTTTGCTTTTCTGCATGGAGAAGTGGGTAAAACCCATTTTATTTCATATCAGATTTTTATTTACTGATTTATCATGCAATTTTTGCGAAGAAAAAAAAACAAAAATAAATTTGAAAATTCTGACCGAAATTGTCCAAAAATGCTCTTTTTCATGGCGGCCATCTTATTTTTTTACATTTTCTTGTAGAACGTGACCCAAAGATATAGTTTCAGCCCTCTAACCTTAGCGATAGCGAAAATATATAGGGAGGGCACTTTCCCCCCAGGCTGCGGTACACCCCAAATCGCCCCGGCCAGATAGGGTTAAAAGACCTTCAAGAATCTTTAAGTATACTCTCTGAGGATACTATGTGGTCCTCATTCACGGTGTTCATCAGGAGTAAAGATATTATATCAAATATAGTTTTTATTAAACATTTGTGTCTAAATATATATGATGAGTGTATTTTTAATTGGAAACAAAATATGCATGTGCCATTTTGGCTTTTCTAATTCAGTTTTATATTTTTAATAAATAGGGTCGTTTTTGTTATAAATGATTATAACATGCTGGTTGTATTTATATTATCATTTAAATTTACCTTTTCCTTCTTGCCAACTAACGCCTTTGGAGTTTCAATATACATGTTTATATTTTACTTATGAAAAGTACTTTTTTTTCTTTTTAAAACAATACGTAAAGTACTTATCTTTTATATCCAAATACCGTTTTAATTTTAATGGCCTGACCTACATCATCCAACTTAGAATGGGAGGCCACAAATTCAAAATTTGATTGATTGATTTAGGTATACTCTTACAACGTATACTTTTTAGTATATGTAGTATACATATCTCGCCTGGTCGCATTTGCTCGATCCTGGGCAAAATGTGACGATATCAATCAACGCTATAGAACATTAATGCAGAAATTTGTCAAACAAGGCTTTATGTAAGGATCACGAGCGAATGCATACAATAGCCAAATATGAGGAGAGCCACGGCTGTTCAGCTAGGCAAAGACTTACAAAATGTATCGACCACCACCAAACGCCTCCATTCAAAGTTTCTCAAATTCTGTGTTAAATATCGCAAGCTGACGGCAAAGATGATGGTAGCTTGCATGATGTCTGGCGCAAAATTTATAACTTATATCTGAATCCGCTTAACCCTTTCTTGCATACTAGCAACATATGTTGCCATCGTATTCTGTCCTTCTAGAAAAAAATATAATGGTCTACCCCTCTCAAATTCTCAGTGGCTGATGCTGTTGCCTTGGCAGTTCATTGAAATGCGGATTCGTGGCGCTGTTAAACCGACGAGCATGCCTATGATGACCGACACATAGCTAGCAGGTGTATGTGCATGGTGCTTGGTGTTACTGTGAAGTCCTCTGGCTCTGTCAGTATGTCGGCACCTCTTCCCACTTCCCTTATATGTGTTGTAATTGTAAGCTCTATCAATGACCATCTTGAGTTACTCGTAAGTCACTTGTTTGTTCAGATAAAAATATTATCAAATTATCTGTATTACTATATGTTTTGACCATAAAAGCATCAACACTTTATATAATACGATTATATTATACTGAGAATTATTGTTGCCGCTATGCACCTACGGAGTAAGTCTGAGTGGCAACATATGCTGCCAACATGCATCTGAGGTATATCATGACATATGACAATGTAGGGAATCTGACTGGTGATCAGTGTGGAGCAGGCCTATAGGTGCAAATATCATAATAATCCCTAGTGAACAGAAAATGTGGCTTCTATTTTTAGCTAGCTCTCACTACTTTAGACACGATGTGCAAAATATTCCACGTGGGATATAATAGTTTAGGCAACATATGCTAAGGTCTCCACTGAGGCGAAATTGCTTGAAATTGCCGAATTTTTTTCGTTTTTGACAATTTTTTTATTATTGTTTCGGGGTTTTTTTAAGCAAACAATATCTAAAATGAGCCAACATGCCAATATGATGCTCCTCCTAGTTTTATGCAAGAAACTGTTTCAAGGGACCGTTCTAGAGACTTTTGAACATGTGTTTTTCGTTTCCATGGGGTTCTAATGAACAACTACGATGAGGCGTACTCTAGAAATTATTTGAAATTCATACTGGTTGGTGATACAGATTTTATGAAAAGAGCTTCATGGTGTAATGCTGTCAGGAAACCATTGACAGATTCTCTCTTGCATGAAAGGATCGTGTGTGTGTGTGGGTGTGTGTCTTTTTCATTTTTATTTTTATTTTTTTCTCGATGCATGCTTATTTAGGGGACCAGGTCAAGGACCAAGGTCCCCTCTCGAAAACGTTCGGATTCACTATTATTCGTCTTTTATCCACCGGCTTTTGTGTCCGCAATATCTCCAGAACGGCTTGGCCTTCGAACTTGAAACTTGGACAGTTGATAGTGGACCTACTGGCGAATTGCCTATCACTAGTCATATTACAGGTACAGATTTCTTGTCTGGTGCGATATATCGGGAAGGCCATGGTCTGTTGCACTGAAAGCAAATACCGGTGATCGGCTGAACGGTTTAGCGGCCATCTTGGATTTAACCCCGAACCTATTTTTGGTAGAGTAATCAGAACAATGGTTACTGCGTTATGGTTTTTAGATTTAAGGTGTTTGCCTTCTATAATCATCTTGGCCTTCGAGGATTTCTATGTGTCGTAAATAACATTGAAGTACTATCCGCTATAACTTCATGGCTGACAGTTATACGTATCCTCTGTTGGATTGACTCATTTCAGCATTAGTATAAACTATATTTACCCTCGGTAGCCAGTTTAGCTACACGCTAATCTTCCACTGTTCCGAACACATATATACACAGATACATATCTCACAAGCATACATCTGGTTCTCTTTTGCGACGCGAGAGAGAAGTTTGAGCACCCAGAGTGAATCCCACGAGCACAGCCTGGGACCAGGAGGCGCCCAAGTGTTCACAACAGGATGAGGCTAACCAAAATTGCAACTCCGCCACGTTCGATGTCTTAAGGATATTCCTTCTTGAATGAATACAGGGGGAAATTCGACAAATAAACGTAACATAACAAGTGCGACGAAAGGAGATACTGACATACTGACAAGAAGTCATATAACCCCACTGACAAATGTACTGACTGCAAATTTCTAAAGTACCAAAGCCGATTCCTGTGATGACCAGGCAGGTAACCATGGTAACCATGCTACATCACCTGACTGGTAACCATGCTACATCACCTGACTGGTAACCATGCTACATCACCTGACTGGTAACCATGCTACATCACCTGACTGGAATCACCGACAGGTAACCATGCTACATCACCTGACTGGAATCATCGACATCGATATTGCACTTCCCATACCGGCCTAAACAGGATATATGATCCTCACATGGATCACAGACCAGAAATCCAGAAACTGGTCTACGAGCAAATTAATGTCACTGAAAGGCTTCCAGTTACACTTGCTAATATGGTGTGCATGACACCCTGCTGATCCGATCCAACCCATCCGCATTTGAAGAATAGTAATTACCACGCGTAATGTTGTACCAGCGAAAAGTTTACCCAAGCTTCTAAGACTGATAGTCTCCAGCGGGGCACTTAAATCACGGATCAGGACACTCTCCTGCGAGCTGCTTCGCATTCTGCATAAATGTACATCGTCGCACTGTAGCATAATTTACATCTTATGTGAGTGTGGACTCTCCCCACCACAGCATACACGAGTACATTGTCCTCCATTAATCGTTGGTGCTCACATTCTGCAGGTATCGTACTGCAGTTGAATGTTCATCTGTTCTAACCAGTTTGACGCCGAATAATTCGGGGTGAACGGTACAACTGCAAGTAATGAATGTGAATATCTGTACCGGTTCTACAAAACAAAGATCCATTGCCTACACTTCGAATTATGAGGGACTATATAGTAAATATCGTTTGTTGGAAAGTCGCTTTAACAATACTAGTTTTCTGGGATGTTGAAATTTCAAAGGGATGCAACTTTAAAACGTCTAAAGCAAAATATATATAGAGTTTACGGGAAGGATACCAGGTTTCTTTTTTTTCATTTTTTTAATTGGCCAAACCACTGTATCAAACCTGTAATATATCTTTTGAGTGACATCTATGCATATATATATATGCAAATCCATTCCGGAGAACCTTATAGAATGTTTTTCACAAACGTTACATTTATTATATCCAGAAGTAGCCTATGAAATCCCACAATTACACAGCGACATCATTTTGTTGAAGCGTGTGAGAAAGAAATGTTTGTCTTCAGCCAGATGCCCTTGATTCAAGGTTATGTTTCGACCAGCCTTGGAGGTACGCTCACCAAGGTCTCCAAACGAATTGCACGGTAGAATAAACCATCAAGTCTTATCCTGGGGGAACTACTTTATCTAATCAGTTCAAAATCATATTAGAGCTGAGGGTGACTAATTGACCCGTGTCACCGGGACAGTTCTGGCGTGGTCATATGCGGACATTGAGGTAAGCTTGGCTCAAGGTGCCAGTACTAGTTCGACTGTCTATCAATCATCCTTTGCCATCGGCTAATCAATCAATATTGTATTCTCAATCGTTGTTAATTATAGAGTATGAACAAATTGAAATTACTTTGCTTATTTTAATGGAACAAATGCATGTACAGGTTTTCGCTTGTAGAACGTAAAACGTGAAATTGTATTAAATATATCCCCTGATATATAATGAGAGAAAGGACCACTTACTTTGATTTTCCCATAAACCTTATTAAACTGCAAGTACCTCCAGATATACCATTCACACATCTCTTCTACTGATGCGCGAGGGAACTTATTTGTCACTTTGCCTGACGCTTGCAATTTATATCGTGGGAGGAAGATCGCTCGAGGAATTAAACCTTGAAAATCAGAAGTATCTGAGCTCCACCAGTGAACAGCGGACACTATTCTAAAAAGTTCCTTTATCACCTGCTGAAGAAGAACATCCCGAGAGAGACACCAAGGTGAGTTTTGCGATTCCGAATTCTGTTTACTCGGGACGTTGTGCAAATAACTGGGATATGAGTGCGAGAGGTTCACAATATTCGTATTATCGGGTGTATTCCAGACGCACGAGCTGTGAAAATATGTCCTCAACTTTTTTTGCTTTCAGATTAGAAAAGACGTATCTTTCGTTTCACGGAATTATATGGAGCTCAATCTTTGTTTAAGGTGAAGACTGACATCTGCCTTCTCACGTAGATTGTTCTTGAAACGTTTAATATAAACTAGTACTTTTATATAAATTATATATAAATCAAGGGTCAAACATATCTCCTTATAATATCGATGTCCATGAACAAGATGACCCCTTGTCTCGGATTAACACAGAAATCATAGGGTAATGAAATAAATAACCATAACAATAGATTCGTTTTTGATACAATGAAAGTACATTTATCCTCAATTTTCAAATGGCACGTAAATTACCTTGTTTCATATGAACTCTAATAATGACAATGAGGGGCACCATGGTAATTGTCTTTCCAGGGTACGAAACAATTGCGTTTCCCGTTTATTCCCATATTCCACCATGGGGGATATAGAGATATATTATTCTTGCGGAATTGTTCTCTATTTGAAAAGTATCAGAACACGTTCCTCAGGAGTCAGTCTACACCTTAAGATAGACATACCTGGTTAGCTGGTTAGATCACGAAAGGCCAAAGCAATTTACCGTATTTTGGGCCACTGAGGCAGGCATGATGCATCAAATATAACCACTAAATGTCTCCGGGAAACAGTTTTTTTGTCTATGTTACGTCAATGTGAAACCTCTCGAAGAACTCAAGAACAGAATGTTCATGTCGTTTACTTACTGTAGTGCTGAATGACATACAATTACCTTGTTTCATATGAACTCTAATAATGACAATGAGGGGCACCATGGTAATTGTCTTTCCAGGGTACGAAACAATTGCGTTTACGTTTCCCGTTTATTCCCATATTCCACCATGGGGGATATAGAGATATATTATTCTTGCGGAATTGTTCTCTATTTGAAAAGTATCAGAACACGTTCCTCAGGAGTCAGTCTACACCTTAAGATAGACAGTACTCTCGTATAATATAATCTGTTCACAGTACATGCGAAGTGAGTGAGGATAGTCCAATGCTGCCAAAATTCGTTCCTTTGACCAAAAAGCAATGAATTAAAACTGCAATTTAGATGCACTGAAAAAGGACCAATCGTGAAAACGGAATTTTAAAGCATTGATAAAGTAAATCTCTTCATTAAAATCTATTATTGTTCTTTTTTGTTCAATCTTGCTTCATGCTCTCCAATCTCAAAGAAATCGTTCTTTGTCTCTCCACCATCATTCACTTGCCGGAAGAAGCTTTATAAGAAGCTATGCTACTGGTGGATTTGATTTCATTGGTACATACACACAATTTGATTGGTCAAATTACACCGTATTGGAATTGGAAGCATTTGACATATTACAAGCGTCTGGTTCGTCTTTCATAATTCAGCCGTCGTCCATTAAAGGATATACGCGTCCATAATCCAATGACCTTTCCGTATTCCGCATAACATCACTAGCACCAGATTCAAGAAGACAATCATAGTACACATAAACATAGGCTAGTTTCCTGCAAGAGAGAAGCGGTCAACAGCTTTCAGTGATGCCGGCAAGACATCATGATGTTCGAAAAATATCAAATCTATCGCTGATCAGATGTCTTAATCCATATGATATTCGTTGTAAAGTCGTCTTCTAGAGAATGATGCATCTCAGTCACGCTTTGGTTGTAACTGTCCATATGAACACCATGAGGATCTTGATTTGCATGGGTTCATACGGCCTCTAGCCCTGGGTTACTTTGAGTGGAGGCGCTTGGACACAGATACTATTAATGAACTTAGACGGCCAATAATGCCCTGATGAGGGATTGGAGTATAGCCAGTCGAGAAATCCCATGTGGATACATGTCTGTACCATATCTGACCTTTGGCATCAAGTTCTTCCGTAAGACATTTTGAGTTTTTCAATATCCAGATACATTCAACGATAGAGGTTTTAGAGATAGTGGCGCAATACCGTTCACAAAATACTTTACCTCCTGAAGGGCAGTCAGCAACAAGGTTGAAAGAAGCTTGGTGGTGCGGCTTCTAGAACAAGCTATGAATCCAGCTTTGTATGGTGATTTATGCATTTTGAGAGTCCAGTATACTTTGGTATGTCGGTATGATTGGTTGGATGAACAATACCTCTTTCCCTGAGAAACGTTTTACGAATGTTAAATATATCTTTCAGAGTAAATGCAGTTTGGGAGAAAGTAGACGTATTTGATCATATGTTTACACTCAATTCTTTAACCAGCACCTGCTAATAGTAATATTTACAACTGAGTATTATATTATTTGGAGCTTTGTCTGCTGTGACTATGACGGATTTGCTAGAACTTCTTGTGAATTGAGGTTTTTCAGTACTTGTTTTGCTTAGAGAAGGGTACTTCTGTCAATATGGCGGATTGTTTCGACGACCTTGCTCTTGGAGAGGTCCAACCAATCAGCGTGTACTGTAGGTTCAACTTTTTCTCGCTTAGACCAATCAATAACGTACTGTTCCAATGCAGACAGGACTATCTTCTGATCGGCCTTCAAATTGATCCTTCTAGTATCTCTATATTTAGATCCCTTCATCAGGAGTAATCTTAGGTCCTTATCACTTACTATATCAAGGTTACCAGTCACAATATGTTTGCATGGTGTATATATAAAGTTCGATGATTCACAATCAACCGACCAAGTTCAAATGAGTTGATATTTAATTTCCAAAGCATCGGAGAGGATACAGGATCAATTTATAATTAAAGCAATGGAATTACATGATATTTGATAATGGCCAACGCAACGAACTTTGACAGGGATGGTACACCATAAGACAGATCTTGCAATTATTATGGTAAAATCTAGTTGTAGCCGGTATATGAAGAAGCTAGCCGCCCGCAGATCAGTGACCAAGTGTATTCCTCAACGCTGTAAAACCTCCACCTAAGGGCTCAAAGCTTACGACCTAATTTCCAACCACAGAACCTGACAAAATCCCCTAAAAACAGGCAGGACACAGACTTAGTGTCGATAATGGTCTACAGATGAGGATATACATGTGGTGTAGTTTAACCGCATCCAACAATGACCCAAAGTAGTATCGACGCTCCCTCGGATCTAAGACTGTACAAACACTGATAAGAATCGAGTATTTTCTTTCTAAGAGCATCCCTAAAGCCAAATTTAGGTGAGGGAATTGGGTTGCATTAAAGTCGCACTTTGAATTTATCTGGTTGTGGAAGAGAGCGAGGTATTGGTATTCTCATATAACATCCACATGTATGCTTATATCCAGAGAGAATAAGAAATCCAAGTTTGTCTAGGTATTGATACCCAAATCAATGGTCTTTATTAGTTTGACCCAATATTAAGTAGAATGGTGGGTATAATGGTGTGAATTGGGGTATAAGCTTATCCAATGTTACTGAGTTGAACATTGGATCTACCTTAGACTGCGGGGTCATTACGAACCTAACATGTCTTTGGTCGGAATTGGTCGGGTTGGAGTAAGTGAGCCAATTGTGTACTCAATCCGTGTTGAATAAATAGCATTTTACTCGAATTTGTTGAACCACATGAACCCAATTATATAAACGGTTTTATGACATTACTTAATATTCATATTCACGAGTCCACACTGACATCTTTACATTTGCTGTCTGCCACTTTGGCTACAGTGGTGAGCAACTATTGAAATTGTGTCATTGTGCCAATGGCCGGCCAAGTGACAAGAAAGGTAAATATAATCGATGAATAAAAGGTATGAAATGAACTGTTCCGCTTGCTCAGATCTAGTAATGTCATCGTCGCACAGGTCTTTGTCATAATTGCCGCATCAAAGTGAACGACCTACCGTTTAACAGATCTATGAAGATAAGATAAACGATACCAAAATACACGCTTCCCCTCTGGGTAACTGGTTAGATCACGAAAGGTCAAAGCAATTTACCGTATTTTGGGCCACTGAGGCAGGCATGATGCATCAAATATAACCACTAAATGTCTCCGGGAAACAGTTTTTTAGTCTATGTTACGTCAATGTGAAACCTCTCGAAGAACTCAAGAACAGAATGTTCATGTCGTTTACTTACTGTAGTGCTGAATGACATACAATGTGAATTAAAAATAACAGATATTGGTCAAGCTGCAAGCTCCACGTATGATCTTATGGAAATATTTAGAACATTTCATGCATGTATGTACATGTATATTGCGATATTATGATAGCAAACGACGGAATCGCTCGGCAACATAGTATTCATTTTCAACCAAGGAAGATAAGAAATCCCGAATATGGTTCTCTTTACTCACATTTCCACAGAGCCGCATACTTGATAATTACAATACAAATTTTGCTAAGATTAACACATTTTCATGCGAGCAAAGCTCAAGCAACCCAGTATGTCTAACGTTAGTCTATGCCTAAAGATTGCCTCAGCCACAACTATCTCTATGGAAAATAATTCAACGTCCACTCAGCATTACGTCACCAAACGAATATTCCCTTCAAAACTAAGTACAACATATGGTTAGTTGGGAAGGTGTAATCATAAAGTATATGTAGTAGAGATCAAACTAACCAAAACAAACAGAGATGTTCGATTTGTGGATATTATAGAGCATGAATAATCTGAACAGTTTGATTGTGGTATTCAAATTAATAAGAAAAACCAGGTGACAATCTGACAGGAAGATCGTATAAGAGGTGGGTGTGAGCAACCTCACCCCACCACCTACTTCGAAATAATAGTTATTTTGATTGGCCAAGCTTTCTTCGATCTTCGTCAATTTATCTCCACAGTATAAAGTGTGACGAAAATGCCCATGACCTGGAGAATGTTATTTTCGTTCTAATGCTGACAGTGTAAATAGCATTGTGAATGGACCGATAATGGTGGATATTCGACTCACCTGTATTAACTGTGCGCTGAAACTTTCAGCGAGGGACGTGTAAATATCCCTGACACGCATCTTGCATCGAAACCGGGCGAGAGAAGTCGAACTCTGCTGATCTGACACGAAATCCAACACCGCCTGAGTGTACACTTTCGCTATATGGAAGCTGCCATGTTGTGCGCGCAATGGATTCTGGGAGCCAGAGCCTATATAAGACGCAGAGAATGGACGTTCGGCATTCCGTCTCAGACAATCGGCGGGTAAACATCGTGCGGGAGAGCACAGAGACAGGATCGCCGCAAATGCGCCGAATGTGCCGAAAGTGCCGAATTGACTGCCGAAACAGCGCCGAACCATCCGCCGAAGGGTTGGAAAGCCGAGAGCTAAGCCATAGCTTGGGGATAATAGATACTAACACGCACAGTATCTGATGACGAGACGAACCGCCAGACGGGGATAAGATGCTAACACGCACAGTATCTGAAGACGAGATGTCCATCAACGGGAAATACAGAGCACCAAATATCCCACACTGCAGCCCATCACACGGATACCATTTTACATGATTACATATACTTGCTCACATACAAGATCGTCGGCCTTCGGGGCGGAATAGATCTAATCACACTCACCTACACTAGTTACTCACAGGCCTCGGCTAGGAGTAACTGATAACACAAGCTTACATCCACTGTACATATTTACACTGCCGCAGGGCTCGAATTATGCTTTGCCGCAAGTCTTTGAATTCTATTACAAATCATTGATATTAATTGACATTACACTGTAAGGTAATAATACGCTCCCGAGACCAGGGCATTATTACCACATATATATATGCAGACAATCTGAGCCTATTAACTCATCCTTGGGTCAACGCCGTGAGGGCCGAAGTCGGGTCGCCGAAGACGTGAAGTCTGCCGAGCCGAAGACGGGTCGCCGAAGACGTGAAGTCTGCCGAGCCGAAGACGGGTCGCCGAAGTCGGGCCGCCGAAGACGTGAAGCCTGCCGAGCCGAAAGGGGTCGCCGCCGAATTCGGGCCGCCGAATTCGGGTCGCCGAAGACGTGAGGTCTGCCGAGCCGAAAGGGGCTGCCGCCGAAGACGCTGTGGGGTGCCGTACGGGCCGACGCCGCCGAAGGGCTACTGCTAGGAGAGGCAGTGATACGGAGAGGATTCCAGAGACGATTAATAACGCTTAGATGAACTGGGCCGTGTAACCTTAGACACGGTAGACGTTCCATAGAGTCCGGGGATACGCCTACGACCGGAGAGCAACCGGAGACGTCGTACCATACCACGACGAGAGCCAGTCTGGACGAGACTGGGCCGTGACGCGTCATAGATAGGGTCTCATGTATATATTGTATATTATTAGTCTTTCACTTTAAGATAAAGATAACACTTAACGATAACTACCTCTAGGGTAGGGATCTTTATTACAGGTATTGTGCGCGTACAGAGCTGTGTACATAGCAGAATACAATATTATTACTTTATTATTGCCTTGGTTGTTTCTACAGGTCCCCCATCCTACCTCCTCGATCCAGACAAGGTGACAGGTTGAATCGGACCTTCCTCGTTGGCCAATTCCAGTCATACGAGACTGCGTTCACATCAGCGTGACAATTTGTCACAGGGGCCTCATCAGGACCTTATTGACCGTCTAAGTTCATTAATAGTATCTGTGTTCAAGAAAACTGATCGTAGATATATTAATGTCGGAAGCCATAAAGCATTCTTTAGCTCGACTACATACAAGAGATATCATTCTTGGGATGTTTCTTTGTTTATAGAGTTGCTTGAATTTCTCATTAAAAATATCTATGTGAAATTTGGCAACACAATATATCAGCAGCATATAGGTATTCCAATGGGTACTAATTGTGCACCCTGTTGGCTGACTTGTATCTGTTCTCTTATGAATATGACTATATGCAGGCGCTTTCAAAAACCGATCCATTCAAAGCCCGTTCCTTCTCATTCACCAAACGCTGTATAGACGATCTTCTCGCTGTGAATAATCGCTATATAAATGACGCAGTGAAGGATATATATCCACCTTCACTGGATTTGAAGGAAACTACAGATAGCCCTACAGGCACATCTTATTAGATCTCTATCTCTATAAAAATGAAGCGGGCATTCTCTCTCGTCGACTTTATGACAAAAGAGATGATTACAATTTCGACATCGTAAACTATCCCTTTCTGGATAGTAATATTCCAGTGGGACCTGCATATGGCGTATACATATCTCGCTTAGTAGCATTTGCTAGATCCTGTGTTAAATGTGATGATTTTAATCAACGTCACAAAACATCGTTGCAGAAACTTATAAAACAGGGCTATTCCACCAAACGCCTCCACTCAAAGTTTCTCAAATTTGGCGATACATATCGCATGCTGATAGCAAAATACGAACGTAGCGTGCAAGATCTATGGCGCTACGTTTCGTAACTTGTGTCTAATTTCGCTTAACCCGGGGCTAGGGGCCGTATGAACCCATGTACTTCAAGACCCTCATGGTACTCATATGAACAGTCACAATCAAAGCGTGACTGAGATACATCATTCTTTAGATGACGACTTTACAACGAATATTATGGATTAAGAATACTGATCAGCGATACGGATTTGATATTTTTTGGAACATCATAATGTCTTGCCGGCATCATTGAAAACTGTTGACCGCTTCTCTCTTGCAGGAAACAAGCCTATGTTTATGTATACTATGATTGTCTTTTTGAATTTGGTGCTAATACTGTTATGTGGAAAATGGAATAGGTCTTTGGATTATGGACGCAGATACTCTCTAATGGACGACGGCTGGATTATGAATGACGGACTAGACGCTTGTAATCGTGTACACCGCAAGGATAGACGTTTTCTGACCGCTCGAACGTCACAACTGGTGGCAGCGGTGGGATGGCCAACACCGGGAAAACGAAGGAGAAGGGACCACGCTGGGAAGAAATAAGAAAACCAAGCATGACGACTATTGGAGATGTCGGCGCCGAACTACGTCCAGCGGACAGCGACTCGCTGTCATGGAGGACGAGAAGCCAGCGGCAGCTGTCCACAACGCCAACTCGTCACGACGAGGAGTGGGGACCGGACGATCAGCGTTTGAGGCACCGAAGAGAGTGGATTTGCTAGACCTGTCCACAGTAGAACTAGACGCAGTGCTGTCGGTTCCCCCAGCTGACCTGTCGCCGATACCTTCGTGGCAGACGTTGCCCGACGAGAATGGAAGATATCGAGCCCGTAAAGACTCTGGTTCTGATAACCACGGTCTCGGGGGCCGATACGAACACCGTGACGACGATTCGACCGTGCAGATGATGGAAGAGATTGCCGAGCTACGACAAACCATCGGGTCTATAGCCGGGACTGTATCGATGATGGCGAGCCAGATGTCCAGAATCACCGACAGTCAGATACGGGAAAGATAGGCGATCCGACGACCGGACACTGAAAACGACGCCGAAGAGCTGAATGCGAGTTGTGGAACTACCGAAACGGTTGGTGATCACCGCCGAACCGCCGAATCCGGGTCGCAGCAGGGTTGCGATCAGACGCCACCGTCGCCGACGAGAGGACGAGATGATCCCATGAGCTGGAGGCAGCCATTACAAACCTCGACCCCTGCGATTGAGGTGAGGCGACCGATGTTGACGGCGGCAAAGGCAGCTACCTATGATGGGACAACGCCATTACGGGATTATCTCTCTCACTTCGACCACTGTGCTGCTATCAACGGATGGACATACTCACAACGGGGTCAATATCTGGCCGTCGCCCTCCGAGGATCTGCCCAGCAGCTTTTAGCCAGCTTGAAATCAGAACCAGGGAGTGCTGAATATGGACGATTGAGGGATGCCTTGGAGAAGCGTTTTGCCCCGCCGAATCAACTGGATTTCTACAAAACGCAGTTAAAATCCAGATACCGAGAGAAGTCAGAAGATCTTCCGGGCCTAGCTCAGGCATTATTTCGGCTTGCACAACAGGTATATCCCGATGCCGGGGATGACGTACAGGATACTTTGGCAAAGGATCAGTTTTTGGAGGCTATTGGGGACGAGCTTAGATTTCTTGTATGGCAGACGCGGCCGAAGACCTTAGATGCAGCTGTACACTCTGCTGTGGAAGTAGAAGCATTCAAGTCCTCGCAACGCCGTGAGACTTGGGCAACCGCGAAGTCCACGGTTCCTAGTAAAGATGAGGGATTAGCTGCAACCTCCGAGGATGACGAAGAATCTGAAGCTCGTCTGAGAAAACAGATCAAAGAATTGATGGAAGAAATAATGCGAAAGTCTCGCCTCAACCACAGCGACAACCACCAAGATACGCCAGAGGTCAACGACGGACGTATGGGAATCGGGAACGAAGTAATGCTTGCTGGTCGTGTGGCAACATGGGTCCCTACAGGGCGGCCTGCCCGGATGTATCCAAAGCAGATGACTCTAAACCGCCGAGATCGCCCAAGAGTCCTCCCAAAGTTAATACTTCCGGGGAAGCTGGACTCTATTTGCCTGCCAAGATCGGGCCCGTGAAGATGTGGTGTTGTGTTGACACTGGGGCGTCGATTTCCCTCCTGAGCGAGAAAGTATACCAGCAGCTGAGTCCGCGGCTCAGACCTGCCTTGAGTAGCTCATCTTACGCTAGTATTCGTATGGCTGACGGTACGCTGATGCCCCTGAAAGGTGAAGCTGATTTTAAAATCACTATAGACGGTACCACACGAACACAGAAGATGACAGTCGGAGATCTTTAGATGACGACTCTATAACGAATATTATGGATTAAGAATACTGATCAGCGATACGGATTTGATATTTTTGGAACATCATGATGTCTTGCCGGCATCATTGAAAACTGTTGACCGCTTCTCTCTTGCAGGAAACAAGCCTATGTTTATGTATACTATGATTGTCTTTTTGAATTTGGTGCTAATACTGTTATGTGGAAAATGGAATAGGTCTTTGGATTATGGACGCGGATATTCTCTAATGGACGACGGCTGGATTATGAATGACGGACTAGACGCTTGTAATCTGACAGTGGACGCTCTTCTAGGATACGACTTCCTCAGCACCCACTGTACCAAGATCGACACGGAGCGCCACAGGGTCAAGTACGGTGGCCGCTACATCCAATGCGAGGTCGTGGGGAGCTCAGGCTGTTACCGTGTAGCCGTGACCGAGACTGTGACTATTCCTGCTGGAGCCGAAGCCGTTGTGACAGGAAAAGTTCGTGGGGGCCTACCAGGCGAGGTAGGGATGATCGAAAACGAACCGGAGTTTACCCAGAAGACAGGAGCCCTGGTGGCCAGGGTCCTCACCGAGGTTGACCGTGATTGCGAAGTCACCCTGAGGTTTCTCAGCTTGTCCTCAGATCCGACTGTAGTCCAGGCCGGGACGCTCTGTGGCCGTATGGGTGAAGTAGAAGTAGTGGACGATCAAGTTTCGAGTGCTGCCGAAGCGTCGGCGCCGAGCCGTGCGAAACCTAGTAGACAGAGGACCGCCGTGCCGACCAGCGCATGTCCAGACCACCTTACTGATCTGGTTCGACGATCCAGCGAAGGCCTAGAGACAGACCAAGCCCTGGTTGTAGAAGATTTGGTCACCCGATATACTGACCTGTTCGCTAAGGACGATACTGATCTAGGTCGAACGACGATGGTACAACATCACATAAAGACTGGAAGTGCACCACCCATCCGCATTCCGCCGAGGCGACCGCCGATTCACGCCCGTGAAATGATCGATGAGCAAGTTGAAGACATGTTACAGCGTGGGGTGGTCGAGCCATCCAGTGGACCGTGGTCAGCGCCGGTAGTTCTGGTGAAAAAGAAGGACGGGAAAATGCGCTTCTGCGTTGATTACCGTGCTTTGAACAAGATGACAGAGAAGGATGCTTACCCGTTGCCGAGGATCGACGACTCTCTGGATTCTTTAGCAGGTGCCAGTTGGTGGAGTACCCTTGACTTAATGTCAGGGTACTGGCAAGTTGAAGTGTCCCCCGAAGATAGATGCAAGACAGCCTTTGCAACCAGGAAAGGTCTGTACCAGTTCCGAGTTTTGCCGTTCGGGCTGTGCAATGCGCCCGGGACCTTTGAACGGCTAATGGAAGCCATCCTAGCAGGACTCCATTATGATACGTGTCTCGTCTACCTTGACGATATCATCGTTTTTGGACGGACGATTCAGCGTCTTGATGGGGTCTTCGAGAGGTTAAAACAGCATGGTCTTAAGCTCAAGCCGTCCAAGTGCGTCATAGGGGCACGACAAGTCCTGTATCTAGGCCACGTGATATCACAGAATGGGATTGGAACTGACCCACAGAAAATCCGTGCTGTGCGAGACTGGCCTCCACCCGTTTCGCAGACCGAGGTTCGGAGCTTCCTGGGTCTCTGCAGCTACTATCGACGTTTCATCCGGGACTTTGCCACCATTGCGACGCCGCTGCATACGTTAACTGAAAAGAAGACAGTCTTCATATGGGACAACACAGCGCAGCAAGCCTTTGACACCCTGAAAGACAAGCTGACAACCGCTCCTGTGCTTGCTATGCCAGACTTTAGGCTCCCTTTCATTTTGGACACGGACGCGAGTAACTATGGCATCGGGGCCGCGTTGTCACAGGTGATCGATGGAGAAGAGAAGGTCGTGGCATACGCCAGTCGTGTGTTGTCGAAGGCCGAACGAGCCTACTGTGTGACGAGAAGAGAACTGCTGGCTGTTGTGCATTTCGTCAAATGCTTTCGACACTACTTGTTTGGGCGGAAGTTCCTGCTTCGCACCGATTACGGCTCGCTGAGATGGCTCATGCGGTTCAAGGAACCGGAGGGACAGCTGGCCCGTTGGATTCAGGCCCTCGGTGTCTACGATTTCGACATCGAGCATCGTCCGGGTCGGAAACATGGTAACGCCGACGCACTGAGTCGTATCCCATGCAAACAGTGTGGTCGATCAAGCAGCGATGACGTTCAGGCAGCCGCCCGTGTGATTGAGATGGTGTCGCCAACCGAAGGGTTCGGCCGAGCCCAGGCCGAAGATCCCGACCTACAACCTGTTCTCGACTGGGTGCGGCAAGGTAGCCGACCAAACCGAGAAGACGTCAGTCCGTACGGACTAGTCACGAAGAGCCTGTGGGGTGCCTTCGATATGTTGGAGATTTGCGATTCGCTGCTGGTTAGACGTTGGGTGGATGACCGTGGTAATGTCAAGCGACGACTGCTGGTTGTACCTCGTTCCTTGCGCCGTAAAGTGTTAAGAGAGTGCCACGACGGTCCCACCGGTGGACATCTCGGAGTAAAGAAGACTTTAGCGAAGGTGAGACAGGCCTATACCTGGCCTGGCCTGCAGACGGACATACGCCAATGGTGCCGAAGCTGCGATGTATGTAACAGAAGAAAGCAGGCTGGACGCAAACCGCGAGGACCACACAGTGGACAGATGACTGGTTGTCCGGGAGAGAGGATTGCAGTCGACATCCTTGGGCCAATGCCCGAGACGGGCAGTGGAAACCACTATATTGCGGTCATCGGAGACTATTTTATTCGCTGGGTCGAAGCCGTTGCCATGCCCAATCAAGAAGCTCCTACTGTTGCACAGGCTGTGGTGGAACACTATGTGACCAAGTTCGGTGTTCCGATGGCGATCCATTCGGACCAAGGCCGCCAGTTTGAGAGCCGAGTTTTCAAAGGGATGTGCCGAATTTTGGGGATGAGGAAGACAAGGACAACGCCATACCACCCCCAATCAAATGGCATGATTGAGCGGTTCAACAGAACATTAGCCCAAATGCTACATGCCAGTGTTGACCGTCATCCAAGCGACTGGGACCTGCATATACCGCTTGTAGTGATGTCCTATCGTGCTACAGCCCATGAGACGACAGGATTTTCGCCGAATATGATGGTGTTCGGGAGAGAAGTCTCTCTGCCGTCTCACTTGGTAGGGGGAGCTCCTCCACGTCAGCAAGTGGAACCTACACAGTGGGTAGACGAACTACGGGACGAGATGGACGAGGTTCATCGTAATGCCCGAGAAGTGACTGGGAAGAGCCTGCGGCGCCAGAAGAGGGTATATGATAGCAAGGCCTTTCCGCAGAAGTATAAACCTGGAGATCAGGTTTACCTGTACATTTCTGCTCCCAGACGTGGAGAGAATCGGAAACTACGAGACCGCTGGGCAGGACCATACGTGATAAAGGAAGCTCTCACGGACGTGACCTACCGCATTGCAGATGCGAACGGAGGTCTCCGGGTTGTTCACCATGACAAGCTGAAGCCTTTCTATGCTCGTGAGATGTCCACCAGTGAGTCAGAAGAAACGTCTGGCGACGATGGAGATGTAGAATCAGATGATAGCGTCGGACATGGGGCTATCTTTCCTTACCCCATGGAACCATCGACTGTCGTCAGAACGCCGACTATTGACCGGCGACCTCGATTGACCCGGGGCGGGCGTGAGATACGGCGACCACGGACATTTGCCGATTTCGAGGTTGATTTGCAGCCTGCATCACCATTGGATCTCGAGATGGAAGCTTTACCCCCGGCCGAGGCAGAGACAGAACCGCGGCGGACGACCCGAGGTCGAGAGATTAGTCGCCCCGAGCGTTATCGGGATTAATGTAATTCGGCAGTGTTTGGTCAGTGCCGTAAAGCAGGGACCTGATGTCCCCTCCTTCAGTGACGACCCAGCAGACAGCTGAGGAGAACGTCTGATGTAATTCTACCGTATTGAAGCTTTTGTTATTATACTGTGGACTATCTACACTTTCGGAGAAAAGACTGCGTGTTCGTTCTACTCACCGGTGATTGGTAGCTGTGCCGAGCTCCACGACGAGGGCGTCGTGTTTTCGAAGGCGTGGGTAGTGTGACGAAAATGCCCATGACCTGGAGAATGTTATTTTCGTTCTAATGCTGACAGTGTAAATAGCATTGCGAATGGACCGATAATGGTGGATATTCGACTTACCTGTATTAACTGTGCGCTGAAACTTTCAGCGAGGGACGTGTAAATATCCCTGACACGCATCTTGCATCGAAACCGGGCGAGAGAAGTCGAACTCTGCTGATCTGACACGAAATCCAACACCGCCTGAGTGTACACTTTCGCTATATGGAAGCTGCCATGTTGTGCGCGCAATGGATTCTGGGAGCCAGAGCCTATATAAGACGCAGAGAATGGACGTTCGGCATTCTGTCTCAGACAATCGGCGGGTAAACATCGTGCGGGAGAGCACAGAGACAGGATCGCCGCAAATGCGCCGAATGTGCCGAAAGTGCCGAATTGACTGCCGAAACAGCGCCGAACCATCCGCCGAAGGGTTGGAAAGCCGAGAGCTAAGCCATAGCTTGGGGATAATAGATACTAACACGCACAGTATCTGATGACGAGACGAACCGCCAGACGGGGATAAGATACCAACACGCACAGTATCTGAAGACGAGATGTCCATCAACGGGAAATACAGAGCACCAAATATCCCACACTGCAGCCCATCACACGGATACCATTTTACATGATTACATATACTTGCTCACATACAAGATCGTCGGCTTTCGGGACGGAATAGATCTAATCACACTCACCTACACTAGTTACTCACAGGCCTCGGCTAGGAGTAACTGATAACACAAGCTTACATCCACTGTACATATTTACACTGCCGCAGGGCTCGAATTATGCTTTGCCGCAAGTCTTTGAATTCTATTACAAATCATTGATATTAATTGACATTACACTGTAAGGTAATAACACGCTCCCGAGACCAGGGCATTATTACCACATATATATATGCAGACAATCTCAGCCTATTAACTCATCCTTGGGTCAACGCCGTGAGGGCCGAAATCGGGTCGCCGAAGACGTGAAGTCTGCCGAGCCGAAGACGGGTCGCCGAAGACGTGAGGTCTGCCGAGCCGAAGACGGGTCGCCGAAGTCGGGCCGCCGAAGACGTGAAGTCTGCCGAGCCGAAAGGGGTCGCCACCGAATTCGGGCCGCCGAATTCGGGTCGCCGAAGACGTGAGGTCTGCCGAGCCGAAAGGGGCTGCCGCCGAAGACGCTGTGGGGTGCCGTACGGGCCGACGCCGCCGAAGGGCTACTGCTAGGAGAGGCAGTGATACGGAGAGGATTCCAGAGACGATTAATAACGCTTAGATGAACTGGGCCGTGTAACCTTAGACACGTTAGACGTTCCATAGAGTCCGGGGCTACGCCTACGACCGGAGAGGAACCTGAGACGCCGTACCATACCACGACGAGAGCCAGTCTGGACGAGACTGGGCCGTGACGCGTCATAGATAGGGTCTCATGTATATATTGTATATTATTAGTCTTTCTCTTTTAGCCTGAGATACAACACATACCACTTTTCATCGCGGAGATTTTGAAGAAATATGACAAAAACATCACTTTTCTGGTACTCCACGTGGCCGCCATGTTGTATTTACACTTGACCCTCTGCTCATGGGGTTATGCAAATAGGCTCCAAATTAGCCCAATATGATCAACTATAAAGTCACGGAGTTTCAGCTCTCCATTTTTTGTCGTTCTGGAGATAGCGCAGAAAGTTTGGTAGGGGGGGGGGGTATTTTACTTCCCCCCCCCAGGTCAGTTAGGGTTAAATTTCCAACCGAAACAATAAAATGGTCAGAGGGCGGGCCTCGGGGACTAACAGTCCACCAGCAAAACCCTACTATATACAGGTAATCAATTAGAGTGATATGAAAACTGATAGTGTCAAGCGAGACACTTGGATCACGGATCACTGCAATCTCCTACGAAATGCTTCAAATTCTCCATAACTACCATTCACTGTGTTGTAGCATAATTTACATCTTCTGTGAGTGCGGACTCTCCCCACGACAGCATGTCCGTGCCAGAGGTTGTTCTTCATTTACGGTGGTGCTAACGTTGTGGAGGTATCAATATTGAACATACTTAATGATGCAGCTATCGTACTGCAGTTAAATGTTCATCTGTTCTAACCAGTTTGACGCTGAATAATCACCTGTCGGGATGAACGGTACAACTGGAAGTGATGAGTATGAAGATCCGTACCTTGGTTCTATAAAACAAAAACCATTGGTTACGCTTCGAATTATAAGGGACTACCGAAGAAAAATCGTTTCTTGGGAACACGATATATGTAAAGCCGTTTACGGAAAGGGATATCAGGTTTCCTTATTTTTAATTGATCTATCCAAAATTGTCTTTCGGGGGACATCTGTACGTCTAAGTTTCTATGCAAATATATTCAGTAGAACTTTAAAGAATATTTTCTTGCAAACGTTAAATATATATATGTAGAAGTAGCTTATGAAACTGCACAATTACACAGCGACACCATTTTGTTGAAACTTGGGATTACAAGCGTCTAGTCCGTCATTCATAATCCAGCCGTCGTCCATTAGAGAATATCCGCGTCCATAATCCAAAGACTGAAAGACTTGTTATGTTTCGACCAGCCTTGGAGATACGCTTATCAAGATCTCCGAACGAATTGCTCGGTAGGAAACATAAATTGAATCTCATACTTGAGGAATTTCAGTTCAAACTCTTATTGGAGTTGAGGGTGACTAATTTACCCGTGTCACCGGACAGTTCTGGCGTCGTCATATATGTGAACATTGAGGTAAGTTTGGCTCAAGGTGCCAGTACTAGTTCGACTGTCCATCAATCGTCCTTTGCCAACGGCTAATCAATCAGTAGTGTATCTTAATCGTTGCTAATTAAAAAGTATGAAAAAATTGAACTTGTCCCACTTTTTGCTTTAGTGGTGCAAAATGCATCTTCAGGATTTCGCTTGATGATGATAAGGAAACGTGAATATCTCCTGATATATAATGAGAGAAAGGACCACTGACTTTGGTTTTCCCACAAACCCTACTAAACTATAAGTTCGTCTAGATACACCATTCACATATCTCCCCTACTGATGCGCTAGAAAAAATATTTGTCAATTTGCCAAAATTTGACGCTTGCACGTTACATCGTGGGACGATCGCTAGAGGAACTAGAACTCATAGACTTCGAATATATGCAATTGGTATATAATAGATCTGGGCTTTGTTGCTCACGTATATATGCCGAAATAATACCCTGTCATCATTGGACATGCTCTCAGAGTGGCAGACTAAATGGTCTGGTTTGTATGTCGGTCACGCTTGAAGTGTCGGCAACAATGCTGATTGCTGGATTTATAGATACTGTGTCAATAAATGATACCCATCTATCCAGAGTTTGTTTCAGCCACTCTCTTGGTCGTTCCTGCTGTCTTGGTCGAAGTGGTCTTGGGTTTGTCTTCGCAAAAGTAACAGCTCTAATAGACTGTTCAATGAAGTGATGACAAACCGCGAAGTTGGCGATTAATGACACCGCGATTAGGATAGTAGTTTTGCATATAATTTTCCGTCATATAGAACAGTAGATTACACATCGAGACAACCTTGTAAAATCGGATGTGAAGCATTATATAAACAAGCGCTGGATGAGCGCAAAGACCTCCGTCTTTGCCAGAGTATTTCCATCATAGCTCTCTAGATTTGTATCTAATACCGCTTATGCCGGTGCTAGGGGCCATGTGGTCATATCATCCAAGTTGCCACATGAACAGGTACAATAAAAGCGTACCTGAGATACAACACATATCACGAATCGTTAGATTCTTGGTATGTGCATTAGAATAGGCTAACCGGAAGACTATACTGTAAAGTCATGTGGCTCTGTCAGTATGTCGGCACCTCTTCCCACTTCCCTTATATGTGTTGTAGGCAATAGGGTAGGGGAGTCTAGCTATTTGTTGGATACTAGTCTAATCAACCTGGGGTTGAGGGTTCCCCACTAGCATGTCCAGCAAGGGATGTGGAAGACACATCCCCCGCAAATAAGTTTTGTCTGATTTCACGTGCTTGAAATATTGGGGCATGGAATAGAGTACATGGATGGACAACATGGAATACTGATTGTGCCACTAGACGCACCTCCCTCTGAGAGGACCACCCGCACTTCCCTCTGGGAGGACCCCCGCCACCACTCAAATCAACAAGTTAACGACAGAAACCTTGTGTGCCTGGTACCAAATTGCTTGTAAATCTACTGCTTCATTCACACATATATGTTAGCTAAATTTGTTAAACGCGTTTCACATTTACCGACATAATGCTAAAATGTATGTTAAGTTGAAACTATACCTGCAAATGAATATGAACAAACAATTCAAGCATTGATGTGCCCGAAAATTAAAAATATATTTTCAAATGACAGTAAAACACAATTATGGTTTCTTGAAGTACTGCCAGACTAAAATGTTGGTTGACTAATCGATATAATCATTTTGTCCATAATAACTTAATTCTCAATGGTACCAGTTTTACTTAATATATTTTGTATCCTCATCTATAATTTCCAATACTTTTACAGGCAGGCCTCCTTGACCATTGCTTCTAACCCATGACAGATTTCAGTCTGATTTAACTGGCGCGTATCAAAAAATTTCACACACACGTGATCATGATGATATTTTCATCTTCTTTAATTGTCCTGGTAGACACATTGATACATAATCTTGACAATTAATAAAAGAAGTCGAAGCATGCTACCTGCATTAAGTGCCAAACCCTGTTCTTTATTTTTCTTTTTTCCAGATATCATACCCATTCAATAAAGAAATGCATGTATCATTGCTGTAACATTGATAACTGTATACAATAACACTTTTGACTTTCATCTTCTTTCAGCAGATGATAATTAAGCAAATGCAAAACATTTATCAGGCTAGGTCAGATAATCTCTCGTATAGTCACCACTGAATCCAAAAATTGCACCACACTAGGGTTTTTTTCCAATTTACAGGCCATACAGTGTGCAAGTTTGATGGGCTGTACATCTGTACAAGGAGATCCATGCTGTTACAGGTAACATCCACCCTGCTGTATTAATGACCATTGAATTGTACATGTATCACATTCATATTGAATGGTGATGAGTGACGAGAATATTGCTCATATGTAACAATTTACTGGAATCCAGCAAATAAAACTTTCTTCGTGTTAATCATAAAATAACATACAATTAATAATGCTATCAGATAGTTATGTTTATTCCATCAATGTATTACAGAAAATATGACTGAATCATGATAACAGATATTCAAGGTTATATATGTCTACACTACACTGGAGGAGACCCACGATGCTTATTATACTATGTTGTAATAATCCACCTGCTAATCTCCATTATGTTGCTGATTGTGAAAATAAATGAAATTAGGAAAATAAATTCAGTATGATTGCACATTGCCCTCAAATTAGAAAATATCTTCAGCAGTTAAGTTAAGCCAATCATAACAATACATAACACCATGATATTGTTGTCATATCATCCTTCACTGATTGTAACCTGTTTAAAACATAGAAAGGTACACTTACTTGGAAACATGTTCTTGTATGTATTGTGTAAAATACTAATGGCCTGCCGTAATACATCAGTAATAATAGCATGTAGTAGGATACATACCAGCTGGACTTGAAACTGTATTATACTTCAAATGGGTGTTGTGGCATACATGTGTCACAGCACAGAATGTGGATGTCAATAAACTGTTGGGATAAATGAAAAGAAAGGTTTAAACTGTTCTCAAACAAAAATTAGCATGAACAGTATATATATTATTTATTAGCTTTATTAAATAAGTTTACAGACTCATGCAGGTAGATCAATTTGGTACTTCTGCAAAATGAAACCACTATTCAAATCTTTTGACTCGTTCATTTTAAATGGACTGTACAGCTGAGAATGGTATCCTGAGTCAACGTAATTTGATAGATTCAAGAATAATTTTTAATTCAGTGTATTGAAATGTTAATTGACATGTATGCTGCTGGGATGAACCTTTGAAATGGGAATTGGGACAGTGACACAATAAACTATGATTTGATGCTTCATTACAATAATGCTGGTAAATATTTTATAAATGCACAAGAAATTCATGCCAAAATAAATAGGCCCCCCCGCCACACCTCAATGAAATTGAATTGATCCGCAAAATTTAGAATAATTGTTTTCTTTAAACAACCGGGCTGGTGGATATCATCAATTAAAAGAAAAAAAGTATCAGTAAGTTCTGGGCATCGTCGATTGTGCTGTTGTCTTCCACAGTCAGTGCGTACATGACCTCCAAGTCATTTTATATGCAACAACAACAACTTGGACTATTTGGTTGACTTCGACATAAGTCATCAACCCACAAACACTTTGCGATATATAGAAATGACTAATGGTGTATTAGGAATCATTGTGGGGTAATGGCATAAAATGGCGGCAATAAACTTACCAGAAAAAAAGGCAAAAATCGCATCGTCTATCTCTACAACCTGGAGAGCCGCCATGTTGAATCTCCCGCTGGAGCGGTCATTAGGTGGCCAATACTAACTCCCATTACGTGTAACTCGTGAAGCATGATGGGAGGAAGGAACCCGACTACAGAAGCAAGGCCCATCGAGAAGCATTCCAATGAGGGTTCCCCATTATTTCGAAAGTGTCCAAAAATGTGGCCTCAAAATTTCATCGGGAACCATGACAAACCCTATGGGAAATCATATGAGTTGTGGGTTAGTTGTTAGTTGTTTACAGTACCCTCGTGTAATATAATTGGTTAACAGTACATGTGAAGTGAGGATAGTCCAACCCTGCCAAAATGCCTTCCATTGGCCAATAAGAACGGATTAAAACTGCAATTTCTATGCACTGAAAACGAACCTATCATAAACTTGTTAATTTGAATCTATTTTGTTCTCTTCGTAAAGTCAGCCATTGCTCAGATCTCAAAGAAATCGTTCACTGCCTCTGCACCATTGTGTGCTTGCCGGAAGAAGAATTTATAAAAAGCTATGTTATTGGTGAATTTGATTGCTTTGTTACATACACACATTTGATTGGTCGACTTACATTGGAATTTGAGGCATTTGACTGGCCGAATTCTATTGGGCTGATATTAAATTTCCATGAATTTGAGGGAGTTCGGGATTGATTTATAATTAACTCAATGAAATTAACACATAACATTAGATAATGGCCAAAGCAACGAACTTTGCCAGGGACGGTATACCATAAGACAGAACATGCAATTATTGTGGCTGTTATATGAAGAATCTATAGCCGCCCGTAGATCAGTGACCAATTTTAACCTCGACCATGTAAACCTTTATGGACCCCCAGATCCCGACCTAATTTAGAATTAAAGAGCCTGACAAAATCCCATCAAACCAGGAATCTCAGAGTGTTCGTGTCGATAATGGTCCACAGATGAAGATATAGATGCGGTGTAGTTTTACAGCGTCCAAGAAGTAGTATTGACACTCCCCAACGCCTCAGATTGTACAAACACTGATAAAGAAACGGGAATTTTCCTTCTGAGAGCATTCCTAAAGCCAAAAAGTAGGTGGGGGAATTGGGTTGCATTAAAGTCGCACTTTAAATTTATCTGGTTGTGGTAGAGAGCGGGGTATTGGTATTCTAATATAACATCAAAATGTATGCTTAGATCCAGAGAGAGTAAGAAATCCGAGTTTGTCTAGGCATGGACACCCAAATCAATAGTCTTTATTCAGATGAGTTGTTTTTCTCGTCACAGCTCTCAAGCTAGCGTATCTAATTTCGCTTCAGCCGGTGCTGAATCTTCACATGAACAATCGCAATAAACGCGCAACTAAGATACTAACGCTACGTCCGAGAATCCACCGTATTCACCGGTCTGAAAGTTAGGTGCCGAGAGATGCTTTCCTGTAGAGTCATATGGTTGTTTTTTAGTCGCCAGACGTCGTCAGATTTTTCTACTTCTTCTGTATCATTCCAATTCATTCGTTTGACCTAATTATGGGTAGAATGGTGCGTATAATGATGTGAATTGGGGTATAATTGTATCCAATTTTACCGAGTTGAATATTGGGTCTGCCATAAATTACTGGGTCATTACGAACCTAACATTTCTTTGCTCGGAATTGGTCAGGTTGGAGTAAGTGAACCAATTGTGTACCCAATCCGTGCGGAATAAATAGCATTTGACTGGAATTTGTTGTATCACATGCACCCAATTATATGAACGGTTTTATGACATTACTTTGCATGGCAGTGTGACAAACGTGACAGACCTACGAAGTAGGGTAGGCATTAGGACTCCGACGCCCACTGAACTCTTGGAAATCCCCCCGCCCCAAGATGAAATCCTGCCTATATTAAAATTGGCACAGCCCAAGTCAGAATTATCAGTGATTTTCATCAAAAATCACCATCGAAAGTAGGTCAGCTCAGAACTTGCTGGTAACAGTCCCCTAATGCACCTTCATGCAAATAAATCAAGGTTCTAATGTCAACGGTTCTCCTTATTTTGCCGACGAAAGGATTCGGATGGACTCACTCGCTCACTCACTACCGGACAATTTGCAGATGGTAGCCTATTTCGAAGGAATATTCATATTCACGTGTCTAAACTGACATCGTTACATTTGCTGTCTGCCACATTTGTTCTAGTGGCGAGTCTTTATTGAAATATTTTCATCGTGCTTAACTCGGTCTATTGACGGGAAAGGTAAAGGTAAATATAATCGGTGATTAAATGGCACGAACTGAACTCTTCAGCTTGCTCAGATGGAGTAACGTCATTGTCACATAGGTATGTATCATAATCCGAGCTTCAAGGTGGGTTATCTACCGTTCAAAAGATCAAAAGGGATAAGCTAGACGATAGCAGAATACACGCTTTCTCCTCTGGGTAAATGGTTATGGCACGAAAGGTCAAAACTATGTACCTTATTTTGGTCGACTGAGGCAAGCATGATGCATTAATTAAATGTACCCAGGGAGACCTTATGTTTGAGTATGTGTTACGTCAAATATTCTCAAAGAACTCAATGAACAGATGATTGATGTCGTTTACTTCCTGCAGTGCTGAATGACATATAATGTGGATTAAAAATAACGGAATTTGGACAAGCTGCAAGCTGAACGTATATGGTCTTTTTGAATATGTCGTGTATATTGCGTTACTTGTATTATGAGAGTAAACGACGGAATGACTCAGCAACATAGTATTCATTTTTAACCACGGAAGACAGGAAATCCCCATTATGGTTCTCATTACTCATATTTCCATAGAATCGAATCGTTTCATAATTACAACTATACAAATGTTGCCAAAACTAAAACAAAATTCTTTTTCATGCGAGGAAAGATCAAGCAACCCAGTATGCCTAACTTTACTCTATGTCTATCGATCGTCTGGTCTATGTCGCAACTATCTCTTTTGAAAACAGTTCAACATCCGCTCACCGTTACGTCCCTAAAACAAACTTCCCTGCAAAACAGAGTACAACATGCGGTTGCTTGGACAGCGGTAAACCTGAAGAACATGCATTATACACCAAACTAATCAAAACAAACCCGAGACGTTCGATTTGTGGATTAGGGAACATGGGTAATCGGAACAGTTGGAATGCGGTCATATTTAAATTATTAAGACAGATCAGGTGACAATTGACAGGGAGATAGTACAAGAGGTGGGTGTGGAAAACCGCACCCAACACCTTACTGCCTGATAATACTTATTTTGATTGGTCAACGCTTTCTTCGTTCTTCCTCAGCTTTACCTCCGCAGTACGAGCTGAAGTACCACAATAGGACTGCAGCAACACATAAGCTACCAATTGTGTTGTATTGCGATTACTATCAATCGAAGTGGTCTAATCCTCAGCATGGGTCGATGCTATTTAAAAACCTACCTGTCAAATGTTTGCGATGTATAGTATTAATAGAGTATCTACACGTATCTTTGATTTTCTACCTTTATGTTCATGTATGACTAGATTTGGTAGATACTTCATGTAGTAAACTATTGCCCGAGTCTTTGTGCAGATGAAAAGGCTCAGGTTGTTGTCATCAGACTTGGCTACTGTATGCATTGTCTAGTGATTCTTACATTGAAGATGAAACCTAGATTGTGTGCGTTGATTCTAAGCTTGGAGATTGTCTGTATATGATCTCACAGTGAAAAATTTTATTATCGAGCGTATAGAGTTTAAGACTGTATGAGATTTTTTTTGTCGAGCAGCTACTTTAGAAGATCATTTTAGTCGGGTGAAAGAAGATTGTATCTTAAGTTATTTGAGAGAAATGGGTTTGTTGCATACGTTTCAATGTGTGTATGTTTTAATGTGTTAGATTACTAAGTTATTAACTTGAATACTAAGAATTTTGTTTGTTCGTCGCTAGAAAGCTGAAATTTTGCTGAACGCGACTTTAAACCTTAATTCTCTCTCTCATTTTATTTCGAACTCTCGATTGGAAGGAGGGTATTCTTCTTTATTGGAATCTGTTCATAAAATGTCAGTTATTTGATCAATTTTTCTTTGTTGAAACCAAACTTCATTTGGAGCAAATTTTGTTTAGCATTTATCGATGTATTCAAATCACCCGCTGTTGTCAGTTTCATCATCTACGATAGATGTATTAAGGCCGATTGCTAAAGTGCCAGGACGAATTATCGGCTTTGCGATCTTTCACGGCTATAACACGCGATATATTTCCATGTCATCTATTAATATCCTATACCCGCTAGCATATGTATATTCAACATATATTTGTTTTGTTAATGGAATTATTGTTTTATACTAAATTGAGTTATTTGATGGAAAAATTTCCATCGATGGGCCGTGTCCTGCTCCATCCTCCCACACTTGGCGAGATATTTACATTGTTCTCTACATCAAATCACACAACGTTCTGCCTGGTACAGTGACGAGTCTTTAGAACTATAAATTTTAATGAACTGATACCAAGAGAGTATAACTTGCGCAGATTCCAGCATTCTGTAATGTACCAAGAGCATAGACTCCTCCAATCTACAAGAAAGATTGGAGACTAGTGAGATTTTATGAGACTCCACAAAGCAATCTGGCAGAGTATACCACCGAGCAATGTGACAGAGGATAGCGCCGAGCAATGTAACAGAGGATACCACCGAGCAATCTGACAGAGGGTACCACTGAGCAATCTAACAGAGGATACCACTGAGCATTCTGGTAGAGGATACCACAAAGCAATCTGACAAAGGATACTACTGAGCAATCTGGCAGAGGATATCACTGAGCAACCTGACAGAGGATACCACTGAGCATTCTGGTAGAGGATACCACAAAGCAATCTGGCAAAGGATACTACTGAGCAATCTGGCAGAGGATATCAGTGAGCAATCTGGCAGAGAATACCACTGAGCAATCAGGCAGAGGATACCACCGAGCAATCTGGCATACAATACTAAAGAACAATCTGACAGAGGACGCCACAGGGCAATTTGACAGAGGATACCCCTGAGCTATCTGGCAGAGGATACCACTGAGCAAGATGACAAAGGATACCACAGAGTAATGTGGCAGAGGATAATAAATAGCAATCTGCCAGAGGATACTACAGAGCAATCTGGCAGAGAATAATTCAGATCAGTTTATTCAGCAGGAATTCTTCACCCATCGACCCATAAAACAGACATTGTTCCTCAGGTAGACGTTCAGCTAAAAGTAGCATTCCTGAGGGGAATGTGGATAACATCCAAATCGCATATAATGTTTACCCGGGCGTCCACGGGGTGGAAATGTTAGCTAGTCCGCCGCTAATCGTAAATGACAATCTTTTCATGATACTGATGGAAACACATAATATTTATGGCAAAATATAGACAGGTGTGATGAATGAATAAAGGTGATGCATCCATGCACCAGTACATATCGGCTTAAGGGTGCATTCCACACCTAAATTATGTGCGGCTGAAAACAGTCATGGGTTCGGTTCCTCGGCCATAAATAGTTGTAAAATCTTGAACAAAAGCCCTGTAAAAGTATATATTTTCTGAATGGGCATACTCGTGCCATTATTTCAGGAGACAAGTGAACTGTTGAAATTGAAAAGGAAAGACGCGCAATCCTCATTAAACCTCCTTCAACTTTTCCGAAAAACTCCATGAATGAAAATGTGTAAATTTCGACCCACAATCCAGAGAAAACGTTGAACATGTTTTCCTTTTTATTCATATGAAAGGGTTCCTCGTCCAGCTGACATTTTAAAAAGGCGACAAAACAGGGCGTCATCCTACTCGTTTTTTGTAAAATTTTGCACCTTAGAGGAATCATCATCATCATCACCGTATTTACCAGTTTGGAGGAACGGTTACGTCTAAGAAGATGGTATTACAGATATCAGTTAGTAAAAAGGACAGAAGAATTATCATGCTATCAAAAATGAGCGACTTTCCTTATTATGAAATTAGGCCGCTTTGTGCGAAACCAGATAAGAAATTAATAAATCAGCCGTCGTATATTGAAGAATTTTCGCATAGATAATACATTGGGTTTCAATTAAGGACAGTTTCAGTCGGAAAGGCATTACAAATTCCTCTTAGGATCGGCGAGTGTTGACAGTTAATGGTCCTTATCGACGTTTTCGAGTTACAACACATATAACGAAAGTGGGAAGAGGTGCCGACATACTGACTGCGTCACATGACTTCACAGAATAGTCTTCTGGTAAACCTATTCTAAAGCACATACCAAGAATCTAACGATTCGTGATATGTGTTGTATCTCAGGTACGCCTTTAATGTACCTCTTCATGTGGCAACTTGGATGATATGACCACACGGCCGCTAGCACCGGCATAAGCGGTATTAGATACAAATCTAGAGAGCTATGATGGAAATGCTCTGACAACTCGTATACTGGTAATTGGTGAGCTGTTTCGCTGTGACAACTCGTACATTGGAGATTGGTGAGCTGTATCGTCGTCAGATGTAAATAACGGCAATTAACACAAAAGACTAGTCTGTAAGTCCCGATGTCGACCCAGCATTAACTTCTCACAAATGCCAACATATATCAAAGACCAAAAGGTCTGTACAGCGGGCGGGCCTCGGGGACGAAACGTCCACCAGCAGAATCTCGCCATATACAGGAAAAAATTACAACACATATAAGGGAAGTGGGAAGAGATGCCGACATACTGACTGCGTCACATGACTTCACAGAATAGTTTTCTGGTAAACCTGTTCTAAAGCACATACCAAGAATCTAACGATTCGTGATATGTGTTGTATCTCAGGTACGCCTTTAATGTACCTCTTCATGTGGCAACTTCGATGATATGACCACACGGCCCCTAGCACCGGCATAAGCGGTATTAGATACAAATCTAGAGAGCTATGATGGAAATGCTCTGACAACTCGTATACTGGTAGTTGGTGAGCTGTTTCGCTGTGACAACTCGTACATTGGAGATTGGTGAGCTGTATCGTTGTCAGATGTAAATAACGGCAATTAACACAAAAGAACCCTGTACGGCAGGAACGGCAATTAACACGACCGCCATGGTATGCGAATACTTATAAACTACAGATGTCACTACCTTCTGGGGGAGGATTTCACCTCAATGACCAACCTTAACGACATGAAAGAAAAAGGGTTCACATAAATTACAGTTTGTAGGAACGACGACGGAAGTCGGAGTAACGGTCCATGAAGAAGAATATCACCGCGGATCTATAATTCTGAAACAAAATTGTTAGATGTCTTAGGATTATGTTGAGCGAATTGGCTTCCACAAAAGAAGAATTTGGACAGTCTGCGCCCCCAACTACGTCATCATTTTGGTCAGCTTGAATACGGTTTTGCCATTCTCTTTGTACAAAGATGCGATATAATTTTCAATCGCAAGCATTATATCATGATAAAGATATTCGAAAGACGGCGGACCGTAATAAGTCTTTCGTGATTAAAGTGTGTGAGTTAGCAGGTTTCCAGACCTCATAGTAGGGCAGCTTAGCAAGTGGAAGGGACTGCTATAAGATTGAAGTATTTGCTGCAACATTCAAGGTCTAGATTGGCGGAATTAGTCAATTTCCGAATGTCCCTTTGTGGGCATTCATTCTACTTCGAAGGAAAGGGGTAGATGTATCTGACCAGCTATATCACGCCTATTTATGATCCAATCTGTATGAAATTGATTATACAATGTAGATCACTTCGTGTGATTTACAGTGTCATATATGCTTGTTCTAGTATCTCCGCTGTTGTCATCATGTGTGACCTTTTATAAATGCCAACTTTAAAAAAAGTCTCAGAGAAAGGAGGTATGTTTAACTGAAAAGTCATTTTCTAATTTATTTTCAAACATACGCATTTTATGTTTTTTTATCGTCAGTGTTAGCTTTAGTATTCCATCGTACGATATCACTTTGGGGAACTATTCACATGTTAAATGCACAGAATACCCCTCCCCCTCGTTCAAAACAATATATTTTTTAATATATATATATATAATTGAACAGTCATATCTTCTTTACATTTGAACTCTATTGGACATTGTATATTACTCAGCGCTATTAACAGTCAGAATGTATTTCTATATTCTCTGAATAATATCGCTCGAGGCCGTATCTATATAGAATAAATTATTCCCGAAAGGCCATATATTTCATATCATTGATTCACTGTCGAAAGTAATATCCAGGCTATAAATTACGCATATTCAATAGACTTTGGACAAGAGAAGACTTTCCTCCGTCATGGCATAATGCCATAGTTATACCAGTATCAAAGCCCGGTCGTGACCATACAGACCCTGGTAATTATCGTCCGATTTCACTGACTAGCTGTGTCTGCAAAACAATGGAACGCATGATAAATGATCGCCTTGTTTGGTACCTGGAAACTGAAAATAAACTTCAGTCAGATTAGATGTCAAGAATGCTTTCGCCAAGAATGAACATGTGGTTTCTATCTTTTTTGATTTAGAAAAAGCCTATGATACTACATGGAAATACGGGATTCTGAAAGATCTTGGATTAAAAGGCCGTTTACCCGTTTTTATTTCTTTTTGAGCGATAGACAATTCCAAATTCGTTTGGGTACAACTATGTCTGATCATTTTGATCAAGACCCACAGGGCAGTATTTTGTCTACTACTCTGTTTAGTATCAAGATCAACAGCTTGGCTGCAGTTCTGAATAAATCAATTTGTGGTTCACTTTTTGTAAACGATTTCACATATCGTGTATTGGGAAAAGTTTACACAATATTGAGAGAACATTACAACTTTGTCTAAACAGAATTCAGAAATGGTGTCTAGAAAATGTCTTTAAATTCTCCAAAGCTAAAACAAATTGCACACACTTTTGCAGAAAATAAATCCAGCACAAAGATCCAATACTTACATTAGATGGAACTGAAATCAAAGTGGTAAAAGAGGTCAAATTCCTAGGCATATTGTTTGACCAACGACTAACATTCAAATCACATATAAATTGCTTAAAAGCCAAATGCACGAAAACTCTAGATTTGTTGAAAGTAGTTGCCAGCTATAAGTGGGGAGGAGATCAGCAAACTCTTCTTCATTTATATCGATCACTTGTTCCTTCCAAACTCGAGTATGTTTCTATTGTTTACAATAGTGCAATAGTGTCAAACTTGGCAAAGCTAGATCCTATTCTCCATTAAGGACTAAGACTTTGCCTCGGTGCGTTCAGAACATCACCTAAAGAAAGCTTGTATGTCGAAGCAGATGCATTTCCTTTAGAACTTCGAAGGATTAAACTTTCGCGGCAATATATCACAAAACTGCGCTCGAACCACTCAAATCCTGCATATAACTGTGTTTTCAACCCTCAGTACGCAGATTACTATTTAAAGAAACCCTCGATTATTCCACCGCTTGGAATCCGTATGAAACCACACATTGTAGCAGCTGGTATTAAAGTTAGTCAAATTTACCTAACGAGCTCTTGCCAACTCCACCATGGCAGTTAGCAAACCAGAAGTAGATATTTCACTGACGAAATATAAAAAGGCAGACACGAGCCAACTCGTGTATACACAAGAATTTGGTCTACTGAGAGAGAAATACAGATCACATCGAGCTATTTATAAAGATGGTTCTAAAGATGTTGAGAGAGTAGCATGTGCTACTATCTTTAGTTCCAAAACTAAAACCTGTCGTCTACCAGGTAAAAGTTCCATATTTACTGCAGAAGCAAAAGCTCTATTATCAGCTTTAGAAGGTATTGGGTCTACTAGAAGGAAAAAATATTTTCGGATTCAGTATCATGCCATAAAGCGATTAAAGACTCATCCCACTATCTTGAAAATTCTACAATTATATGAGACTAGATTTGATCAACAGATAGATATTGTGTTTTGTTGGGTGCCTAGTCACGCTGACATCAAGGGTAATACGGAAGCTGATAGATTAGCTAAGGCAGCTCTAGATGAAGAAGTTGATCCTGTTGGAATCCCATATAGCTTATGTAAGAAAGTTGTTTCAATCTTTATGGGATGCTATGGATAATAACAAACCTCACGGGTTCAAAAAAAAGGTTGGTTATACTCATCTGAACAGTCAGAAACGTTTCGATCAGGCCATGATTAGACGATGCAGGATCGGCCATACACGATTGACTCACGAATATTTACTAAAACAGGAGCCGTTCCCAAGGTGTATTCCATGCCATGAAGATCTCACGGAGAAACATATTCTCATAGACTGCATAGATTTTAAGATTGTAAGAGATGCTTTTGATCAAGCAACTACGCTAGAAGATCTTTTTAGCCGAGTAAAAGAAGATTGTATTTTAAATTATTTGAGAGAGATTGGTTTGTTGTACAAATTTTAATATTTGTACTAGTTTTTACGCTATAGTTTACTGAGTTGTTGAATTGAATCCTTAAAATTTTGTTTGATCGTCGCTGTATAGTTGAAATATTGCTGAATGCGACGTTAAACCTTAATTCTCTCTCTCTCTCTCCAGGCTATAAACTAATATGCTACCATATCTTAAAAGGATGGGGCTGTGCTCCATTACCCACTCAAGAAATACTACCTCCTCCAACGAAGGTAGTAATGTGTAACAGAAGTTTAAATGGTGCAACAAATGGATATTCAGTCGAGTTTCAATTGAATCTAAGTACTAGTATACCAGAGCATCGGCATAACAGCTATGATCATGTGGACTCTGCAGTGGAACTGCTTCTGAATTGGTACCTGTCTAAGCTGTTCCTTAATTAGTCTCCAGCTTTCAATCGATTATCAGCGACAAAGTATGTTATGTTACTCAAAGGAGCTTCCTCTGGCATAGGGTAGTTATGTCGTTTCTATAAAAGGACCGATTTCTTTCGACTTTTGATATGTTGTTCAGCGTTAACATGAATGTTATTTATATCCATCTCGTTCTGTAGCAAATCAACACAGGATCGTATCAAAATGTCAACGAACGAATAAAGGCTTCCCTGGATACTGAAGCTGATGAAATGGCAAAGGCAGCCCTAGATAATGAGGTTGATCCTCTATCTGTGCTTATTCGAGAAAGCTGTTTCAACCTTTATGGGATGCTGTGGATCATAACAAAAACTGTAAGATATACTCATCTGAGCGCAAACACAATTATTTCTTATAGATCCGCGGCAAGCTCTTATCTATTACATCGTTATGGTATATTACATCATATCAGTACTCTTATATTTATTTTGTCCTTTTCATGCTTTAGTAATTCCATTTTATTGTTTGATATACTGCATTGTAATTGATGATTCCCAATCTATCTTGCCATACAATGCCATATAGACTATTGCTCTAGTTTTACAACCCCCATATATATATATACGTATGCTGACCTTCTCACCTCACACCTCAGGAACTAGATTTATTTGCGATTGGTATTGTCTAATAAATACATCTACGCACATGTTGTTCCTACAATAACCTTACAAATAATAATATATACATATTATAATCCTTACATTTTAATATTACAATAAATACATATCATATTAAAATCAAAATTGCGCCCTATGGTCGTCAAAAATTGTCCGTGTTTAGGATTCTTGATAGCGTTTCCGGTCCAAACAACTGCTAGTTAGAGGGATGTATTTTTCGGAAGTGATTCGATTGTGTCATTTTGGAGATGAAAACATTTCCGCGAATTGGATGAGAATTAAGAAAAACGCGAATTCACGTGGTCATCCGTGCTCGCCATTTGTAATTTATGCATGATGTTCAGATGAGAAAGGTTTGCAAGCAGAATGAACATGAAGATATACTTGCAGAAACGAAAAAATTGGAATGGCCTTCGATCACATTTTGGAGGATACGCAATGCCACTATTATAATTCTAGCCATAATACTTCGTACGCCAATCTATGCAACGATAACAAAGTTCTTCCCTGAAGTAATTGTAGTACACAGACTGCAGCTTTGGTAATCATTCACCCATCATCGATTTACACAAAAGTTTTTTTTAGTTAACCCTATCTGGCCTGGGCTTCTGGGGACCTGTCCATGTCCCCCCCCTAATTATTTTTCTTATCACTTGAGCTAAGGAGCTGAAACTTAACACACTATGCCCTTGGGTCAAACTCTACCAGCAAATGTAAAATCCAAGATGGCCGCTTTGATGACGTCACAGTGAAGCCATTTTCAAAAACGACATTTTTGGGTCGATTTTTTTAACAGATTTTTCGGATTTTTTTGTAGTTTTCTCCGACAAAAACTGCACGATAAATTAGTAAATATTAACCTGATGTGAAATAAAATAGTTTTTCCCCCGGATTTTCCACACAGAAAAGCAGAAATGGTGAAGAAAAATGATAAAAACATCACTTTTCATATTGTCGCCATCTTGAATTACCCCCTGATCCTCTGCCCAGGGGGTTATGCAAATAGGACCAAAATGACCCCAATACGATAAAATAAAAAATGTCATAAAGTGTCAGGTATCATTTTTTGTCTTTGCGGATATAGCGCAGAAAGTTTGATAGGGGACCATAATGACCCCCAGGCCTGGTAGGGTTAAATTTGAATAAATCCGCAGGAGACCTTATGCAGTTAAACCGCTGAAAACAGTACTCATACCGTTACTGTTAATAAATTATATATAGATTGGGTACTTCATTGTCTCCACATGAACATCAGCAATAAAAGCGCGGCTGAGACACTAAGGCTACGTCCGAGAATCCGCCGTATTCTCGGGTCGGAATGTGAGGTGCCGAGGAAAGCTTTCCTGTGGAGTCATATGGTTGCTTTTTAGTCGCCAGACGTCAATTTTTCTTGCAATTTTCTCTTGCATATCGCTCCAATTGAGAGAGAAATGAGCATTTGAGACGACACGCCCCTTTTTCGGGAGACAGCCTGTTTTCGACTGGATATTCGGTTATACCTCTGTTATTAGCTCTGAGTAATATATGATAACATTTAGACAGATCTGGTCATCATCAAGGAACTTAACGGATCATACTAATACTAGATATATTAATGTCGGAAGCAATAAAGCATTCTTTAGCTCTACTACATACAAGAGATATCATTCATGGGATGTTTCTTTTTTTCATAGAGTTGCTTGAATTTCTCATTAAAAATATCTATGTGAAATTTGCAACACAATATATCAACAGCATATAGCAACACAATATTATCAACAGCAGTGGGACCTGCATATTGGGTCGATTTTTTTTACGACCTGTAAAGAGCAATATATCAACAGCATATTGCAACACAATATTATCAACAGCAGTGGGACCTGCATATGGCGTATACATATCTCGCTTAGTAGCATTTGCTAGATCCTGTGTTAGATGTGATGATTTTAATCAACGTCACAAAACATTGTTGCAGAAACTTATAAAACAGGGCTATTCCACCAAGCGCCTCCACTCCAAGTTTCTCAAATTTGGCGATACATATCGCATGCTGATAGCAAAATACGAACGTAGCGTGCAAGATCTATGGCGCTACGTTTCGTAACTTGTGTCTAATTCCGCTTAACCCGGGGCTAGGGGCCGTATGAACCCATGTACTTCAAGATCCTCATGGTACTCATATGAACAGTCACAATCAAAGCGTGACTGAGATACATCATTCTTTAGATGATGACCTTACAACGAATATTATGGATTAAGAATACTGATCAGCGATACGGATTTGATATTTTTGGAACATCATGATGTCTTGCCGGCATCATTGAAAACTGTTGACCGCTTCTCTCTTGCAGGAAACAAGCCTATGTTTATGTATACTATGATTGTCTTTTTGAATTTGGTGCTAATACTGTTATATGGAATATGGAATAGGTCTTTGGATTATGGACGCGGATATTCTCTAATGGACGACGGCTGGATTATGAATGACGGACTAGACGCTTGTAATTCCAATGGGTACTAATTGTGCACCCCTGTTGGCTGTCCTATATCTGATCTCTTATAAATATGACTATATGCAGGCGCTTTCAAAAACCGATCCATTCAAAGCCCGTTCCTTCTCATTCACCAAACGTTATATAGACGATCTTCGCGCTGTGGATAATCGCTATATAAATGACGTAGTGAAGGATATATATCCAGCTTCACTGGATTTGAAGAAAAATACAGATAGCCCTACAGGCACATCATATTTAGACTCTACAAAAATGAAGCGGGTATTTTCTCTCGTGGACTTTATGACGAAAGAGATGATTACAATTTCGACATCGTAAACTATCCCTTTCTGGACTGTAAGATCCAGTGGAACCTGCATATGGCGTATCATATCGCATAGTAGCATTTGCTAGATCTTGTGTTAAATGTGACGAATTTAATCAACATCATCATGGTATATTGGCCCAGTACTCTTCGATTTATTTTGTCCTTTTATGCTTTAGTAATTCCATTTTATTGTTTGATATACTGCATTGTAATTGATGGTACTCACTCTTGCCATATAGACTATTGCTCTAGTTTTACAACCCCGTACGCTGACATTCCCGTCTCACACCAGAGGAACTAGATTTATCTGCGATTGATCTTGTCTAGTAAATACTTCTACGCACATTTTGTACCTACAATAACCTTACAAATAATAATACATACATATTATAATCCTTACATTTTAATATTACAATAAATACGTAATATCTTATTAAAATTGCTCCCTATGGTCGTCAAAAATTGTCCGTTTTTAGACTTCTTGATAACGTTTTCGGTCTAAACAACTGCTAGTTAGACTGATGCATTTGAGACCATCTGAAGTGATTCGAATAGGCCGTTTTGGGGGTGAAAACATTTCCGCGAATTGGATGACAATTATGAAAAAAGCTATAAAGCAATCTCTATCAGTTGCCTTGAGAACCGTAGAAATGTTTAGTATACAATAGTTTATGCATCTATATTGCTCTAAACTGATGAATGTACCACGATTAGAATCCCATGTGACAACAGATTACTGAGTGATTTATCGTAATCCGTAATTCTATAACACTTACACCTATTACACACTAATAACCGTGCAATTATTACACGATTTAGCACGGTTAAGAACTTTGTGACGTATGAAATCTACACCATTGATCTTGACACGCACAGGTGTTCATTCGGGAGAATCCATTTCGCAGGGCGAGTGATAAATTGCAGGACAAAGTCTCGTCTGCCTGTACAATCGAATAAACAAATAGAATGGATACCCTGCAAGTAGAAACTTTAGTTCATTTTAAAGGCAGAAAATGCATAATCGCAGATATTTACAAACCAATTGGGACATACGAGTGTACACAATAAGAAACAGATCAACAGGAGAAACAAGACGTGCTTTCAGATATAAATTATCCAGATAAGCGGAGATCGAAAACTTCATGAGAGACGCAGATGATGAATGTCTTCTTGCTGTTTTAAGTGAGACACAACACGAGTGTGATCAGCTGAATAAAGGTAGATTTTTCCCCGTTGGCGATGAAAAATTAAGAGACCTGGTTAACAAACGAAATGAGCCCGGTACCGACAGGCAAACGAAATAGGAAATACGGATATTTAAAGGTATCAAATTCGTTTTATATTATAATCAAGTCTTATAAATAAATAAATAAATACATCTAAAGAATACCCGTTACACCAACCATTGTTTGAGATCAACAACTGCCACGGTTCTGCTTGAGGCGGGTGTGTCTTTTATTGATGTATGTCTCAAGTTTAACTGGTTCCATCGTGATTGATTAAGAATGCCACACAAATAGGCTTGTGTGCATGTATGTTTCACTGCGCCCTCTTCTGAGAGGCCACATAAACTCGTCCATTGATATTGACACGCTGCCAACTGAGAAGGACGGCACATTTCAACAAAGGGAAGAAAGGTTGTGAACGTTTACCATATTTTTTCAATCTTTCATTGTAATCTTTGTTGATAATCAATTTGAGTAGTGCAATAGAATAGAATAATGTTTTCATAGGCGTGCTAAATCGTTAATTTACGCACGGTTAGTGCGGGAAAGATTATAAATGTTAGGGCGCGGGCTTCGCCCTTACCCTAAAATATAAACTTTCCCACACTAACCGTGCGTAAATTAACGATTTAGCACTCCTATGAAAACATTATTTCTCAAATACTGGTTAGTGATTTTCATAACCTGGTGTTTTCATATTCTAATTTCCTGCCTACAGTCTGCGGAAATTCTCTTCAGTTCTCGATTAAATGTGCTGGTTACACATGTTTCTTTTGTCTCCAGTTATTTCACAATGTAGGTATGATACATAGCAAGGATGGTTGTGTGTTTAAATAGACTTGGCTGTAAATTTATGATGAGTGATTGGCAACCTCTATCAGAAAATGTGAAACCCCCATTAACAATTCTGCTTACGTCGCAGTGTGGTCACTTTTGGCAGAAGACATTTCCTTAGTCCCTGTATTTGAGAAAGACCTACCTGGCCTTTTTTTAGGAAAATTAAATTCATTTCACCTTGGTTAAGAAAATCTGGAGGGAAAACATCAAGGAATGACAACCATGCGTCACAAGAGTTAGTTACCACATTTTAGATTATGCATGTGTGTCATATTTTCCCAATTCACTTTATGCGTCGCTTTTATAAACGCATATCAGGGCTTCCCTCTTAAACATCTTTTGAATTTCACACTTCTTGACGCTTCCAGAAGATCCTCAGCACAAATATACATGTGTGTCATATTTTTCCAATTCAGTTGATGTGTCACCTTTTAAACGCATATCAGGGCTTCCCCCCTAAACATCTTTCACACTTCTAAACACATCAATCTCAGGCTTATCAGATTTTTAGCTCATCTGGGCCGAAGGCCCGATGGGCTTATGTCATGGCCTGACTGTCTGTCGTCCGTCGTCCGTCGTCCGTCGTGCGTCGTCCGTCGTCCGTCGTCCGTCGTGCGTAAACATCTTCTTCTCTGAAACCGCTTGGCCGATTAAGCTGAAACTTGGCATGCATGTTCCCCCCAATGAGTACACAAGAATTTGTTCATGCCGTGTCGATACGATTTTAAATATGGCCGCCATGGCGGCCATCTTGAATTTGCCATTAAAACATTGTTATCGCGATTTCTCAGGAACTACTGCATAGATCTTTCTCAAATTTGGTACACAGGTTCCCCTTGGGGTCTAGTTGTGCAAGATACCTGTTGTGGTCTGATTCACAAATCCAATATGGCCACCAGGCGGCCATCTTGGATTTCCCCATGAAACATTGTTATTGCAATTTCTCAGGAACTACTTTGTGGATCTTCCTCAAATTTGGCACACAGGTTCCCCTTGGGGTCTAGTTGTGCAAGATACCTTTTCTGCTCCGATTCGAACATCCAATATGGCCACCAGGCAGCCATCTTGGATTTCGAGATGAAACATTGTTATCTCGATTTCTCAGGAAGTGCTGCATGGATCTTTCTCAAATTTGGTACAGAGGTTCCCCTTGGGGTCTAGTTGTGCAAGATACAATTTGTGATCTGATTGAAAAATCCAATATGGCCACCAGGCGGCCATCTTGAATTTGCCAGTGAAATCTTGTCATTATTTTTCGTTAACTACTGCATGGATCTTTCTCAAATTTGGTACACAGGTTCCTCTTGGGGGTCTAGTTGTGCAAGATACCTTTTCTGCTCTGATTCGAACATCCAATATGGCCACCAGGCGGCCATCTTGGGTTTCCATATGAAACTTCGTTATCATGATTTATCAGGAAGAACCGCATGGATCTTTCTCAAATTTGATACACCGGTTCCCCTTGGGGTCTAGTTGCGCAAGATACAATTTGCGGTCTGATTGAAAAATCCAATATGACCACCAGGCGGCCATCTTGGATTTCCAGATGAAACATTATCGCGATTTCTCAGGAACTACTGCATGGATCGTTCTCAAATTTGGTACAGAGGTTCCCTTTGGGGTCTAGTTGCGCAAGATACAATTTGTAGTCTGATTGAAAAATCCAATATGGCCACCAGGCGGCCATCTTGGATTTCCAGATGAAACATTGTTATCGTGATTGCTCAGGAACTACTGCATGGATCTTTCTCAAATTTGGTACAGAGGTTGCCCTTGGGGTCTAGCTGTGCAGGATAACATATATGGTCTGATTGAAAAATCCAATATGGCCACCAGGTGGCCATCTTGGATTTCCCCATGAAATTTTGTTATCGTAAATTCTTAGGATATTACTGCATGGATGTTGATACACAGGTTCCCCTTGTGGTCCAGTTGTGCAAGATACCTTTTTTTGGTTCAGTTCGAAAATCCAATATTGCCGCATCTTGAATTTCCCATGAAACTTTATCATAAAATCTCAGGAAATAACTGCATGGATCATTTTATAGTGTTCAGGTGGGACAACACAAGTTAGAAACTCATCTATTGCAGTTCTTTAGTAAGGATTTGTGGGGTAGCCGTGTTAGTCTATTAAACTAGTAGATAGACGGGAACGTAACACCATTTGAGACTAACTATATTTATTCTACACCTGAGGAAGCAGATTTATCTGCGAAAGCTTGTGTAGAATAAATATAGTTAGTCTCAAATGGTTCTTTAGTAAAACTTTCTCACAGCTACTTTCTCCAGTTACAGACAGATGACCTACAGTGCCGTGGCACTATCTTTTACATCTTCGCAGACAGATGGGGGTATGTCTTGGTTAGGCCATACCTCACCAGAGATTACTTTCATTGGAAAAATGTCCTGTTACATCTCATTGCCATCATAACAACCCAGTCGCACATATTTCGTACTCGACATGTCTCCCCCTGGTGCATATACCCACAAAATATTGGAATCGTACATGTAGGTTAAAAACTGTCCAATGTACTGTCCGGACACGAAGTGGACAGACGGACAAACGACTGCAATCACATAATAAAAATTGGTTCTGGTTATTGCTTATACAGCTTTACTGACAATCACACATTATATTTTGGTATAATTGCCTTTATTCCATAACCTCCAATTACAATCATGAATTTGCGGCTTGACCTCCTGTGAAATCGACTATGTTGCCATTTTGTTCAGGGGAGACAACGCAAGTTAGAAACTCATCTACATGTATTGCAGTTCTTCAGTAAAAATTTCTCGCAGCCACTTTCTCCAGTTATAGCCAGATGAGCGCTACAGTGCCGTGGCACTATCTTTCACTTTTCTAAACACAAATGATTAAAAGCTCATCAGTTCCAATACTAACATGTTTTCGGAACGAACATTTTATATCCGTTCAGAAATGTGTTAAATAATACGTATTAACTTAAATTGCACCGTTAATGGTGTTCAGTTTTCTTAAGTTAATCGGCATGGCACATCTCCACAAGTGTTGAGAAGTTACTTTAGCGTAGTGCTTTTCTTCACTCTGTTTCAACGGTTCTACTTTCTATTTTAACAATTTGCCGCCTCACGATGTCACAAAGTAATTCATCTCACTTAAAGGTTAAGTGCAGTGGTATGAACATTTTGAATAAAATATCTACTGTAAGCATCGTACCGCAAGTCATGAAGAAGCAAGCCTTTTAAGTTTAGTGTCCCCAGTCACACGAGTGGCCCAGAACTCCCTCTCTTTAGACATCATGCGAAATACGGAATGAAATTTGACGCTTCCAGATGATCCTGAACGAAAGTCGCTACATGTTTTTTTTACTCAAGGCAAGTGTTTGAGTGATTTTGATAGTTTCTTAAATTATAATTAACAATAATCGATAATAAATACTGAATGATTGAGGACTACTAAAGAATGAAAAATGGACATTCGAACTAGTACTGACATATCGAGCTAAATCAACCTCATATCCACACATCTCAGTAAACACTGGTCACGCCAACACAGACTTGATGATCGATCTGTAAACGAGTCGGGTAGACACTTCGATCTCCATTTTGATTGTGGCGTCATTACAAAAAGTGAACCCTCCAGACCCGGTTCAGATGTAATGGGTTTTCCAATCCTGGATACATTCTTTGGAGATCTTGATACGCATGTTTACATGTACAAAATATACATGTCTACATGTACAAAATACGCAAGTCTACATGTAGAAAATAATTGTACAAGAAGGTTGCCTCCTCCGACAATTCCACTTCTTTGAATACACTTTGTGTAATATACGTGACGATCAGTATAAAGGATTTTTGCGGAAATCGTAATCACGCGCCAAATATTTTGAAGATTTACATTTCTGAAAACCAATACTTTTCGGGAAAATATTATTCTCTCACTGTAGCAGCAACCATTTCATTATCCGTCCCTGTATAATCACATTCATGGTATGCCAGGGAGAACCGGCGTTGAGATATGCTTAATTATGATGTGTTTATCCATTACCTCAGACAGAAGAGTAATTATGATGTGTTTATCCATTACCTCCGACAGAAGAGTAAGTATGATGTGTTTATCCATTACCTCCAACAGGAGAGTAATTATGATGTGTTTATCCATTACCTCCGACAGAAGAGTAATTATGATGTGTTTATCCTTTACCTCCGACAGAAGAGTAATTATGATGTGTTTATCCATTACCTCCGACAGAAGAGTAATTATGATGTGTTTATCCTTTACCTCCGACAGAAGAGTAATTATGATGTGTTTATCCATTACCTCCGACAGAAGAGTAATTTATGATGTGTTTATCCATTACCTCCGACAGGAGAGTAATTATGATGTGTTTATCCATTACCTCCGACAGAAGAGTAATTATGATGTGTTTATCCATTACCTCCGACAGGAGAGTAATTATGATGTGTTTATCCATTACCTCCGACAGAAGAGTAATTATGATGCGTTTATCCTTTACCTCCGACAGAAGAGTAATTATGATGTGTTTATCCATTACCTCCGACAGAAGAGTAATTATGATGTGTTTATCCATTACCTCCGACAGAAGAGTAATTATGATGTGTTTATCCTTTACCTCCGACAGAAGAGTAATTATGATGTGTTTATCCATTACCTCCGACAGAAGAGTAATTATGATGTGTTTATCCTTTACCTCCGACAGAAGAGTAATTATGATGTGTTTATCCTTTACCTCCGACAGAAGAGTAATTATGATGTGTTTATCCATTACCTCCGACAGAAGAGTAATTATGATGTGTTTTTCCATTACCTCCGACAGAAGAGTAATTATGATGTGTTTCTCCTTTACCTCCGACAGAAGAGTAATTATGATGTGTGTATCCATTACCTCCGACAGAAGAGTAATTATGATGTGTTTATCCATTACCTCCGACAGAAGAGTAATTATGATGTGTTTATCCTTTACCTCCGACAGAAGAGTAATTATGATGTGTTTATCCTTTACCTCCGACAGAAGGGTAATTATGATGTGTTTATCCATTACCTCCGACAGAAGAGTAATTATGATGTGTTTATCCTTTACCTCCGACAGAAGAGTAATTATGATGTGTTTATCCATTACCTCCGACAGAAGAGTAATTATGATGTGTTTATCCTTTACCTCCGACAGAAGAGTAATTATGATGTGTTTATCCTTTACCTCCGACAGAAGAGTAATTATGATGTGTTTATCCATTACCTCCGACAGAAGAGTAATTATGATGTGTTTATCCATTACCTCCGAAAGAAGACTAATTATGATGTGTTTATCCTTTACCTCCGACAGAAGAGTAATTATGATGTGTTTATCCATTACCTCCGACAGAAGAGTAATTATGATGTGTTTATCCATTACCTCCGACAGAAGAGTAATTATGATGTGTTTATCCATTACCTCCGACAGAAGAGTAATTATGATGTGTTTATCCTTTACCTCCGACAGAAGAGTAATTATGATGTGTTTATCTATTACCTCCGACAGAAGAGTAATTATGATGTGTTTATCCTTTACCTCCGACAGAAGAGTAATTATGATGTGTTTATCCATTACCTCCGACAGAAGAGTAATTATGATGTGTTTATCCATTACCTCCGACAGAAGAGTAATTATGATGTGTTTATCCATTACCTCCGACAGAAGAGTAATTATGATGTGTTTATCCATTACCTCCGACAGAAGAGTAATTATGATGTGTTTATCCATTACCTCCGACAGAAGAGTAATTATGATGTGTTTATCCTTTACCTCCGACAGAAGAGAAATTATGATGTGTTTATCCATTACCTCCGACAGAAGAGTAATTATGATGTGTTTATCCTTTACCTCCGACAGAAGAGTAATTATGATGTGTTTATCCATTACCTCCGACAGAAGAGTAATTATGATGTGTTTATCCTTTACCTCCGACAGAAGAGTGATTATGATGTGTTTATCCATTACCTCCGACAGAAGAGTAATTATGATGTGTTTATCCATTACCTCCGACAGAAGAGTAATTATGATGTGTTTATCCATTACCTCCGACAGAAGAGTAATTATGATGTGTTTATCCTTTACCTCCGACAGAAGAGTAATTATGATGTGTTATCCATTACCTCCGACAGAAGAGTAATTATGATGTGTTTATCCTTTACCTCCGACAGAAGAGTAATTATGATGTGTTTATCCATTACCTCCGACAGAAGAGTAATTATGATGTGTTTATCCATTACCTCCGACAGAAGAGTAATTATGATGTGTTTATCCATTACCTCCGACAGAAGAGTAATTATGATGTGTTTATCCATTACTTCCGACAGAAGAGTAATTATGATGTGTTTGTCCATTACCTCCGACAGAAGAGTAATTATGATGTGTTTATCCATTACCTCCGACAGAAGAGTAATTATGATGTGTTTGTCCATTACCTCCGACAGAAGAGTAATTATGATGTGTTTATCCATTACCTCCGACAGAAGAGTAATTATGATGTGTTTATCCTTTACCTCTGACAGAAGAGTAATTATGATGTGTTTCTCCATTACCTCCGACAGAAGAGTAATTATGATGTGTTTATCCATTACCTCCGACAGCAGAGTAATTATGATGTGTTTATCCTTTACCTCCGACAGAAGAGTAATTATGATGTCTTTATCCATTACCTCCGACAGAAGAGTAATTATGATGTGTTTATCCATTACCTCCGACAGAAGAGTAATTATGATGTGTTTATCCATTACCTCCGACAGAAGAGTACTTATTTAACCTCAGACATATCAGAGAGGAGGACCCTTTAAACACACAGTATTAGCTGGATTTCCCTCCACCTACATCTTTCAAGGAACCATGTTACGATGATTGAAACTGAGAATTACACTTCAAATACATTTCAATGCAGTCAATATTTCTGGATTTGGAACATTTGAAAATTGCATGGCTTCCTTCGAGAAAATCGCTAATTCTTGTATCAGGTGAGAGATAAAATGTAATGCCTTCGTAACCATGGTAACTCTTCACGGCATTGTATTTACTTCCATATCCTTCAGATTACTGTAGTTACGGCGCGTGCTACGATTATGCCACCATATCTAATTACTATTTATCACCAAAGATGTAATCATTCGATATATGCTATTTTTTATTTTTAAATATTTCGATACCAACTAATATAAAGATATAGAGGCCCCTTTCTCATTCCGTCCGGTGTTTACTCTGATCTTGCAGTGCATTGTGATATGTTGAGCTGAGGTAGCATTTTTGGTTCTTGTTTTCTTGATCTCGAGAAAACTTGTATTGCATAAAAACAAGTGTTAAAATATGTTGAGCTCATGAGAGCTCAACATATTAAGATCATCCTTACAGGGTGTAACAAAGGTATCATCCTCAGTGATTATATCAATGAGAGAGAAAAGGAAGATAATCGTACCCAAGAGATAACACCATTTTATGGAAGATAGTGTGGTATTATATTGCGTACACTGGGTTTGCATTGATAAATAACTGCAGAACCATTCATTCAAAAGTCATAATGATCTGATCGATGTAACAAACTATCGTGATTAAGGGAAAGATTTGTGATGCTAATTTCTTCGTAAAAACAGCAACCTGTGTATCACTCAGAGACAAAACGGCTAAAAAGGTTGAGTGGTTAGCACGGAATTCAAACCGATTTGAACAAATTATATTATACTTGGCTAAGCAAATTATCATCTCAGTGATTACTAGTTTTCCATAATCTTACCGAAGCAAGGTAGAACTGAAATTGGTCTATAACATTACAATAAATTTCTTAAGAGAATCGGGTACTATACCCAATTTAAAGGGGAGGAGGAGGGAATTTGGCTTAATGTCACACTCAAGTTTGTTTCACTCATATGGTGACAGTCAGTTTGGTTGGTGGAGGAAGCCGGAGTACCCGGAGAGAACCATCGCCCTTCGGCAAGTAACTGACAAATTTTCACACATGGACCAACTGAGCTCGAACCCGTGCCGGTTCAGCGGTGTGAGGCTAGCGGTCACCAGCGAAGCGCCTTAGACCACTCGGCCACCGAGGGCCCGTCCCCAATTTAAAGGATGAGTTAGTAACAGAACATAACGGCGTGTAACTCAGGTCAGGCACTGCTTTATAATAGATATATGAACGCCATCAATTGCCCGAGCACTACATCTGAGACTTGCAATGGCGTTCGTAATATCAGTCTGGGAGAATAGATTCAATTGGAACTCATGACGATATTGATCTAATAAAAAATCCTAGAAATTACCTGTAGATGATGGGATTATAGCAGTTAATTTGGCAGCTACAGAAACAAACCAAACATTGAATCCGTCTGCTTTAGCATTAGGATCAGCAACATCATTTTGATCAACACTGAAAACACTGGGTAATTGGATATTTCTATTGTGAAGTAAGAGTTCATTCAAAACTGTCCAAGTGCATTTGCTGTCATTATTACATTGATTATTTTGGCGTGGTATATTGTTTTCTGGCCAATTTTAATGCATGAGCTATTTCCATAGTGATTTTTTTGTGACGATTGAATCTATGATTCGTAATCTGTATATAGAAGTCGATTTCTTACCCGTATAGAAGTGAGGATATTGGAGATTATCTACAATTGTATTATTTAGGACTTAGCCGACTTCAATGATACGAGTAGAAGACATTCATCATATGCATAGCCAAAATTACTAGCTTCATTTAATACATTCTCTTAAAGATCTTAGTTTAGAACAGGGAGAAGACTGACTAGACAATATTTTCAGGGGGTCATTTTTCTTATATATAGGTGTTATACCTAGCAATTTTCAGGTCACCAGGGAAAATGCTTTTTCCAAATCAGTGTTGTACAAGTTTTTTAATCAGCGTTAACATTACTGGTTTACACAAAAATAAGATGCAAGTCACGTGTTTTTTATATGTTGAGCTTATCCAGTTAAACTGTGTATCCAATAGCGGTAGGTTGTGTATTACCTCTGTAACCATGGTAACACATGGGGGGATATGTCGTCTTTATCCTTGAGATTTCTATCACTGTTCTTGAAAATGTTGACAAAATGTGTAATAAATTACACACGTTTTCTTGGTTTGACATACTATTATCGATTCCGCTAAAACCAATACGGTTTACTCGATAGTTACCTCTGCTTAAGAAAAGGCCGAATGATGAGCCAGAAATCGCAGGAGTTTGGGTAGCCTGGACATCTTTATTTAACTGCGACTAGCTTGATTTGATTTCTTTGTTTCCTGTATTTTTCTCGTGTTCCCATACACAACGGTTGTAGCTTCTAAATAGTCTTTTGTTGTTAATGGCTTTCAGTCTCTCTAAAAACTACTGGTACTCAATCACTGTAACAAAATTGCACATCCACAATAATTGTGTACCAGTGGTACACAGACTGGTACACAGTTGTTTTTAGAGAGAATGAAAATCAGAAAACCAGTGGTACACAATTTTGAAGAAAACCTACACATCTGGTACACAATGTTTTGTGGATGTGCAATTTAGTACACAGTTTTTACAGAGCTAGTGGGTCACTCGCAAAGGGTGCGTATTTGATGGGAATGCGTTTATTTATTACATCCGACTAATATGTCGTCGACCCAATGAATACCATTCTCATCATTAAAGATTTATCGCGTGTGAGAGGGAAATCGACTTGAATATAGTATATTGTAAATGAAAAAATACATCCACTACTGTCCAAAAGTATTTTTTAATTATTTTTCCAATCGTTTTTGTAACAAATAAAACGCATTTGATGTATGTGGTGGTATGGTGATCTGTTACGACCACACCATTTTCCTATTCTCTCCATTATTCCGGATACTTGGAAAACACTCATCGTTATGCTGGTCCAATAGTTTGAAGGTTTAACATGGAACATTACTACTTATTTAATGGTTAAACAACAATGTACATATATACTAATTGGACCTAGATTATGCAACTGGACCAAAAATATTTTTTTGCCATTTCACCAACATCCATTTCACCAAAATTTGTCTGTAGGCAACTTCTTTGGGGAGACCATGGTGTGCAAGGAGGTCTTCAACTACAATTTACCCACGGGTACCTTATCGGCGAATTAGCGAAGTTGATTCCTCTCAGACATGCAGATTTGTTACTATATCGATGACTAGTCCATATTGCAGTATATTTGATTAAAGAAAAGTTATAACATCGGGAAATCTCAAATCGAATAATGAGGAATGGAATCCAAAGTTTATCGGCTTTTTGCTCGGTTGGACAAACCGGAAAAATAAATACTTTTGGACAGCGGTGGAAGTATTCTTTCATTTACAAGATATATACTTTTTTCAAAGGTTTACTATCCCTTTAAGGCGTTCTCAGAATTCCATGATTGATGTATTGAGGTCAATTGCAAGAGAATGGCGTCCCAGTTCATGTTAATGGTATAGAGACCTCGATAAGCGGTCATTTGAGGCGGGTCTATAATAAGAATACCGATGACCCATTCCACGATCTATCGTAATTAGCTTACTGGGGCATATCTGTCAGACATTAAGTTAGGCATAGTGGCAATCATTATATTAACGATATAAGGAACACAAAAAGGAGAGCATCGTCAAAATAATATACCCCAGAGTTCCAAGCGAGAACGACACACTCACAATTGGTCAAGCTCAACATTTTCAACTAACGGATCAAAGACATCTTCAAAGTTGCCACAGGGAATGTTTTCAGCAGTGCACATTTAATGCGCCTTCTTCAAAGAGGAAAAACGTCATAAATATTCAATGCAGCAGAAAAATTTTAGGTCCGTGAGAGTTTACCACAATCATCGTCTAAATAAGCTTACATCCCATTCTCCATTAGTACCATTATCTTCATGTAACTCTCAATATTTCACAAAGATAATGGTCCGTTTATCCTTATCTATGACAAGAAAAGCAACATTTAGCTGTCATTAAGGCTTCCATATTTGCTACGGTACATCATGTACATATGTCCTCAACTCTGGCCTTTAAACAGCTAGTGTGCTCAATGCTAACTTATCAGGGTACACCAGGGTATAATTGCTGTGTGGTACTCTGGATCGGAGCAATACGTTTCATTCATTCAAATGGGCCTCACCTACATCTCGTTGTATCGATAGAGCAATTTGTTCAGCGACAAATCCATTTATTGTATCTCAGAAGGGGACATCATACAACCGCAAATAGCATCCCTTAAGGGAATGGAATAACATTCAAATTGCACGTAAACTTTACCCGAGAGGCGAACGGAGTGAAAGTGACAGCTAGCCTGTCCCTAAATTAAAGTAGACGTTAACCTTTTATAATATTGATGAAAAACAGCGTTATGGGAAAAGATAGACAAGTGCGATGAATGAATGAATGAATGAATGAATGAGATACTGCTTTTAACACAGTCAAGTGCCCTCTACACCTGTGTTCAGTTGTATCAGCGTATCCAGGCACAAATACACATCAACTTTAGGCACCTTTATTGGAAAGGCTTGGTTAAATCCTTTTATGATCAGCGAGTGTAGACAGTTAGTGGCGTTGCTTGATAATGGCCCACACATGAGGAAGCGGCAATCGATTTGTGATCTTGGCACGTCCACCAATTTCCCAAGTCATTATTGACGTTTTCGATTGAACGAAGACTTATAAACTATTGCTTTGTCTGCTGTCCCTCAAAAGATTTCATTACTTTAGAACGGATTCTAAAACTATATATTTGTGCAACGATGCGAGAGAATTTAACTCTTGGTTATCAGTTTCTCACTCCATCCTACCATCATGAGCAAGGTATTCGAAAATGATGCCAAATGGCTGACTTATTGAGTGAATCTATTTTTGTGTCTAAAAGGCGTGAGACACGAATTATCTCCTTGTTGAATTAACGAGGTCAAGAATGCACCCCCTCTCCCCTCCCCCGTGAACTTTTCTCTCGTGATCCGAAACCGCCAAAAATTAAAAGATGAAACTTTGGACGTTTATCCTTATATGTGACAGGACAAGCAACATATAGCTATGACTAGACCCTGCCCTTTACACAGCTAGTATCCTCAATGCCAATTTCTCCTGTTATAACAGAGTAGCTCTGTTATGTGGTAATCTGGATCGGAGCACAATATTTCACTCATTCAAATGGGCCAAACCTACATCTTGTGTCGATAACTACCACGGGATACAACAGAGCAATTTGATCAACGGGAAGCCTCATTTTTTGTATCTCAGAAGGGAGCGTCATTCAACCACAAATAGCATTCCTTAAGGCAATGGGGTAACATTCAAATCGTACTTAAACTTTACCCGGGCCGCGAAAGGAGTGGAAGTTACCGATATAGCCTGTAAAGTCGGTAAAGTCGCCGTTATCCTCGTATAATATTGACGAAAATCATCGCTATGGGAAAGATATACAAGTGAGATGAATGATTGAATGATATAATGCTCTTAATACAAATGCCCTCTACATCCGTGCGTAGTTGTATTGGCGTATACATGCACCAATACTCATCGATATTAGGACACTTTTGTCCGGAAAGACATGACAAAATCCTCTTAGAATTCGTGGGTATAGACAGTTAACGTTGTTGCCCGATAATGGTTCACACATGAGGGCTAAGTCATTATCGGTGTTTTAGACTGACCGATATTGTGTACGAAGACTTATAAACTTGTCTCTAATCATTAAAGCTCGAGAGAGGAATTTCACCTCAGTTAGCATCCTTATCGCAATTAAGGGAATATGGACTTCAGGTAGAATTTCTCGGACTGTCCTTCAGGAGAATACTTTAGGACGGATTCGAAAACTAAAGAATTATGCAAACATGCGAGAGAAATTTACACCACGCCATGTCATTATTTTAGAACGGGTACTAAAACCCCTAGCTCAAGGGGTAAGAAAAATATTCAGGGAGGCCATTTCGGCCCCCAGGCCTGGACAGGTCCCAAAAGCCCAGGCCAGACAGGGTTAAGATTGAAGGTTATATGGATTCCCAATCATGTGGCTTTCGATGCAAAAGATAGTCCGAAAAAACTGTTAATGGCCAGTCTAGTGACAGTGAACGTACCTATTTTCTTTGTGTAATAAGGCATGAGTTGACCTATCCAAATCGCTTACATCAAGTATAACCTCATTTTCTCTCTGAACTTTCTCCTAATTCCTGAATACCCGTGGTCGATCTCCCGATGATGGGATATGTGAGGATGCGCTAAACGACAAAAGAAATACAGATGTACCCTCTGGGTAACTGGTTTAAGCAAAACTACGTCAAACTAACGCAAAATGATTCACCGCGTTCCGGTTGATTGAAGCATACATGCAACGTTGATGAGACCATATAGCCAGTATGTCCTACGGGAAAATCCCTTTGGGAGTCCTTGTTTTTTTCAATGTCGTTTAAAACTGTTACGCCCTATTGTTCCAACGTTTAATGTAGAAGGAAATTGCAAAACAAGACGTTTTTCTCAGCTTCATGTAGAGGATTATGTATGTTATATACTTGCCATAACACAAAATTTTTGAATGCAGAATGGTTGTCATCAATACGGTGGAGCCATCATCCCTTGCCTTGGGAAAATTCCGTTTGAGTTTGTTTCTGTAACCTATAGTTCCAAAGAATTACACATCCTTTGATGAGTACAGTAATGTAATTTTGCCAGAAATGATTATTGTCCGATATGTTTTATGTTAGCATTATATATACTTGCATTCTTGCAGATTTCAAGATCCATTGTACATGTATATGATATTTGCTGAACATGTCAGCAAGGATTAACTTATCTGTGTACTGAGTATTTCCAAAAAATACCACATTATATAATCATGATTATACCAGCAAAGAATGGCCGTTTATAGCACTGAGGAGCCACGGAACATGTAAACCTGAGCAAATATACTGCGGAATCTATTTTACTCTATTACAAACATGTTGTAGTATATTTGGTGAAAGAATCATATCTCCAGTCTTCGCCAATGTGTTTGGTGCATCAGGATAAATTTCAAAGTCAGATAATTTGTGAATCTCCAAAGGATTTCTTATTATCTGCTTATGTTTAGCTTTGGCGCAGTCTACTAGCTCTTATAGTGTACGCATATTTCTATCACTAATCTACATAAAATCCTAGAACACCATAACGAATTAAACATGAACTTTCTGTGGCGGAAGTGGTAGTGGTTATCTGTTCAAGTTTGAAGAGGACTTTGACGTTAATCCTCTCCCGATAGCACCGACATGTGCATAGACATAAGTCGCCCATCGGTTCGTTCCTTAACTCCTTTTTCTCATTACTTCAGCATAGAAAATATTTCTAATCTATGATAACTAGAGTATTTTCGACCAGGAATTGCCGTAAATGTAAGCATAATGGTCCTTAGTGGGAATGATAAGATAATCGGATCCATAATTACCATATCTACACCAGTGCTCATTGATTGAAGATATTTCCTGGGAGCCACATCTCAATGTATCTGCCTGTGCTATCAGGGCAGATCTATTGTTAAATGTTTGTACAATCTTTAGGTTTGTACAAGTTGGGTGTTTGCTTCCGGCGCAGATAGTGAACACCCGGCCCTGACAGGGCCTTGTTTCTCACACCAGTGTTGTTTGGGGCTCACATTTTGTGATTTAGAAGCCTGAGGTCTGGTATAGAAAAACCAGTTATCAATTGAATGTATCCCAGGAAGCCTTTCAAAATGAGCAAATATATTGCGAAGAAGCGCACCACAGCCCAACGTCATCGATCAGCGATAACGTCTCTTCTGGACTGTAAAGAAATAATATAATATAGGCAGTCACCCCGAAAAACAACAAGTAATATACAGCTTCAAGATTTCCAGTTCAGAGTGATTCACAGATATCTTACCACAAATGTACTACTTGTTAAGCTGGGTATAAAAAACAGTAAATTATGTACTTTTTGTGAACTAAAAGAAGAAACCATACTTCATCCTTTCTCAGAATGTTTGTGTGTAAAGAATATCTGGCGAGAGCTCTGGCATTGGTTTTATCTTTGTACTGGAAAAAATGTCGATATGTCTCCTGACAAAATTCTATTCGGCCTGCAAAAAAAATGCTTACTAGAAAACCACATTATCATGTTAGCAAAAAAATATATTTATAAAACCAGATGCCTGGGTACAAAACCGGATTTTCTTGGACTAAAAAATTGTATACGAAGTAATTATCTATTAGAAAAATATATTGCGGTTTGTAACATGAAAAGGGAACCATTTAACACTAAATGGTCTCCAATAGAAGGATTTCTGATCAATAATGTTGGCTCCACTTAGCTCGGCAAGCCCAAGAAATAGATCACCTAGAGGATTATTCACCACATTATTCGACTGTACCAAAAATGTATTTGATGACGGTTATATGCAATGTCGAGTAGATTATATCCAACGCCTGTGTACAACAAACTATTGAATAAAAAAAAAAAGAAAAAAAAAAAAAAATAATAATAATAATATAGGCAGTCAAATGTTTGACGGTTGGTAGGGTGCTCTGATATTTTTGACGATGACTACGTATACTCACGAAATTTTCAAAAAGAGCGGCCCGGATGCACATGAAAGAAAAGCGCTTTTACTGAACATGATTAGTCTGAACTACGTTGAGTTTCATGAATTTATTGCAGCAAAATATACCTCTAGGTTCGCGCAACGCCTAAAACAAGTATGCTCCCCGTGACAATGAAGCACCGGTACACAATACTAACATGTAGGTAGATTTTGATCAAATAGGACTGTTCTCTCCATGATGCCGAGAGGTGTTCTCTCCATGTACTCAATGCCAAGGGTGTTATGTTCATGTGCTCAATGCCGAGGGGTGTTCTCTCCATGTGTGCAATGCTGTGGGCTGTTCTCTCCATGTGGTAAATGCAAAAGGGTGTGCTCTCCATGCCCTCAAACCCGAGGATTGTTCTCTCCATGTGCTCAACGCCAAGGAGTGTTTTTTCAGTGTGTTCAATGCCAAGGGGTGTTCTTTCCATGTGTTCACTGCCAATGGGTGTTCTCTCCATGCGCTCACTACCAAGGGGTTTTCTCTTCATGCGCTCAATGTCAAGGGTTGTTACCGCCATGTGCTTAATGCCAAAGAGTGTTCCCTTCATGTGTTCAATGCAAAAGGCTGTTCTCTCCATGTGATCAATGCCACGGGCTGTTCTGTCCATGTACTCAATTCCAAAGTGTGTTCTCTCCATGTTCTGAATGGGGATAGCTTTATTAAAATAAACAGAACTTAAAATCAGAACACATTATAATATATTAAGTTTGCATGCACACAAATTATATAAAATTGGTGACTGAAAAGTCGAATTTTACGTCATGGTATGGTGGCTAAGAAATCCCATATTTCACAACGTGAAGACTAATCACTGCATGCATCATTTGAGTAAAATTTCCCCATCATTAAAATGTTTTTTATCATTTAATTTGATTAAATGTTGATTAACATGTTTTTCCTTAATTAAGTAAATGTTGCTAGCTCAAGATCCCTTTGTTGAATTTACAATGTAAGATAATTTATCTTGAAGACTGTATACATGTTTTCTTGGGTAAGAATATTTAACTCGACAGCTTTGAGAAATATTTGCTTATCCAAGTTAACAGCTTTGAGAAATATTTTCTTATCCATGGTCAGTTTTTCTTGAACAAGTTAATTATCTGGAATAAGTTTAATATTCTTACTCCACTCCAAAAATATCTTACTTTAGATTTCATAGCAAGATAATTTATCTTATTGAAGAAAAAATAAGATTTTTTTCTTAAATGAGTGAAAAGCGCCAAGGTAATTTTTCTTAATTAAGTTCTTCGAATAAGATTGTGAATCTTGAATAAGATAAATAAACTTATAATTTTCTAATCCAAGGAAATATCCATAAGTAAATTATTCTTACCCCACTCCATGATAATTTATCTTATTTCAAGATGATTTTTTCTTAAAATAAGTTTTTTTTTTCTCGTTTTAAGTATCCTATTTTTGGCAGTGTAGAATATCTACACTGCCAAAAATACCCTACTTATTTAAGATAATGCCCTAAAATTTTCTCGATATAAGATAATTTTACTCAAAATAAGTTAAATTTTAAGATTATTTTTCTTGTTTAAGTAAAATATACTTACTTCACTCCAAACTTTACTTGAACAAAAAAAATCTTAAAATTCAAGAATTTTTCTTAAAACAAGATTTTTTACAGAAAAAATCTTAAATTTTAAGAGTTTTTTTCTTGTTTAAGTAAAATTTGGAGTGGGGTAAGTATATTTTACTTAAATAAGAAAAAAATCTTATAATTTTCTTAAAATTTAACTTATTTTGAGTAAAATTATCTTATTTTAAGAAAATTTTAGGGCATTTTAAATAAGTAGGGAATTTTTGGCAGTGTACAATAAGCAACATACCACTATTCAATATAGTTCATGGCGAAGCAGGTCACGTAAGTTTAGTGTCCTCAATCAAGTTGATCATTGACCCTGAACTCCATCTCTATAGACCTCATGGAAAATATTGAGTGAAATTTGACGTTTCCAGAAGATCTTCAGCAGAGTCTCTATCATCCAAGGTAAGGGTTGCGTACTTTCTAAATCTATAATTAACAATGATTGAAAAAGATGCTTATTGATTGGCCACTGACAAGAAATGAATAATGGGCATTCGAACAGGTACTGGCATTAGAACCAAACGGACCGCATTTCCCCACATTCTAGTAGACAACTGGTCACGCTGGAATGGATACAATGATAGCCAGTTAGACACATTTAGCTCCAATTTGATTTCAGAGTCATTACAAAACGTGGCCTCTCCAGACTAGATTCAGATGTAATCGTTTGTCCTATCCTGAACAAATTCTTTGAAGACCTTGATTAGCTTACCTGCAACTACAAGACGGATCTGTGGGAAGCGATGCCGCCTAGGACCAATCCCATTCTAGGAGTTAGTGCTAAACATAAGATGATGAATAGGGCCGGGGAACATATTTCACAAACATGGTTAGAATGTTTCAATGCAGTCATACTTTCAGGATTTGGTATCTTGGTGTCTTCCCCCGAGGATATGGCTAATGTGTGTATCACGTGAGATATAAAATATTAATCTCATCTTATTTCTGCACCACAATGCATCAACTTTCATACCCTACAGATTACTTCAGTTCCGTCGACACCATCACACGAGTATACTGCTGTTTGTATTACACTATTTTATCACAGGAAGGTGTAAACGTGCAATATCCAATTTCATCGAGATACATATCGATATGAACTAATATAGAGCCATGGGGGTTTCTTTTCGTTCCAGCTCAGCGCATGAACTATGATACTGATTAGATGTACATAAAGAAGAAAATTTCGGGTCTATGCTCGAAAATTCTTTTGCACAAGACATACATATCAGCGTCATTTCTGACTCTCCCAGGCCAGCCGTCATCCCTAAAGAATAATAGCATCATCCATACTGAAAATAATAAAACATGTTTACATTAGAGTTAAACAAGTTTTCTGTATATCCAAATTTGTTCTCAAGGGAGATTCTATACACGTATAATCATAGTGTATGAAGTAATGTTTCCCTCACAGCGAATGGGTTCTTCGAATTTATGCAAAGTTTTACTGTACACGAGCCATTGGTAGGCTGTAAGACGCCATCGAAGAGTGCGATTGTCAAATCAATTTGTAAACAACTTAACCCTGTTTGGCCCTAGGGCCATTATGGCTGCCCTATCTCCGGAACGACAAAAAAATAAAAGCTGATCCTCCGCGACTTTTTAGTTTATCATATGGGGTCATTTTGAACATATTTGCATAATATCCCAAGTAGAGGATCATGGGTAAATTCAATATGGCGGTCATGTGGGGTACCAGAAAGGCGATGTTTTCGTCATTTTTCTTCAAAATTCCTGCTTTTCCTAGAGGAGAATTGGGCAAACTCTATTTTATTTCACATCAGATTATTAATTACTAATTTTTCATACAGTTTTTGTAAAAAAAAAAACATAAATAAGGAAATCGAAAAATCTGACCAAAAATTCTACGAAAAATGCCGGTTTTAAAGCTGACGTCACTGTTACGTCATTAAAGCGGCTATCTTGGATCTGTTTTTTCATTTTTCTGGTAGAAAAGTGATGGTTTCGTCATTTTTCTTCAAAATGTCTGCTTTTTCTCGAGGAAAATTGAACAAACTCTATTTTATTTCACATCAGACTATTATTTACTAATTTATCATACTTTTTGCAAAGAAAACACATAAATGAAAAAAATCGAAAAATCTAACCAAAAATTCTACCAAAAATGCCGGTTTTGAAACTGACATCACTGTGACGTCATCAAAGCGACCATCTTGGATTTTTTGTTCATTTTCTGGTAGAGCTTGACCAAAGGGTATAGTGCGGTAAGTTTAGTCCCTTGGCTCAAGGGGTAAGAAAAATATTTAGGGAGGCCATTTCGGCCCCCAGGCCTGGATAGGTCCCAAAAAGCCCAGGCCAGATAAGGTTAAGATTGAAGGTTATATGGATTCCCAATCGTGTGGCTTTCGATGCGAAAGAAAGTCCGAAAAGACGGCTAATGGCCAGTCTAGTGACAGGGAACGTATTATTTTCTTTGTCTAAGAAGGTATGAGTTGACCTTTACAAATCGCTTAGATCAAGTATAACTTCATTTTCGCTCTGAACTGTCTCCTAATTCCTGAATACCCGTGGTCGATCTATGTGAGGATGCGCTAAACGACAACAGAATACAGATGTACCCTCTGGGTAACTAGTTTAAGCAAAACTACGTCAAAATAACGCAAAATGATTCACCGCGTTCCGGATGACTGAAGCATACATGCAACATTGATGAGACCATATAGCCAGTATGTCCTACGGGAAAATCCCTTTGGGAGTCCTTGTTTTTTTCAATGTCGTTTAAAACTGTTACGCCCTATTGCTCCAACGTTTAATGTAGAAGGAAATTGCAAAACAAGACGTTTTTCTCAGCTTCATGTAGAGGATTATGTATGTTATATACTTGCCATAACACAAATTTTTTGAATGCAGAATGGTTGTCATCAATACGGTGGAGCCATCATCCCTTGCCTTGGGAACATTCCGTGTTACACATCCTTTGATGAGTACAGTAATGTAATTTTGCCAGAAATGAATATTTTCCGATATGTTTTATGTTAGCATTATACATACTTGCATTCTTGCAAATTTCAAGATCCATTGTACATGTATATGATATTTGCTGAACAATGTCAGCAATGATTAAACTTATCTGTGTACTGAGTATTTCCAAAAAATACCACATTATATAATCATGATTATACCAGCAAAGAATGGCCATTTATAGCACTGAGGAGCCACGGAACATGTAAACCTGAGCAAATATACTGCGGAATCTATTTTACTCTGTTACAAACATGTTGTAGTATATTTGGTGAAAGAATCATATCTCCAGTCTTCGCCAATGTGTTTGGTGCATCAGGACAAATTTCAAAGTCAGATAATTTGTGAATCTCCAAAGGATTTCTTATTATCTGCTTATGTTTAGCTTTGGCGCAGTCTACTAGCTCTTATAGTGTACGCATATTTCTATCACTAATCTACATAAAATCCTAGAACACCATAACGAATTAAAAATGAACTTTCTGTGGCGGAAGTGGTAGTGGTTATCTGTTCAAGTCTGAAGAGGACTTTGACGTTAATCCTCTCCCGATAGCACCGGCAGGTGCATAGAGATAAGTCGCCTAGCGATTCGTTCTTCAACTCTTTTTCTCATCACTTCAGCATAGGAAATATTTCTAATCTATGATAACTAGAATATTTTCGACCAGGAATTGCTAAAATTGCCCTAAATGTAAGCATAATGGTCCTTTCTGAGAATGATAGGATAACCTGATCCATAATTACCATATCTACACCAGTGTTCATTGATTGAAGATATTTCCTCCGCTGAAGATACAGAAAGAGAGTGGACGAACGAAAACTGGGAGCCACATCTCAATGTATCTGCCTGTGCTATCAGGGCAGATCTATTGTTAAATGTTTGTACAATCTTTAAGTTTGTACAAGTTGGGTGTTTGCTTCCGACGCAGATAATGAACACCCCGGCCCTGGCAGGGCCTAGTTTCTCACACCAGTGTTGTTTGGGGCTCACATTTTGTGATTTAGATGCCTGAGGTCTGGTATAGAAAAACCAGTTATCAATTGAATGTATCTCAGGGAGTCTTTCAAAATGAGCAAATATATTGCGAAGAAGCGCACCACAGCCCAACGTCATCGATCAGCGATAACGTCTCTTCTGGACTGTGAAGAAATAATATAATATAGGCAGTCAAATGTTTGACGGTTGGTTGGGTGCTCTGATGTGTTTGACGATGACTACGTATACTCACGAAATTTTCAAAAAGAGTAGCTCGGATGCACATGAAAGAAAAACGCTTTCACTGAACATGATTAGTCTGAACTACGTTGAGTTTCATGAATTTATTGCAGCAAAATATACCTCTAGATTCGCGCAACGCCTAAAACAAGTATGCTCCCCGTGACAATGAAGCACCGGTACACAATACTAACATGTAGGTAGATTTTGATCAAATTGGACTGTTCTCTCCATGATGCCGAGAGGTGTTCTCTCCACGTACTCAATGCCAAGGGTGTTATGTTCATGTGCTCAATGCCGAGGGGTGTTCTCTCCACGTGTGCAATGCTGTGAGCTGTTCTCTCCATGTGGTAAATGTAAAAGGGTGTGCTCTCCATGCGCTCAAACCCGAGGGTTGTTCTCTCCATGTGCTCAACGCCAAGGAGTGTTTTTTCAGTGTGTTCAATGCCAAGGGGTGTTCTCTACATGCGCTCACTACCAAGGGGTTTTCTCTTCATGCGCTCAATGTCAAGGGTTGTTACCGCCATGTGCTTAATGCCAAAGAGTGTTCCCTTCATGTGTTCAATGCAAAAGGCTGTTCTCTCCATGTGGTCAATGCCACGGGCTGTTCTGTTCATGTACTCAATTCCAAAGTGTGTTCTCTCCATGTTCTGAATGGGGATAGCTTTATTAAAATAAACAGAACTTAAAATCAGAACACATTATAATATATTAAGTTTGCATGCACACAAATTATATAAAATTGGTGACTGAAAAGTCGAATTTTACGTCATGGTATGGTGGCTAAGAAATCCCATATTTCACAACGTGAAGACTAATCACTGCATGCATCATTTGAATAAAACTTCATCATTAAAATATGTTTTATCATTTAATTTGATTAAATGTTGATTAACATGTTTTTTCTTAATTAAGTAAATGTTGCTAGCTCAAGATCCCTTTGTTGAATTTACAATGTAAGATAATTTATCTTGAATACTGTATACATGTTTTCTTGGGTAAGAATATTTAACTCGATAGCTTTGAGAAATATTTGCTTATCCAAGTTAACAGCTTTGAGAAATATTTTCTTATCCATGGTCAGTTTTTCTTGAACAAGTTAATTATCTGGAATAAGTTTAATATTCTTACTCCACTCCAAAAATATCTTACTTCAGATTTCATAGCAAGATAATTTATCTTATTGAAGAAAAAATAAGATTTTTATGAGTAAAATGAGTAAAAAGCGCCAAGATAATTTTTCTTAATCAAGTTTTTCGAATAAAATTGTGAATCTTGAATAAGATAAATAAACTTATAATTTTCTAATCCAAGGAAATATCCATAAGTAAGTTATTCTTACCCCACTCCATGATAATTTATCTTATTTCAAGATGATTTTTTCTTAAAATAAGTTGTTTTTTTCTCGTTTTAAGTATCCTATTTTTGGCACTGCCAAAAATACCCTACTTATTTAAGATAATGCCCTAAAATTTTCTCGATATAAGATAATTTTACTCAAAATAAGTTAAATTTTAAGATTACTTTTCTTGTTTAAGTAAAATATACTTACTTCACTCCAAACTTTACCTAAACAAAAAAAATCTTAAAATTCAAGAATTTTTCTTAAAACAAGATTTTTTACAGAAAAAATCTTAAATTTTAAGAGTTTTTTTCTTGTTTAAGTAAAATTTGGAGTGGGGTAAGTATATTTTACTTAAATAAGAAAAAAATCTTATAATTTTCTTAAAATTTAACTTATTTTGAGTAAAATTATCTTATTTTAAGAAAATTTTAGGGCATTTTAAATAAGTAGGGAATTTTTGGCAGTGTACAATAAGCAACATACCACTATTCAATATAGTTCATGGCGAAGCAGGTCACGTAAGTGTAGTGTCCTCAATCAAGTTGATCATTGACCCTGAACTCCCTCTCTAAAGACATCATGGAAAATATTGAGTGAAATTTGACGTTTCCAGAAGATCTTCAGCAGAGTCTCTATCATCCAAGGTAAGGGTTGCGTACTTTCTAAATCTATAATTAACAATGATTGAAAAAGATGCTTATTGATTGGCCACTGACAAGAAATGAATAATGGGCATTCGAACAGGTACTGGCATTAGAACCAAACGGACCGCATTTCCCCACATTCTAGTAGACAACTGGTCACGCTGGAATGGATACAATGATAGCCAGTTAGACACATTTAGCTCCAATTTGATTTCAGAGTCATTACAAAACGTGGCCTCTCCAGACTAGATTCAGATGTAATCGTTTGTCCTATCCTGAACAAATTCTTTGAAGACCTTGATTAGCTTACCTGCAACTACAGGGCGGATCTGTGGGAAGCGATGCCGCCTAGGACCAATCCCATTCTAGGAGTTAGTGCTAAACATATGATGATGAATAGGGCCGTGGAACATATTTCACAAACATTGGATAGAAAATTTCAATGCAGTCAATCTTTCAGGATTTGGTATCTTGGTGTCTTCCCCGAGGATATGGCTAATGTGTGTATCACGTGAGATAAAAAATATTAATCTCATCTTATTTCTGCACCACATTGCATCAACTTTCATACCCTACAGATTACTTCAGTTCCGTCCACACCATCACAGGAGTATACTGCTGTTTGTATTACGCTCTTTTATCACAGGAAGGTGGAAACATTCAATATCCAATTTCATCGAGATACATATCGATATGAACTAATATAGAGCCATGGGGGTTTCTTTTCGTTCCAGCTCAGCGCATGAACTATGATACTGATTAGATGTACATAAAGAAGAAAATTTGCTCGAAAATTCTTTTGCACAAGACATACATATCAGCGTCATTTCTGACTCTCCCAGGCCAGCCGTCATCCCTAAAGAATAATAGCATCATCCATACTGAAAATAATAAAACATGTTTACATTAGAGTTAAACAAGTTTTCTGTATATCCAAATTTGTTCTCAAGGGAGATTCAATACACTTATAGCCATAGTGTGTGAAGTAATGTTTCCCTCACAGCGAATGGGTTCTTCGAATTTATACAAAGTTTTACTGTACACGAGCCATTGGTAGACTGTAAAGATGCCATCGAAGAGTGCGATTGTCAAATCAGTTTGTGAACAACTTAACCCTATTTGGCCCTGGGGCCATTATGGGCCTCCTACTAAAATTTCTCCTCTATCTCCGAAACGACAAAAAAATGAAAGCTGATCCTCCGCGACTTTTTAGTTTATCATATGGGGTCATTTTGAGCCTATTTGCATAATATCCCAAGTAGAGGATCATGGGTAAATTCAAGCTGGCGGTCATGTGGGGTACCAGAAAGGTGATATTTTCGTCATTTTTCTTCAAAATTCCTGCTAGGAATAGTGCGGTGAGTTTTAGTCCCTTGGCTCAAGGGGTAAGAAAAATATTTAGTGAGGCCATTTCGGCCCCCAGGCCTGGATAGGTCCCAAAAAGCCAAGGGCAGATAGGGTTAAGATTGAAGGTTATATGGATTTCCAATCGTGTGGCTTTTGATGCGAAAGATAGTCCGAAAAGACGGTTAATGGCCAGTCTAGTGACAGGGAACGTATCTATTTTCTTTGTCTAAGAAGGCATGAGTTGACCTTTCCAAATCGCTTAGATCAAGTATAACTTCATTTTCGCTCTGAACTGTCTCCTAATTCCTGAATACCCGTTGTCGATCTCCCGTTGATGGGATATGAGAGGATGCGCTAAACGACAACAGAATACAGATGTACCCTCTGGGTAACTAGTTTAAGCAATACTGCATCATAATATAGCAAAATGATTGACCGCGTTCTGGATGACTGAAGCATACATGCAACATTGATGAGACCATATTAGCCGGCATGTCGTACAGGAAAATCCCTTTGGGAGTCTTTGTTTTTTCAATGTCATTTAATACTGTTACGACCTATTGCTCCAACGTTTAATGTAGAAGGAAATTGCAAAATTCGACTTTTCTCAACTTCATGTAGAGGATTAGTGAGGTGCTTACTGTACATGTGCTTTATGTACGTTACATACTTGTCATACCACAACATTTCTGAATGCCGATTGGTTGTCATCAATACGGTGGAGCCATCATTCCTTGCCTTGTGAAAATTTCGTTTGTGTTTGTTACTGTAGTTCCAAAGAACTGCACATCCTTTAATGATTACAATAAAATAATTTTGCCAGAAATGAATATTCTCTGATATGTGGTATATCAGCCTTATACATTCTTGCACTTTGAGATTTCAAGATCCATTGTACATGTATATGGTATTTGTTAAACAATGTCAGCAATCATTAAACTTATCTGTGTACGTAGTATTTCCAAAAATGCTACATTATATAATCATGATTATACCAGCAAAGAATGGTCATTTGTAACACTGAAGGGCCACGGAATTTGACATTATATATAAACCTGAGCAGATATACCGCGGAATCAAGTTTATTCCATTACAAACATGTTGTGGTATATTTGGCGAAACAATCATATCTCCAGTCTTCGCCAATGTGATTGGCGCATCAGGACAAATTTCAAAGTTAGACACGTGAGGAAATGTCTGCGATTATTTTTCAGACAATTTGTGAATCTCCAAAGGATTTCTTATTATCTACTTATGTTTAGATTTGGTCAGCATGCAGTCTACCAGCATCGGAATAACAGCAACAGTAATATTCCAGTTGGACCTACATATGGCGTATACATACATGTATCTCGCCTAGTAGCATTTGCTAGATGCTGTGTTAAAGGTGACGATTTTAATCAACGTCACAAAACATTGTTGCAGAAACTTATAAAACAGGGCTATTCCACCAAGCGCCTCCACTCAACGTTTCTCAAATTTGGCGATACATATCGCATGCTGATAGCAAAATACGAGCGTAGCGCGCAAGATCTATGGCGTTACGTTTCGTAACTTGTGTCTAATTCCGTTTAACCCGGGGCTAGGGGCCGTATGAACCCATGTACTTCAAGATCCTCATGGTGCTCATATGAACAGTCACAATCAAAGATACATCATTCTCTAGATGACGACTTTACAACGATTATTATGGATTGAGAATACTGATCAGCCATACGAATTTTATATTTTCGGAACATCATGATGTCTAGTCGGCATCATTGAAAACTGTTGACCGCCTCCCTCTTGCAGGAAATTGGCCTATGTTTATGTATAATATGATTGTCTTTTTGAATTTGGTGTTAATACTGTTATATGGAATATGAAATAGGTCTTTGGATTATGGACGCGGATATTCTTTAATGAAGAGCTTTGTTCGATTTTTATGTTATAAGTCTGGTGTCGACTATTTTAACATTGGATATCATGCAGCATGCAAATCTTACTCTTTGCCTACTTTAGAAACCCGTCGTAAACTCTTAGATCTCATGTTTCTACATTCTGTTCTTAACAACAAATTTGACTGTTCTTACATTTTATCTCAGATTCATTTTTATGCACCCACAAAGATTTTAAGAAATCGAACTTTATTTTTACCACCCAGATGTCGGATAAATTTACGAAAATTTTCGTATTTACCTCGTGTCTTAGCTTTTTATAATAGTTTTCCAAGTGAGTCACCTATTGACATCTTTAGCTCTAAATTTGTACTCAAAAAACATGTTTTACTACATCTACAAAACTCTTAACTTAGTCCTATTTATATTGTCAACTGCTTTAATTTTAAGATGTCTTTCTTGTTTATAGTTATTTACATTGTCCCATTGTACAGTTACTATGCTTGTTATTGTATATAGTATTTGACCTGGTCTGTTATTGGGTCTCGGCCTGTTGACCTTGTATCGAATAAATAAATAAAAAAAATAAATAAATGAACGACGACTGAATTATGAATGACGAACTAGACGCTTGTAACTCTTATAGTGTACGCATATTTCTATCACCAATCTACACAAAATCCTTAGAACACCATAACGAATTAAAAATGATTTTTCTCTGGCGGAAGTGATAATGGTTATCTGTTCAAGTTTGAAGACTGTCTGTGGGTACATTGCGGTAGTTCACTAGTACCTCAGTGAGCTGTATCCACGAGCTGCGAACATTCCTTGCTGACGTAAAATGCTGTAGCATACTTGTCACGAGGCCTGCTCTTCCGCTTCCGGATATTTTCCAGTTCGCCTACTAACATCATTTCCAATCCCGGACCGAACGTTAATCCTTGAACAATAGATCTCTCCCGATAGCAACGGCAGGTGCATTGGGACATGTCTCCCAGCGGTTCGTTCTTCAACTCTTTTTCCCATCACTTCAGCATAGGAAATATTTCTAATCTATGATAACTAGATTATTTTCGACCAGGAATTGCCAAAATTGCCCTAAATGTAAGCATAATGGTCCTTTCTGGGAATGATAGGATAATCTGATCCATAATTACCATATTTACATCAGTTCTCATTGGTTAAGGATATTTCCCAGGCTGAAGATACAGAAAGAGATTGGGAGAACGAATAACACATCTCAATGTATCTGCCTGTGCTATCGGGGCAGATCTATTGTCAAATGTTTGTACAATCTTCAAGTTTGTACATGTTGGGGGTTGCTTCCGGCGCATAGAGTGAACACCCCGTCCCTGGCATGGCCTAGTTTCTCACACCAGTGTTGTCTGGGGCTTACATTGTGTGATTTAGATGCCTGAGGTCTGTCATGGAAAAACCACTTATTAATTGAATGTATCTCGGGAATCCTTTCAAGATGGGTAAATATACTGCGAAGAAGCACACCACAGCCCAACGTCATCGATTACCGATGACGTCTCTTCTGGACTATAAAGAAACAATATAATATAGGCAGCCAAATATTTGACGGTTGGTAGGTTGCTCTGATATTTTTGATGATGACTACGTATACCCACGAAATTTTCAAAAAGAATGGAGGGATGCAAAACGCTTTATACTGTACATGAATAATCTGAACTACGTTGAGTTTCGTGAATTTATTGCAGCAAAATATATATCTAGGTTCGCGCAACGCATAAAACAAGTATGCGACTCGTGACAATGAAGCACCGGTACATAATACGAGCATGTAGGTGGATGTTGATCAAATTGGGCTATTCTCTCCAGGTGCGCAATGCCGAGAGGTGTTCTCTTCATGTACTCAATGCCAAGGGCTGTTATCACCATGCACTCAATGTAAAGGGTGCTCTGTTCATGTGCTCAATGCCGCGGGGTGTTCTCTCCATGTGTGCAATGCTGTGGGGTGTTCTCTCCATGTGCTCAATGCAAAAGGATGTTCTCTCCATGCGCTCAAACTCAAGGGTTGTTCTCTCCATGTGCTCATCGCCAAGGAGTGTTTTTTTTCATGGGCTCATGCCGAGGGGTGTGAATGAGTTCAATGCCAAGGGGTGTTCTCTCCATCCGCTTAATGGCAAGGGGTTTTCTCTTCATGCGCTCAATGTCAAGGCCTGTTACCGCCATGTACTTAATTCCAAGGGGTGTTCCCTTCATGTGTTCAATGCAAAATTACATGCGTCTAGTCCGTCATTCATAATCCAGCCGTCGTCCATTAGAGAATATCCGCGTCCATAATCCAAAGACCTATTCCATTTTCCACATAACAGTATTAGCACCAAATTCAAAAAGACAATCATAGTATACATAAACATAGGCTTGTTTCCTGCAAGAGAGAAGTGGTCAACAGTTTTCAATGATGCCGGCAAGACATCATGATGTTCCAAAAATATCAAATCCGTATCGCTGATCAGTATTCTTAATCCATAATATTCGTTATAGAGTCGTCATCTAAAAAAAGATGTATCTCAGTCACGCTATGATTGTGACTGTTCATATGAGTACTAAGGCTGTTCTCTCCATGTTACCAATGCCACAGGCTGTTGTGTCCATGTGCTCAATTCCAAAGGCTGTTCGCTTCATGTTCTCAGTGCGGACGAAAGCTGTGATTTTGGAAATTATAATTATCAGCTACTACAGGTGGGTTCTACATTGATGATAGCATTTCAGCTATTATAAGTGGATTCTACATTGATGATTCTACTGTCAGCTATGATAAGTGGGTTGTACATTGATGGTACATGGCAGTGTGATTAACGTCACAGGAGCTACGAAGTAGGGTAGGCATTAGGACTCCGACGCGAACTGAACTCTTGGAAATCCCCACCCCCAGTTGAAATCCTGCCTATATTAAGATGGGCACTGCCCAAGTCAGAATCACCAGTGATTTTCATCAAAAATCATCAGAAATTTTCATCAAAAGTAGGTCAGCTCAGAACTTGCTGATAACAATCCCCTAATGCATCTTCAGTACCAAAATCAAAGTTTTAATGTCAACGGTTCTCCTTATTTTGCCGACGAAAGGATTCGAATGGACTGATTCACTCACTCACTCACCCGCTCACTCACTCATTACCGGACAATTTGCAAATGAGAGCCTACTTCGTAGGAACAATTGTCAGCTATTATAAGCGGGCACTACAATGATGCTACCATTGAAAGCTATCATAAGTGAGTTATATATTGGTGATAAAATTGTCAGCTATTATAAGTGGGCTCTAAAATGATGATACCATTGTCAGCTATTATAAGTGAGTTATACATTGGTGATAAAATTGTCAGCTGTTATAAGTTGGCTCTAGAATGATGATACCATTGTCAGTTATTATATGTGGGATGTACATTGATATACAATTGTCAGCTATCGTAAGTGAGATCTTCATTGACGCTACAATTGCCAGCTGTTATACGTGGGTTGTACATTGATGATACAATTGTCAGCTATTATACGTGGGTTTAATATAGAGGAGTTAAGAGCCAGCTATTATAAGTTGGTTCTTCATTGATTATATTATTGTCAGCTTTTATAGATGAGTTCTACATTGATGATACTATTGGCAGCTATTATATGTGGCTGCTACATTGACGATACAATTGCCAGCTATTATAATTGGCTTCTACATTGGTGATACAATTGCCAGCTTTTATAAGTGGCTTCTACATTGGTGATACAATTGACAGCTATTATAGTTGGATTTTGCATTGACGATACAATTGCCAGCTATTATAAGTGGCTTCTACATTGGTGATACAATTGACAGCTATTATAAGTCGCTTCTACATTGGTGATACAATTGCCAGCTATTATATGTGGCTTCTACATTGGTGATACAATTGACAGCTATTATAGTTGGATTGTGCATGATACAATTTCCAGCTATTATGAGTGGCTTCTACATTGATGATACAACTGACAGCTATTATAGTTGGATTTTGCATTGACGATACAATTGCCAGCTATTATAATTGGTTCTACGTTGACGATACTATTGCCAGCTATTATAAGTGGCTTCCACATTGGTGATACAGTTGACAGCTATTATAAGTGGCTTCTACATAGGTGATACAATTGACAGCTATTATAAGTGGCTTCTACATTGATGATACTATTGCCAGCTATTATAATTGTGTCCTATACTAATGATATTACTGTCAGCTGTTGTAAGTGAGTTCTACATTGATGATACAAGTGTCGACTATTATAAGCGGGTTCTACATTAATGATACAATTGTCAGCTATTATAAGTGGGTTAGGCATTTATGATACGGCCATCAACTCTTGTACGTGGGTTTTAGATAGATGATGGAGCCAGCTATTACAATTGGGTTCTACATTGATGATACAATTGTCAGCTATTATAAGTGGGTTCTACATTGATGATACAATTGTCAACTATTATAAGTGGTTCTTCATTGATGATACTATTGCCAGCTATTATAAGTGGGTTCTACTTTGATGATTCCAGCTATTATAAGTGCGTTTTACATTAATGATACTATTTTCAGCTATAATATAAAGTGGGTTTTACATTGATGATACTATTGTCAGCTATTATAAGTGGGATCTACATTGATGATACAATTGTCAACTATGAAAACTGGGTTCTACATTGATGATACTATTGTCAGCTATTATACGTGGGATCTACGTTGATGATACAATTGTCAACTATTAAAACTGGGCTCTACATTGATGATACTATTGTCAGCTATTATAAGTGGGATCTACATTGATGATACTATTGCCAGCTATTATTATTATTGTTGTAGTTGTTGTTGTTTTTCTGTGTACAATCACTCGCGATCCTCTTCAATTTCGCTGATTGTAGTCTTTTTGTAGGTTTCTCCACAGATGTAGACATATTTTATGTCGTACAGTACTAACCATTACTCTGGATATTCTGGGTATGCTATGTGTATCTTTTGAACGAATTCAATCTTCAAGATTGATCGGAAATACTAATGGTTTGTTTTCATTTACCATAATCTGTTGCATATAGATAGAATAGAGGCAGAAACCTCCCTACAAGCCAATCAACAAGTGCTCTTATTCGTCAAGGAAAGTTATACTAACTTCATCGTATAATTTGTCACAGTACACATGCAGCAATGTGTTACGCAGCTAGGAATTATACATCAAATGTTTATATTCCGAGCTAAATAAATTGAACAGAAAGAATCTCCTGACGGACGGGGTCACTGTTGAGCGATTTACATCCCCACACCCATGGAATGATCATTAAATAATTGTATATCACAATCAAGTGTCACATTAACGTGCAATTTGCTTGACTGATTTATTATATGTAAAGGTCACAACCATCAAAACAGACAATATAATTCATCACAATGAAGCCAATAACATATATTATACACAAATATAAAAGTGAGAGAGATCGGCAGAACATAGTATATCAATTAGGGAGTTAATATTCACCAAGAACGGAGAGCGGTGCATTCGAACGGGGAGGGACAGCATATTATTTTGGTACCCGGTGGTGTAGACATTGTTGGTACCTGCGACGGAACGTGTTTAAAGTTGTTTTTTTAACAAGCTACATGTAATCTTAATATCTTTATATGAGGAGATTCGAGGAAGGCGTTATTTTAGTGTTTAATCTGGATTTTTAACTAAACACAGTTAAATGTCCAGATCAGTTGCTAAATTTCAAGTTGATCGGTATATCAGTTAATGCCCTAACTGATTTGTTTCAAACATAAATGAAATTCTGGGTCAGATTTCAAATTCCGTATATATTGTTTAGAGAAAGTAATTTTCTCTCCATATTTAAACAACTTCGTCAACAGCCCAGTCCAAATGTCTCGTCAAGTCGTTGAGACTTGTAAGTAGTATCAACGCTGTCGGGATTGGTAAATAAGCGTTCAGATTCCTTCTGATCTTGGGCAAGACCGGAACAAACCTGACGTTTCGTCCAATTACATCAACGTTGCCACAATACAAGATTTTTCACGATTCGGCAGCTAGAGGATACCTTTGGGCGAGGTCTCTTTGACCAAGTTGTTATCAAACACAATCACATTGAAATACCCTACAGTAACTATCATCACTGTCTCTGTGTGCCATCGTTGGCATTATTTAGGAGTTAATGACCGCCTTAGTGAATATTATCGTGTAATAATTTTCCGATGTTTAGTTTTAGACCGTCAATCAAAAAACCGAGCGGCGTAGCCGCGAGGTTTTTTGATGAGGTCTGAAACTAAACATCGAAAAATTATTACACGATAATATTCACTCAATCTGATTAAAACTCAGACTTAATAAACCGCTCCTCTTTCGGACATGTCGCTGATTAAGATCTGGGATAGTTCCTATAACAAATCCGTCAGATGAACTCCGAATCGAATAGTTTCCGGGTCAAATAGTCGCCCAATGAGACGCCTCGTATTATAGCGTGACGGCTAATCTCCTAATCTCCGTTCTTGTTGCGATGCAGTTATGAACTGATTTTATGAAACAAATAACCGTACCTATATATCCAGCAGTGCAAGAAATATCCCTTGATCTTTTCACCTGGTCTGTCATTGAAGAGAGCAACGGGGAGCAAATAATATCTTCGGTGATCGCTCATGGACTGAGTCGACAGCCCCGCCTGAAGCTTCAGCCTTCAGGCGGGGATTTTCTGCGTCTCGTCCGTACACTCGGCAACATAAAGATTTCCCGTAGCCGGTAAGAAGAACGGCTATACAGTGTCTTTTACGTAGCATGCAAGAGAGCACCTGCAGTCGCTCTTGCTTTAATGCGGACACGCCAACACACCATAATTTTAGATCTCGCCCTTGGCCGCCACTGAATACCGGTATAGGACGCTTTCCATTTCGCGTAGTCGGCGTGGCCGCTGGCAATGCTTGATTGTGCACTTCCATTTACTATACCGGAGCAATGCTGGCCTTGCCTCCAAATGGAAAGCGCCGATACAGGCTCTTCGCCTGTTGAGGCTGGACTGTGATTGGTCGCCAGTCTGACATGCGCGACAGATTTAAGATAGGAACTGTCCCAGATCTTAATCAGCGACATGTCCGAAAGAGGAGCGGTTTATTAAGTCTGAGTTTTAATCAGATTGATATTCACTAAGAAGGTCATTAACTCCATTCTAACATGCACAATGATAACTATTTCCTCATTTCATAAGCGGAATGGCAAATTTTCTGCAAATTTATCCCGTTTTGATGCAAGATTTTCGTGACTGGTTTGCAGGTCATGCTCGGCGCGTGCTGTCTGTTCACGAGCTGCAGCTGTGTGAACTCCACTCACTGCGCAGTGAATGAACCAATCGTCGCTCAGCTTTGTAGCACTGCGTCACAAGAATGAGACGTCACCAGTCCGGCACGTGAATGAAACAGACCACAATGAATGAAACAGATCACAACAAACAAATGAAGATTATCGTGTGATAATCTCCGTATGTTTTGAGGTCTGGACCAATCAGCGCACGGCTATAACGTGGAGCATGTTAGAATATATTATCAACGGTCAACCATCTCCCACGTATGCTTTCAATTTACACTCTGATGTTCATATTTCACACGCAGAGATCACTGGTCTTCAATTTATCTTAAAAATCATCATCAACAAGATCAAACCTGCAAACGCCAGAACATCTCTACAGGATTTCTTCCATCACCAAAGTCAGTACCGGATAACTCATTGAAGGCTGGGACACAATATCTTGAAATCATGCAAATGGGAAGGCCGATGTGATATTTCTGTTGTTTGAGAGGCTGATGGTCTACACACTGGGGATACGATATATGGCCGAGTTCGTAATAACGTATCGTGATGTATCCTATCTCAGTATCTATGGAATTATTTCTATTCTAGTATACGTATACTGGATACGGCACAGTGATTGGACGACAAAAGGAAGATACTTCCGTGTACTTAGTACTGAAACCTAACTGACAAAATGCGTTACGTTGACCAAAAGAAGAAACGAACAGGGAAAACCTACAGGTAGCACTTAGCTGAACTTGTCACGATTTGGACTATTCCAAAGTTTGGCAGATTTAGGCAAGCAAATTCAGTCCAGTTTTTTTTATTGTAGTAATTATGCATAATTGGCCGTCATAGAAACCTCATTTCGCCTCCTTTTATTCCTTTTTCAATATAACTATTTTAAAATGGAAAGAGCAGGCGATACAATTTGATAAATCTTTACACACTTCTTTACACTATATGTCGCCTACTGGGCGAGTGAAAATGTGAAACTTCGGTGTAATCTGTTGGAATTCGATGGAATTTTATTCCATAAAATAGCTTGAGTGTGAGAGGATTCGCTTTTCTCCAATTCATTATCATAATTAAAAAAAAACGGTCTATGCGACCATATACATTAGACAGTCAGCGACTTTCTACTAAATGTAGGATCTGACGCCTAAATTCTGTTATGCTGGAAGGCAACATGATGATCTCATCTTGGTATGACTATCGTGAAATCAGTTAGTCTCGACCAAGCCTATGCTGTGTCTGCTCCTGCAAGCACCTTTGAATGCCTGTCAGCGTGCTTGGGATAACCTAGGTAAGTTTTACATTTTTGCCTGTCACAGTGTGAAAGCGACGTTATATTCTATTCACTCACTCACTCACTGTACCACAGTGTGTAAGCCTGTACGCATGAAGTCTATTTATGCTGTGCGATCTGTATGCCTTCCTGACGCAATCACCGAGGACACACATAAACAACAGTCACATAGTCATCATTTCAACATGATATAAAGACAAACCCAACAGATTCTGAAGTGTTGTGAACTAATATTATTTGATTGATAAACGGCTAATCAAGGGGTATATCCTTAGGACACCTTCTTATAATACTGTCGCATGGTTGACTTTAGCGACGATGAGCTAAATATTTAAGTAAATTTTGAGATAAGAGCTACTGCATCAACATATATTATCATCTTTATAAGTTCACATAATACATATATTTATTGATACATTAGTTCTTATTCCAAATATCTACAAATAAGCCTGTAATTTTCTTCCACCTCTTGAGCAAAAGCTGAAATGTTACGTGCATGCCAAATTGCTACTGTAAGCATTTTTCATGTAAGACTGTATGCTTTAGGATGAGGTAGACAAATCGGTCTGGGCGACTTTTCGGCATGGACCTGCAAGCTAAAAATGTTACTTACGCTAAAATATCGCTTTCCTAACCATTTGGAATATCAATTCTGCTATGTGAATGTAACATAGGGGTATGGGTATATATACACGGCGAGTCCAAAAATATCCATCTGTGGTGTTTTTTATTCATCTAAACATATAAATGTATTGTGTATATGAATTTAACAGAAAAAGGGTACTTCATCTCTGCACTACATCCACCCATGGTATGTTTTATTTATCCAAAAATGTACAAATAGAGGTGTATATAGCAATGGCGCCCATGAAAGCATAAACATAGAAATCAACGAAGAAACAATTTAGATAAATTAACAAAACCACAGATGGACGGTTTTTACTCACCCTGTACATTAATGGTATCCGCCTTATGCGCAAATTGGCAGGGTTTATATTAAATAAAGATAATTATCCTCGATTATCGCTGAAAGTAAGATCATAACTGCTTCCATGCAGCATCGGAGTAGGGAAACAAACGTATGAGCGATTGAATATCGCTCGAATGAATATCGAATGTATACCTCTTGCATATCGCTTCAATTTATTGGCAGGATTCTGCTGGTGGACTTTTAATCTCCAAGGCCCGCCCTCTGCACATGTCACGCGACAAATATATGTAGGTTTATTGTTTTGGTCGGAAATTTAAGCCGTACGACGTCGGGCATTACAGGTTAATTTCTCTGGGTATTCTTGCATTTACCAGGTTTACCCCATGTTGAGGCCTTTACTCCATCAGACGTCCACGATGCTCATCCATTAACATCAGATTAGTTGTTCGAGCTGATCTGTCATCACAGTTGCCGAGCTAGCGTATCTAATTCCGCTTAAGCCGGTGCTAGGGGCCGTGTGCATACTTCATAGTCTGCACATGAACAGCTGCAATAAAAGCGGGGTTGAGATACTAAGGCTACGACCGAGAATCCACCGTTTTCTCGGGTCTGAATGTTAGGTGACGAGGGATGCTTCCCTGTGGAGTCATATGGTTGCTTTTTAGTCGTCAGACGTCGTCAATTTTTCCCACCTCTTGCATATCGCTCCAATTCGATGGTATTTTTTCTAATTTCTATCTATATTTCGCCACCAGAAAAGCAGTGAACATAAATATTTCATTCAATACGCTTTATTAAATCTGAATGATTCACGGCTTCGCCCATCTATCAATGGGTCTTTATCGATTTAATTCTTAGACAAAGGTATGCCCAGGCGCACCGTCGGATGCATTGATGTGGGACTTCCTGCGTAACTTTGTGGTTTGTACTTTTCCCCTCCGGCTTAAGCCTACAGCATGGTGATTGTTCTCAATTATGGATAACTGGTGTAAATATGGTAAATATGCATCAGATTATCCCACTACTCCAAGAAAGGACAATTATGCTGATAATGAAGATAATTTTGGCAAAACTTCAACTCGAAAATTACACAGTTATCACTGATTAAAAATATTCCCTATAATGTGCACAAACATGTAGCAAGGAGAGGAAACGTACTAACCACAAATTTACCCCGTGGGTCACGGGTCAATGCGTTCGTGCACCGGGACAATGTCTAAGAATTAAATAGGGGACGTCGGATTATGCTGGACACCTACAGTCTTATTTCCCATATCGGAACGGTTCTTTTGAGAAAGTTTCCCGATTTTTTTTTATCTTTTTTTCTCAAAAATAACCACTATTTCATTAAGTAAATAGTACGCAAAGTCGATGTCATTCGATATTTTTGGCCAAATAAAAGTGAAGGGACATGTGTCTTTCACTATGTATTTTCATGCACCGCTGATGGCTGATCGACGATGTAGTTGAGAAATTACCTGCATAACAAGAAAAGCATTTTTCATCCTGTGGTATTGGTTACCTGAGACAATGGAAATCCTATAATGTTAGCATGGAAATGATACGACAGATGATGGCGCTGTCCGGGTTATATGACGCGAAACCGCAACGGAACCAACCCTACCCCTGGTCTGGGCTTTCTGGGACCTGTCCAGGCCCCGGGGGGATTGGGGGGAGGCATTCCGATCCCCTAGCTATTTTTTTCATCCCTTCAGCTAGGGAGCTGAAACTTACCACACTATAACCTTGGGTGAACCATTGCCAGAAAAGGTAAATAAATTCTAAGATAACCAAGTTCGAAAACGGATCGTTTTAGTCGATTTTGCTATCAGTTTTTTCAACTTCTTAATTGACGTGTAAAACTGCATGGTAAGTGAGTAAAGACTAATTTGATGTGAGATAACATAGTTATTGCCTCGCAGAAAAGACAAAATTTTGAAGAAAAAAAAATAAAAAACAGAACTTTTCTGGTACCCCAAATGGCCCCCATTTTGAATTGGGATCCTCTGATCTAGGGGTTTAAGGGAGCTTGTCAAAATTTGGACCGTACAACGCGGTCCATTTTTCACACACGCCCGGTTCGATTGGGACATGCTGCAGCCAGATTGTGTTATCGGTGCGCTCAAAAGTTCACGCTGGTCCGGTCCTTTTTGACCAGTCCTTTTGGACTCTTCCAAAACTTTCTTTCGGCCGCGGTTCGAATAAAGTTGTTTGCCGAACAACATTACCCACATCCAGAAAGGACCGATCCCACTACAGGGAACGGTCCATACCGACCGGTCGTTTCTGGACGTGGGGCCGGTACAACGCTGAGAGAGTTGAACCCGCGTGCACGGTCTGTTTTTCACGCGGAATTGCAAATAGAAAGGTCCGAATTTTGATATTTTCCCTAATAAGCAAATATGCTAAAAATGACCACAATATGACAGACTACAAAGTCAAGGAACGTCAGTTCTCAATTTTCTGTCGTTCCCGAGATAGGATAGAAAGTGTGGTAAGGGGGAGCATGATGCCCCCTAGGCCTGGTAGGATTAAGCCAAGTTGCCCCACTGTACACATAATCACGTTGTGAAATATGGAATTTCTTAGCTACCATACTTTCGTCAATTTTATTATACTAACTTTTCTTTATTTCGCCTTGAGTGAAAATTCATGATTTCATAAGCTTTCATACTGTACCTTATTATCGGTTCGTATATGCTGTGCAATACATGTTATATTAGAGACTGACAGATTGGCATGAGGGAATTGTTTTCGGTTCTGAATGCTGCCTATTACTACAAACATCCTGTCCAACGACCTATAGGGTCAAGCATTGTCAGTTATCTTCTATGTGAAATTTTACTTGACTATATTTCCAGTAGGCGTCACATCCGATCTTCGGTATTCAGCTATATGATTTAATGGCGTGGATAAGTAAACGCACTAGACTTGTACTGCATGAAACCCAAGTTTGGTTGGTATGTTTTAGTTTGGAGACAGTTAACCAGTTTCATTGTCATAACTGTGATGAGAGTTTGATGAGTTAAAGTTTGGTTGGTATGTTTTAGTTTGGAGACAGTTAACCAGTTTCATTGTCATAACTGTGCTGAGAGTTTGATGAGTTTGACACTGCACGTATTCATTTAGGGCAGTATAAAAGAGAATGTCTGCCATTTCCAAATTACAGTTATTTCATCTTACTGTCCTACCACCGCCGGCATGGTGAGTAGACGCTACCGATAGAGTTCACAAACTATGTGAAATGTTGTAAGCTGGAACGAGAATGCATATAGTAAAAACTATATTTCATCAGAAATCTGTTGTTGTCATCCATACTAAGTCTGGGAGAAATCCCGGAGCCGAGCTGGAATCTATATATCTGGAACGGGTTTTGTAGACATCATCTCCCGAGTCAACAGACGACCTTGCGTTATAATATCTAAGATCGCGCACAAGCCCTTGTCGTCTTGAAGACCGAAACTTCTGCAACTTGTATCAGCTTCGAGTAGATAAGCTCAATAATTGTGCTTTGGTGTTGTCTGAGCACGCCAAAAAGGCGCACGGTACTCATCAGAGAATCGACCTGTGGAAACAATTCCCCATAACGGAAAGGCGGACAGACTCAGTTGATGACATTGGTACATGTTCATAACTTTTCGCCTCTTTCTGCTAATATGTATGCTCTCTATAGGAAACACAATTGACTATACTATTACATTTTATTGTGATGTATGTAACACAGTTTCAAATCCAGTCTTCAGAACTAATTTGTGACACGGTTTTGATAAATTTCTAAACATGAACACGATGTTAATGAGAACCAGCTGATCTGTAAACTTGATGATTGTCGCTGAATTTGCCAAAATATATCTATTTCATACAGCCTCACACATTTATTGATGTATATGACGGAGATAATTTTGAAATTATAACCTTCCATCCCCTAACACATGTCTCCGCATACAATTTCGTCAGGAATGGGCAAAGATCGCTCATCATAAATAGACTTCAGGCGTACAGGCTTACACACTCTGTGTACAAACAGTTGTTCGGTCAAACACAAAACTAAAATGAGGCAACTACTCGCGTTTACAATGATATACGTATTTCTACTACGGCGTCATCGGCGTAATGGCCTAACAACAGATGGATAACCTAGTTATGGACTTCAATAAGCCAGCAAGTACGTAAATCCCTTAAACTGCCTTAACTTCTCATCCATTATTCATGCTGTCTTTATATTAGATAAAGCGAGCCTTTTCGAAAGCGTCGACTGACCGCAAAATTATGACAGAATGATGAATATTGTCCAATTATCAATATTTACAAAATCAAATCACCCAAATCGAAGACGCTAACAATCGCCGAAATTTGGCGTACGCCGGTAACATCATTTTCCTTGAATATCATATTACCATAGGATTGCTGGGTTTAGTCTAGCCGCATTCATCTCGAATATACAGTTTCGATTGAGAGCAAGAGATTATTCTTTCAGATTATACGTCTGTCGGTTACCTCATTTCTTCCCGCGTAGGAAACGTTTTTTCCCCTATGAATTTATAGCTTGGTAATTTATCAAAACCTGTTCCTCGTAGAAATTTCCCTCTTAAATTCAGTCGAAACCCGATCAGGAAAGCAATTGCGTTTTGCCATTGATCGATTTTCAGTGTTTTTTGTGCTATAATTGTGTTTTGCCACAAGTCGTGGCCATACCGCACTCTGTAGATCTATGTAAGCTGTTTAATATATAGAAAAAATCCATCCAAATTCCTTATCGTCTTAGTGTACGTCACGTAAAATAAAATAAAAATGTTTATTAGAGTATGCTTGGGAATTGGTAAAAGAAAATGTTAAGCTTACTAGGGGGCTAGAAGATGAATGTCACTGAAAATTCAAGGAGATGCCCTCTTATTTTGTTAACATGGTCTCCCATCCGCCAACCAAACGGGCAAATAAAAACTTATATGCGGACCAGTTAGATCTTGCTGGTTAAAACTGGTCACCTCAATTTTGATATTATATCTGGTGAACACTTGTGTAGTTCATGAAGAGATTCCCTATTATTCCGAACACTATAATAGACATACGACACTTTAACGATATTCGCAGGCAAAATGCATGCAGAAGTGCGGATCTGCATTTTACATGTTGCATTACTCTCAGACTTATATTAATATACTTTTACTGGCCGATGATATTTTTAGCTATTCTATGAAACTGATCCGTGATAATGAGGTTATGCTAAGAACAACATTATATCATGCCGCAAGTCATCTGTTGACCGCGTTTTTCTTGCACGAAACCATCTTGAAGTAGATTGGGACTGATGCTAACTGTCGTACGATAGAAGGTCTTCAGATTACGCGGAAATTCTTTTGTGGACGACGGCTCAAATATATTTACTTAGCCGGTGTCTTGCACTATGGTGCAAAGATTTTTTTTAGTTCTGTTCGTTCAAATGTACAAGTAAGGCACTTTGAATAGCCCGTGACCATTTACGATTCGCCGTTCAGCATTGTAATTGTAAACAATTAATTTGTTTGTGATTTTGCTTCTTAACCAGTTGATGTTAATTATTTGAAGCTATGTTATGAAAACTATTAGAAAAATTAATGACATCGGAGTGACATTTTGGAGTAAGACAATATACGAGTGACTACCTCTACAAATCTATACGAGTGACTACCTCTACAAATCTATACGAGTGACTACCTCTACAAATCTATACGAGTGACTACCTCTACAAATCTATACGAGTGACTACCTCTACAAATCTATACGAGTGACTACCTCTACAAATCTATACGAGTGACTACCTCTACAAATCTATACGAGTGACTACCTCTACAAATCTATACGAGTGACTACATCTACAAATCTATACGAGTGACTACCTCTACAAATCTATACGAGTGACTACCTCTACAAATCTATACGAGTGACTACCTCTACAAATCTATACGAGTGACTACCTCTACAAATCTATACGAGTGACTACCTCTACAAATCTATACGAGTGACTACCTCTACAAATCTATACCAGTGACTACCTCTACAAATCTATACGAGTGACTACCTCTACAAATCTATACGAGTGACTACCTCTACAAATCTATACGAGTGACTACCTCTACAAATCTATACGAGTGACTACCTCTACAAATCTATACGAGTGACTACCTCTACAAATCTATACGAGTGACTACCTCTACAAATCTATACGAGTGACTACCTCTACAAATCTATACGAGTGACTACCTCTACAAATCTATACGAGTGACTACCTCTACAAATCTATACGAGTGACTACCTCTACAAATCTATACGAGTGACTACCTCTACAAATCTATACGAGTGACTACCTCTACAAATCTATACGAGTGACTACCTCTACAAATCTATACGAGTGACTACCTCTACAAATCTATACGAGTGACTACCTCCTACAAATCTATACGAGTGACTACCTCTACAAACCTATACGAGTGACTACCTCTGCCAAATCTATACGAGTGGACTACCTCTACAAATCTATACGAGTGACTACCTCTACAAATCTATATACGAGTGACTACCTCTACAAATCTATACGAGTGACTACCTCTACAAATCTATACGAGTGACTACCTCTACAAATCTATACGAGTGACTACCTCTACAAATCTATACGAGTGACTACCTCTACAAATCTATACGAGTGACTACCTCTACAAATCTATACGAGTGACTACCTCTACAAATCTATACGAGTGACTACCTCTACAAATCTATACGAGTGACTACCTCTACAAATCTATACGAGTGACTACCTCTACAAATCTATACGAGTGACTACCTCTACAAATCTATACGAGTGACTACCTCTACAAATCTATACGAGTGACTACCTCTACAAATCTATACGAGTGACTACCTCTACAAATCTATACCAGTGACTACCTCTACAAATCTATACGAGTGACTACCTCTACAAATCTATACGAGTGACTACCTCTACAAATCTATACGAGTGACTACCTCTACAAATCTATACGAGTGACTACCTCTACAAATCTATACGAGTGACTACCTCTACAAATCGGGGGCATATTGCATAAGTTTGTGGATAGAACAGGTAATCTATTATAATCAGTTTACTTATGACAGTCATTGCTAGAAACACCCACTGATAACCGTTCGACTTCAATCCGTGATAGGCGTAGCAGCTTTGTATGAAGAGAATATCCCGAACTGTCCGAAAAGCTAAACCAGTATACGGCACATACACTGTACTAATGGAATCGCACAGAACGACAAAAACATAAGAGCGCGCATAGAGAACAATTGTCCGGTACATATGATGGAAAAACTTCCTGCTATTACACAAAACATCAATACTCACACTTTGATATGTATGAATCATGTTGGCTTCCAGCAAAATGAAATGTAAAATATGTGAGGAAAACTATCGATACCAAAATAGTGAGTTTGGATATATACGGTACCCAATTGAGACATCACTAGATTGAGAAACAGAGAATACAAATAGACCAGGAAAATTTTACATTTGATGCGATTGGTATTATGTTCTGTTGGAAGGGAAAGAACTCTTCGATGACAATAACACTATCGTTGAAGCCAGTGTAACGGTAACAAAGAATTAATCAAGGAAGAAAACTCATACACGCAATCACAACTGAGCTATTGACTGGGTATTTATGTTACAGTAGAGGTCACGAATCGCTATGTGCAATGATTTCGCTAATTTATTAAATTAGGTGACCAGTTATTTCAGGAAACCACTGAAACATTTGACATAAAAATTCAAACATAGGCACTATTCTACGATTTAAAACTACTTCATAAAGTTCTTTAACTGACTCAACTTACATTAAGGGTCCAAGATGCTTTATAAGCCTCCAAAATGCTTATATATTTGTTAGCCTAATATAAAAAATTCATAATCAACTCTATAAGTTGGTGAAAAAAAGCTACTAAAGGTGGTCGTTATGAAAAGAATGAGAAAATACATATTAACTTGCGATGAATTGGGACTTAATATGGGCTTGTAAAGGTCGAAATTTGCACTTTGAGTCTCTGGTTTATAGCTGATGTAATTAAAGAGATATAGGTAATAATAGGTATTATTGACATTCCACAACCACGCCCAAATAACGCATACAGCTCAAATGCAATAAGGAAGTCCTCGAGCAAATAACATCAGTATCATTGTAAAAGTATATAGTAAACCTTAGACCGATTGTACCATGAATTTCAAAGCTATTCAACCTCTCGTGTCCGCGGTTTGACCAGGCGTCTGTTGTCATAGGCCATGCGACTTCAAGTACTACCGGAAGTACTTCTGAAGCCCAACACCTTTGCTGTCTTGAGCGGACTATTATATTGAAAGAATTCATCTCCTTTGTACTTTCTACTACTGAAGGTACATGTAAACAGATCATCTCCGAAATAAACCCAAATCCATACCTATTTCTGTGAACAACGTTTGTGATTATGGGGGGAAAATGGTCATAACTTTCCTAACAATCTCGTGAAATTACAGGTAAAAATACTGACAACCAGCTACAAGGTCATCATCCTTGCTATAAATTACAGGTAAAAATACTGACAACCAGCTACAAGGTCATCATCCTTGCTATAAATTACAGATAAAAATACTGACAACCAGCTACAAGGTCATCATCCTTGCCATATCTTCTTGAAACGCGAATTTGATAATTAGATGTTTGCTTCACTCCCATGAACTTTGGATTTACTCATGCTGGGTTTTTCCAGGGTTCTTGCAATTGGAAACAAAATCACCACAATTTTCCAATTGCATGACCACTCCACATTCCCCGAAGCAAACCAGCATGACGGAATCCACAATATCAACCAAGACGGTGTACTTTGAACATTGCGGTTTTCGATTTTCTTCCAAATGTACATATTTTCTACTTCAGAGTGCCTTGAGATAAATTATTTCCCCTCGAAGGAGTATTCTCGAAAAATGCATTATTGTATATCTGTTTGGGCTCCCAAGCCAGCACTTCATGTATGGGACAAAAGCCTTTTAGGCTTATTCCTGCAATAAACATATCGAAAGTATATTGTCCAGGAGCCACTCACAAGAAAGTCTCATTCCGTTGCATCTCCCATGACGCCCTTTCATATAAAATAATTCGAATTTCTTCAGTAACTGTTATGTCGTCATAGTGACGTCATTAGCTCACGAAGATTTTTTCTCTTGATTTTTGGTTTTTGGGGCAAACTTTCCACGATTTTCTCTGCTTCTTTATAATAGTACACCCTGCGTGATGTTTTTTTGGCATATATTCTTTAAAGATAAATGACTCTTCTTCAACTCCAGATCAACCAGGTCTTGCTACTAAGGCGCGTTGACCACAGCATGCATTCATAAACAAGCTGTCAGGACATGACAAGATCACCACTGAATGGGGGTGGGGAGAATACCGTCACAGATATCCTTCGCGGTGTATCAGACTGAAATGTTCCACAACTTGTTTTTGGATACAGTTCTGAAAGATTTAGCCAGCGGATATTCTTTAATATAAGACGACTGAATATTCAATGACGGACTAAACTCTTGTATTCCGGTATTTGCTTTAAAGGTTATACAAAATGGTCTCAGAATCTGCTACTTTTTTGTGCTAAATTGTTGTAGAGGTGATTATATAGATTTGTTTTACATTTTTGTATGTTTTCAAACTGCCCAAGGTTGGAAATAGCAGCAGTAAAGTGCGACAATTTCATGCCCCTTTCAAAACGGCGAAAGCTGTGCCCGCTTGACCTGTGACGTCACAACCTGATTACGATCTCGCTCAAATGCCTGTTGTGACGTCAAAATGTCAGCGACATCACGCTAGAACTCACACAGTTGGGTGAATCTTTCGTAACAACGCCCGACTTCATAGACTATGACGTTTAGGGCACAATCGTAATCAGGTTGTGACGTCATGCACCAGAGGTCACGGCTCCAATACGTTTCCCCCCCCACATGTGTGCTATTCGTGTCCTAAAACCCACTTCGACGACATTATTCGAGAAAAAAATACTAATTTGTTGTTTGGAACACTACTGGGTATGTTTTAATGCAAAGTAGTATAGAGTCATTTGGTATAACCTTTAATGACCTCAGTGGGACGTTATTAATCTCGGGATTGTAGTTCCCCTTTATTTGATAAGCAAGCTGCACTAAGCACGTGGATGATACACATGATGACGATAACAGTTGTAGATGTCCGAACGTCAAGGAAATACCATTCCGAGATTAATAACGCCGCAGTGACGGAGACGCCGGAATACAAGAGTCTAGCCCGTCATTGAATATTAAGCCGTCGTATATTAAAGATTATTATACATTTAATTTTATAATCCAATGAAAACCGTTTATTTGTACCACGTGTCGGTCCAGTACCAAGAACCGTATTGGATCCGCGAGCAAGTGTTATTGGACTCGTCAGAAAGTGTTATTGGACTCGTCAAGACTGCGTATTGGATTCTTTCAAAGGGGGGTAACTCAGGTTATATGTACATGTCCCAGTGTCGTCACAGTGTCATCTGCTTTTGACAGTCGGTCAGACACTAGTGACAGCGGTAGACAAGATGCTCGAATATATCATACATATTTTCCTGAATATTTCAAGAAATAATTCTTCTAAATATAGTACTATTTATTACAAATGTAAATATTTCGAGAAAAAAAAACAGAAAATGAAAAATCAAAGCATAATATATATCATCCATTTAAAGATGTAATCAGCCTCAAAATCAATGGATTTTGTAAATTCTCCCCTATGCATTTTTCAGCAGCGAAGTTTGCTAAAGCATCATATGTATTAAATTTGATGATAATGGGATCGACATAAACAACGAATGCAAGAATATCTTGTCAGAGAAATATGAAACACTGCCCTCTTCGACGGGGTTTCTGTTTCGCCATTGAGTGTGTGTTGTACGCGGAAAGGAAAATGACGTCACTGCGTGACGTTGAGTGACGTTGAGTGACGTAGCGACGCTCACGAATTTGAATGCTGCATCAATGGGATAACGTCACGGCTCGTGCATAGCATACGTTGATAGAATGCACCACACGTGTACGCTTGTTGACACGGCCGTGGAAAAATAAACGGCATGCCATGCTGTTTATTTTCAAAGACCAAATCCTTCTATTTTCTCGTGAATGGTAGAAACAAGTTTAGTTTGTTGTGGTCAAGTGTGTTTCATTTTGTACCTGTCGTAACATATGTCACTTTCGTGGAGTTTGAGAGACATCGATTTCAGCCTAGATTTGAGGCTGATTACATCTTTAAATGTATTCTTTAACTTGATTGTCATATTTCAAAAAAGCGAAATTAACAATCGAAGTATTCATGTGTGTAGTTTTATGTAGTTATGCTTTGTAACTTTATCAGTAATAAACGAAAGTTTTAACTCTGTCATGGTTTTGTCTTTCGATGTATAATAAACAGGTCATTATACAATGTTGAATCCAATATGGAGCTTTAATTGTACTCGTCTACGTTGGGTTGAAAGTCCGTATTGGACTCGACGCCTGCGGCGTCTCGTCCAATACGGACTTTCAACCCAACGTAGACTCGTACAATAAAACTCCATATTGGATTCAACATTGTATAATAACCTCATAATATCCGCTGGCTAAATTCTTCAGAACTGTATCCAAAAACAATGTGTGAGACATTTCAGTCCGCGAATTTAAGAAGATCTGAGACGGTATTCACCTCTACCCCCATTCAGTCGTGATATTGTCATGTCCTGACACCTTATTTATGAATGCATGCTGTGGTCAACGCACCATGTATATTCATCTGAGTAGCCAGAAACGTTTCGATCAAGCCACTATAAGGCGATGTAGATTCGGCCATACCCGATTAACTTACGAATATTTGCTAAAAATGGAACCAGGGTGTGTTTCATGCCACGAGGATCTCACAGTGATCTCACTATATGGATAGCTATCCCGTTAGAGGGTCAAAATTGGTCATTTTTTTATTTCTTCATTCAAATATTCACTATTCCGTCTAACATTTGGTAAAAAAAAATGAAATCAAAATTCTAATTGAAAGTGCTTCAATATTAGGATTAAAACTTTAGTTTCTGAGGCACTGGAAAAATTCAACAGATTGACTCTCCAGCTGGGAAGACATTAACCTTTCACACGACCGTCTATTGTAAGTCGTTAATAGCTGCCTAAGTGTGTATTGTATTGTTAATTGACTCACAGGAACTGGCCACCCTAATAGTCTGTCGTAAGAATAGAACAGCAGTTTGCATGGGCTTGTCTAGGGTTATATTTCTCTTTCCAAAACTCATTTCCGCAGTATTTTGGTAAGCTAATTATATATGTCCTACTCATTTACAGTAATGTACTCCCTTCTGATCAAAAACATGCAAACATCCGTATTTTTGTTTCGAATTATAATATATACATATGAAAGTGTACGCAACACAGTGACACTTCGCTCAGACACCCGCCGTGAAGTGATCAGTATAGGTGTGAACAGTTCTCAGCTGAACAAGTTTTAGCAAAGTTTTTAAAGTTAAATTGGATTTTAAACCGCCTTGATGAATAAACTTAGTGTAATAGTTATCCAAAATAAACAGGAATCCGAGTAGGTCCCATAAGACAGATTAAAAATGTATTTGACGATAGAATTCAAGCAAAACATTAGGATTAATTCATCAGATGTATAGCTGGACACATTATGCCCGATTTCTAACCTTTCATTTTTTTTACAAAATCCGAGATTTAAACGTTTATTCCTCGAAAAGTACCCATGCTGCGTTTTTGAAATATGGCATGCTTGTTACTTATAAGGTGACCTAGTAAACTTTGTCTCACTTTTTGTAAGTTAGGCTTATTTTTTATTATTCTACTTTTAAGACAAATGATCGTAAAATGGTACGGTTTTTTCAATTTATTTTAGTAAAATAGCTGTAAAACAAAACCAGACAAAAAAATTTAAAATGAGATAAAGTATACTAGTTCGATTTGTCTCCTATCAAGGTATACCATCAAAGTTGAAACAAGATCAACAGTTTTCATGAAATTTCAATTGAAAAATGGACGCTATTGTTTTCATCTGATTTTTTTTTAAATTGGAATATTTTCTACACAGTAGAAGTATCGGTTATACAAATCATATAGTTGGAATCCCTACGATGTACGCTTTCATAAAATATATAGTTTATTATGGTTATCTTGTATATTTATTGATACAGAAGACCAATTGTCACGGGAGTGCAAAAACTGCCTCCAACGGGATAGCTATCATTAAGATTGTAAGAGATTCTTTTTATCAAGCAGCTAATTTAGAAGATCTTAAGCTTTTTAGTCGAGTAAAAGACACTGTATTTTAGGTTATTGGAGAGAAATCGGTTTGTTGTATAAGTTTTAATGTATGTACATGTTTTGGTATGTTGTGCTGATTACTTCTGGATTGTTGGATTGTTGACTTGTTTTTGTTGAAATACTTAGCATTTTGTTTGATTGTGGCTATATAGCTGAAATATTGCTGAACTCGACGTTGAACCTTAATTACCTCTATCTCTCTCTCTTTCTCTCTTTTAATATGTGTGAAACCTAAAAAAAAACATAACATAATACTATGATATATAGAAAAAACCCTAGGGCTCAAAATATACATTACAGAGATGTTCGTTTGCTTTACCTGAATGATTCGTATGACAATGTCTGCTAAATTTCATTGCGTACACATCAGTTGGTTAAACCTGGTGCAGGATTAACGAAAGGGAGATGATCTTTCGCAATCAGAGATCAGACAGAACTAACGCAACATTGTAAGGATGATGAACAAGAATGCACAAGAGCATCGATGCACATTTGAAAAACTATCGAGAGTGAAATTACCCCCCAAACTTATGACGTTATAATTATGTCATAAACTAAGCCGACGTAACGTCGATTGTCTTATCAGATAGAACCTCATTCCGGTGTCAAATATGGAAAATGTAAGCTAGCATACCACACAAATAAAAAAAGATATACGTCAATAAGTACCCCTACTCCAATCTTACCGTTGATTTTGCCATGATCAGACCGACGACGAAATGCATGATGTGACATGATGCTCAACCGTAGATGCCCACATCTGGTCTACTGCTGACTAGCAGAGAGAGACAATTAAGGTTTAACGTCGCGTTCAGCAATATTTCAGCTATATAGCGACGAACAAACAAAATTCTAAGTATTCGAACACAAAAAAGTCAACTACCCAGCAATCCACAAGTAATCAATACAACACACCAAAAACATGTACATACATTAAAACTTATGCAACAAATCGATTTCTCTCAAAAAAACAGAATACCCGAATAAAAAGATCTTCTAAAGTAGCTGCTTGATGAAAAGATTCTCTTACAATCTTAAAATCTATACAGTCGATCAAAACATTTTTCACTGTGAGATCTTGTGGCAGTGGTTCCTTTTTTAGAAAAATGTTCGTGAGTTAATCGGTATGGCCGATTCTACATCGGCTGATCATGGCTTGATCGAGACGTTTTTGGCTACTCAGATGAATATATCCTACAGTTATTTGAAACTCGTGAAGTTTGTTATTATCCACAGCATCACATAAAGATTGAAACAGCTTTCTCACATAAGCACTGATAGAGGGTCTGAAATCGCTATATGGGATTCAAACAGGATCAACATCATTATCTAATTACAACACATATAAGGGAAGTGGGAAGAGGTGCCGACATACTGACAGAGTCACAAGATTTCACAGTATAATCTTCTGGTTAAACTATTCTAAAGCACATACCAAGAATCTAACGATTCGTGATATGTGTTGTATCTCAGGTACGCTTTTATTGTACCTGTTCATGTGGCAACTTGGATGACATGACCACACGGCCCCTAGCACCGCCATAAGCGGTATTTAAAGCTCCATTTCTTCACATTTTCCCCCGTAAGGCTGCCTCAACCATTTCATCGGCTTCAGTATTTCCTTTGATGCCAACGTGGCTAGGCAACCAACAAAACACAACATCAATCTGTTGATGAAATCCAGGGTCATATAATTGTAGAATTTTCAAAATGGTGGGGTGAGTTGAAATTCCACTCTGAATCGCTTGAAGGCATGACCGTACTAGTGAATCTAAGAATATGACATATTTTCCTCCTATAGTAGACCCGATACCTTCCAACACTGACAAAACTTACCAGCAGATTATATTCAATCTAAAACAGTGATAAAGTAAATCTACGCGGGAGGGGGTCATCGAGAGCCTTGTTTAGACCTCTTTTGAACGATTTGGCTCCTGGACAAATATGATGTCATAACGACGGTATCAGAGCAACCAATACATTTCCCCGTTTTCTAGTAGAGCCAGATATACACAATGGGGGTGGGGGCATTTATTACCACCAGAAGTGGTGGGGGGTGGAGACATTTAGTACCACCAGAAGTGGTGGGGTGGGGATATTTATTGCCACCAGAAGTGGTGGGGGTGGGGACATTTTTTACCACCAGAAGCTTCTTTAATCCTACCTGGCCTGGGGGGGAGGCGGAAAGTGCTCCCCCTAGTGAACTTTTCTCTGCTGCTCCGAAACGACAAAACCGAGGAGACTGAAACTTGGTGACTTTAAAGCTTATCTTATTGGGGTCCTTTTGAGTCTATTTTCATATACCCTCGGGCCGAGGATCATGGGTAAATTCAAAATGGCGGCCATGTGGTATCCGCGAAAGTCGTGTTTTTCAACTTTTCGCTCCCTTTCTTCACATTTTCCTTGCCTAAAAGGCCTTGAAAGTATTTTATTTATGTAAAACTAATTATTCTATATTTTATTTGTTTTTGTTCGAGAGAAAAATCGGAAAATGAAAATTTCGAAAAATCGACCCCAAAAAGGCCGAGAAGATGACGTCACTGTGACGTCATCATGGCGGCCATCTTGGATTTTTTTACATTTCCCGACAGAGCTTGAACCCAAGATACTGTGTGGTAAGTTTCAGTGCTCTAGCCTTAGTGGTGGAGAAAATATATAGGGGGGAACTTTCCGCCCAAAAGTGCCCCCCCAGGCTGCGATACACCCCAAATCGCCCAGGCCAGATAGGGTTAAAATGAAGACGAGGGTGGTTTACTTTCAAATAATATTTCGCTTACACAGGAGCACTTACACAGCTTACACCGCTTACACAGGAGCACTTACACAGCTTATAATTACACCGCTTACACAGGAGCACGTACACCGCTTACACAGGAGCACTTACACAGCGTACACCACTTACACAAGAGCACTTGCACAGCTTACACCGCTTACATAGGAGCACTTACACCGCTTACACAGGAGCACTTATACAGCTTATAATTACATCGCTTACAAAGGAGCACTTACACAGCTTACACAGGGGCACTTACACAGCTTACACCGCTTACACAGCAGCACTTACACAGCGTACACCGCCTACTCAGGAGCACTTACACAGCGTACACCGCTTACACAGGGGCACTTACACCGCTTACACAGGAGCACTTACACAGCTTACACCGCTTACACAGGAGCACTTACACAGCTTACATCGCTTACACAGGAGCACTTTCATGCCGGCTCTTCATAAGGTGACGCTTTTATCATGAAAGGGAACAATTCTATCCTAAACGACGAAATCATAATATGTAATTCGCCTTGGCTTAGACAAAACAAAATTGCAGTCATCAGCCATACAGCGAGTTCAAATATTTTCTAGAAGGGAAGTCTTGTTTCCAAAAACTGAATATCAGTGAATCATAGTATGAATTTAGAGATGGAGTTATCAGCCCCTATGATTCAGCGTCTTCAGTGTTGCATTATCCTGGCCATTGATCAGGTATGTGCCTTGTGTAAATTTGACAATTCAGTGCATAATCTTCTTGAAGGAGATAACACGTGCACGTCTGGTCAAGGGGCCGGCTAAGCACACGGTTGTTTCGATGGACTACACTGACGGCTGGGTCTCATCCGGCTGATATGTTATAAATTCTTTGTAGGTTGATTCTTTTGAAGACCATAGAATTATGGTCAGTACGGTCTGTTTGTCCTATTCTTTGTTTTCAGGCAATATAATTAGAAAGACTTTCTCCTCAAATTTGGTTCGCGAAGAGCTTGCTACAAGATGCCTCGTTGGCATGGGTTTTCTCATTCACCAAACGCTATATAGACGATCTTCTCGCTTTGGATAATCGCTATATAAATGACGCAGTGAAGGATATACAGATAGCCCTATCGGCACATCATATTTAGACCTATATCTCTCTCGTCGAATTTATGACAAAAGAGATGATTACAATTTCGACATCGTAAACTATCCCTTTCTGGACAGTAACATTCCAGTGGGACCTGCATATGGTGTATACATATCTCGCCTAGCAGCATTTGCTAGATCCTGTGTTAAATGTGACGATTTTAATCAACGTCACAAAATATTGTTGCAGAAACTTATAAAACAGGGCTATAGCACCAAGCGCCTCCATTCAAAGTTTCTCAAATTTGGCGATGCATACCGCTTGCTGATAGCAAAATACGAGCGAAGCGTGCAAGATCAATGGCGTTACGTTTCGTAACTTGTGTCTATTTCCGCTTACCCCGGGGCTAGGGGTCGTGTGAACCCATGTACTTCAAGATCCTCATGGTGCTCATATGAACAGTAACAATCAAAGCGTGACTGAGATACATCATTCTCTAGATGATGACTTTACAACGAATATCATATGGATTAAGAATACTGATCGGCGAAACGAATTTGATATTTTTGGAACATCATGATGTCTTGTCGGCATCGTTGAAAGCTGTTGACAGCTTCTCTCTTGCAGGAAACTAGCCTATGTTTATGTATATTATAATTGTCTGTTAGAATTTGGTGCTAATGCTGTTATATGGAATAGGTCTTTGGATTATGGACGCGGATATTCTTTAATGGACGACGGCTGAATTATGTATGACGAACCAGACGCTTATAATCATCCACATTCACCTATAGGTGGCGCCACCTGAGCGTTAACTCTACATTTTCTTGCCGTCCAGATTCGGTATATGGATACCTTGTCAAAATATATCTCCAGGGATTGTACTACTTATACATCTGCTCGACCGGGAACTTTCATTTTTGGCAAGTGCAATTCAAAAGATTCTTTCTAAATTTAGTATGTGGATACATTGCGTATCTGAGGAACATCTCAAAAGTACATTTCCAGACAATAATACGAGTAAATTAATTTTCTTTTCAAATTTGGCATACATAAAATGTGCCGCAAGATAATACTCCAGATTGAGTATCTTTCATATCTACCTATAAGAGGCGTCAGCACTGTGTCGACTTTAGCAGCTTTCTGAAATACGAATGCAATAACGTTAGCAATTGCTGTTCAACTATTAAATGTCACATGCGGTCATCTTCATTTCATTGTGTACTCTGCTGCATTGCCGGTGTCTGTACAATAAAATTTGTTGAGTTTCTTTGGAGATGTCACCGGCTGACTGTGGTTGCCTTTTTAAACTCGATTTCTCCACGCGATGATGATGTGACGGAGCAACAGAACGTTACTTGTTACCCGCCTCTGTTAGAGTATCTCCGGTAACCGTGTCGAACGCGCCACTAATGTTAGCTTTTCATCGTTTCACGCAGCTAGACATTAATTAGAATGCTCAGCGAAGTTGGATAATTATCCTAATTAAAAACTGTTTGGTGATCGTTAATTATTTTCTACATAAGGTTCAATTAACCTAGAATCGGTTGTTAGCGTTATTCAAGTGTCGAAATTCGTCGCTTGAGAAGGAAAACTACTATGATTAACTCATATCTCTTTGTTACTTTTAGGATCAGTTTGAGGTTCCCGTTACCGTTTTCTGTAGCAGCTTGAGACCCTAGCTATTCCTGAAACAGTCACGATATTGGAAATTGTGTTTTATCAGTATCAAACTGAAACTCGTAATCTACTGGACTGTATATGGTATACACAAGGAATACGTATTCCAAAAGTCACCCTTTGTGCACCCATTTTGCCAGAACTATATGCTGAAATTACTTTAATATCATCATTACCGTAAAAATGAAAACAACCAGCTGACTAAACGGAACATCATATTTTTATACCTGTATTTTTATGTCGAATAATGAGGCTCACTCTCACATTGACTTTAAGACCAGAGGGAGGATTACAATATAAACTACTTATTCCTAGTCAGGACACATCCAGGAATGGCCTGTAAATATGATACAAGATCACCATGGTATTATATGAAGAGGCACGATGAAAGCGTCACTGAGATACACTACTGTAAACTAATCTAAACTAAGCAATTTATTAGAATAAAGGATTCTGGACACATTGGAGACAGTTGACCACTCCTCTGACAGGAAACTTAACAATGTTTGGATCAATTTTATTTCATATCTTTTTGGAGTTTGATCTTTGGAATATGGTATTTCGATGATAGATGATTAGCTACTGAATGTCGGTACTGCAGCATAGATAATTCATCGGTACACATCCCACACAAGTTACAAAGTTAGCGACTTATCATATTGATAAATGAAAATACATTGTTGGAAGTGAGTCAAATATCTGTCAGCCTAGCTGGTGGTTGACTCGAAACGATATGTTTGTTTTCATGTTAAGTATTTATTGTTTTAAATTTGAACACGGCTATTTAGCCTTGTATTTCTTGTCTGAACGGCGTTTCGTTTTCCTTCTGCGTAAATATTTTCCAACAAAATATCTAACGATTCATTCTCTCAAATATTTTCAGCAAATTGACTTTTTCTTTAGGTGAGACATCATAGAATAGACCTGTGGTGCTGCTACCCAAACCATGGAGCTAGAAAGCATGTCTGTTCAACAGTTGATCGTTTCGTGTCCTTGCTTCTGGAGCGCTTATAGGCCACAACTAACAGCGAAGTCCGACAAAAATACAACTTAACATACAGAGTCAAACGATTGATGATGTTGCAAATTTCTCGTTTCTTCTTGAGCAGTGTCTTTGGTATCCCATTATAACCCAATCCGTGATTCAGATCTGATCTGATCCAAAGTTTGGATATTTCATTTCAACCCCAAACCCTACACAATGTGATGTCGTTATTAAAGAACATGAAATAGTAAAGCATCATTTTGTCCAGTTGGATGCCGTCATAGAAGGTTGACGAGCAATTATCACGAAAATTCAAGTCCACAAACTGAAAACCAACGACTTGGAAATTCATTTGGCGGTAGGAACATCATGGTGTCTTACAGAACTGAAGAAAAGTCAGAGCGTGTACAAATAATTACTTGCATTTCATCATTCTGAATTAATTGATATTAAACCAATATTATTTATAGTCTGTGAACAGCAATTCATGAAGATTTTTCCCCATGAATATATAAAGTTCTCCTCTTCTGTATATCGTCCAAAACAAATACACACGAGACCTATTTATTATGATATAATGTTTTTCTCGGTAATTATTTGGAATATCTAGACAAAAAATTCCTTTCTCCTCCCAAACGAAAATTGTGTCTAATTCCGCTTAATCCGGGGCTAGGGGTCGTTTAAAAAATAATGTGTTTGCATCTCCATGGTGTTCAAATGAACAATCACAGTGAGTGGGATACATACTTGTACATACTTGTACATACTTACATACTTGTACATACTTGTACATACTTACATACTTGTACATACTTGTACATACTTACATACTTGTACATACTTGTACATACTTGTACATACTTGTACATACTTGTACATACTTGTACATACTTGTACATACTTACATACTTACATACTTGTACATACTTGTACATACTTACATACTTGTACATACTTGTACATACTTACATACTTGTACATACTTGTACAATACTTGTACATACTTGTACATACTTACATACTTACATACTTGTACATACTTGTACATACTTACATACTTGTACATACTTGTACATACTTGTACATACTTGTACATACTTACATACTTGTACATACTTACATACTTGTACATACTTACATACTTGTACATACTTGTACATACTTGTACATACTTGTACATACTTACATACTTGTACATACTTGTACATACTTGTACATACTTACATACTTGTACATACTTGTACATACTTGTACATACTTACATACTTGTACATACTTGTACATACTTACATACTTGTACATACTTGTACATACTTGTACATACTTACATACTTGTACATACTTACATACTTGTACATACTTACATACTTGTACATACTTGTACATACTTGTACATACTTGTACATACTTACATACTTGTACATACTTGTACATACTTGTACATACTTGTATACTTGTACATACTTGTACAATACTTGTACATACTTGTACATACTTACATACTTACATACTTGTACATACTTGTACATACTTGTACATACTTGTACATACTTGTACATACTTACATACTTGTACATACTTGTACATACTTACATACTTGTACATACTTGTACATACTTACATACTTGTACATACTTGTACATACTTACATACTTGTACATACTTGTACATACTTACATACTTGTACATACTTGTACATACTTGTACATACTTACATACTTGTACATACTTACATACTTACATACTTGTACATACTTGTACATACTTACATACTTGTACATACTTGTACATACTTACATACTTGTACATACTTGTACATACTTGTACATACTTGTACATACTTACATACTTGTACATACTTACATACTTGTACATACTTACATACTTGTACATACTTGTACATACTTCAACGACTTCATTTAGATAAAGAATAATGGTCCGTGATTACGATTTTACGTCAAGAACATCATCATATCTTGTTGACATCATTGAAAACTGCTGGCCGCTTCTCTCTTGCAGGAAGTTATCTTTTGTTTTTATTGTTTTTATTTCAAACAGGTCTTTCGATTATTGACGCGGAAATTCTTTATGGACGACGGCTGAATATTGAATGTCGGATCTGACGCTTGCTATTCGAATTCCGGTTATGATAGCGAAAATTCTTAATGGACGACCACTTACTACAAAATGTCGGAGCAGACAGTTAGGAGTTAATATTACTTAAGTGGTCAATCTCCGAATAGTGTTGAAACCATGTTATTTGTAGTTTTGCTGAAGCATCTTCGAGCTACAAACAACAAAAGTTGGTGAACACTCCGATATACAATACTTGTTTATTACATTAGAGTCGTCGATTTACCGGTTCTTCACATTACATGTGTATTGCTGTCATTGTCTAGGTCCCGATCTTCCGAAGTTCTCACATCTCTGCCAACAATACATTGACAAAACAGGAAGGAGAAACATCCACGTGGAAATTGGCACGTGTAGATTATTTGGTTGGGTAAATATAGCCTTGAATACCAGAAACACTGCCCAAAGTTAACGTTTACATTGACAGGATTACAATTACAGTTAATTTGATGAGTAAATTCGATTAAAACTCCAACTTAAACATTCTGTGTTGTCGATACATATCCATGCTAACATTTTAACAAACATGGATAAGAAGAGTTGTCTAAGTTACTACGATCCTCGTCTTTTCGGTCGCTAGTTGGTGTCGAAACGGAAACAGGGGAAGAAAAAGAAATAACGTACATCAGACAGCGTGACAGAAAATCAGCATAACAGAAAATCCTTTTACAACTTTTTAGCTTTTAGCTCCTACCCATCGTCCTGCTATACCAGGCGCGGATCTATCCTGTACACTGAACGTTAATTATCCGTTGAAAAAACCATAAAGGATTGTAGCTCGAGATTGCCAGAAGCTGTTGTTGTGCCACAGTCGTCTCTCATACCCAGCTGTTGATTCACCTGACCGCGGTATGTCCGAACATCGTTAGGCGTTCTGGCCATGTCTTTGTTGTTCGTGTGAGCGGCTCGGTGAAATACAAAGCGATACAAAGCGGCAACTGTGGACAAGTCGTGCAATTTCCTGCGCATTGGTGCCAACGGATGGCAGGCGTTCTTCGTGGAATAATGCAGCCATATTTGCCACAGTTTCAAAGCTGGCGATTACACGGCATATGATTGGGTCAGTCGGGTGCTACAACGTTTAAAAGAAGACATACAATATGGAAACGTGTCAACATTCTACGGAGAGACAGCAATCTGCAATTTTATGTTGCTTGTGTAAGAATGGAGAACAACTGAAAGTCGTGCTATATAATGGGACCGCTCGAATAGAAACTTCTGTAGGGCCTATGACGAAGTATTCGAGTTAACCTTGACGGAACGTTAAATCAACATGAAATGTAATTCAGTGACTGCTTGCTAAAAAATGAAAATATTCTTCTTCGTAATTGTGCTACATTCTAAATCATATTATGTACTCAATCATTGCTCCATGCCACGAAGATTTCATAGTGAAACATATTCTGATTGATTATATAGATTTTAAGATTGTAAGAGATTCTTTTAATGAAGCAGCTACTTTTGAAGATCTATTTAGTTGGGAAAAAGAAGACTGTATTTTAGGTTATTCCAAAGAAATCGGTGTGTTGTACAAGTTTAAATGTATGTACATATTTTTGGTGTGTTGAGTTGATTACTTCTGGGTTGTTGACTTGCTATTATTGGAATACTTAGAATTTTGTTTGATCGTCGCTGTTTAGCTGAAATATTGCTGAACCTTAACTCTCTCTCTCTCTCTCTCTCTCTCTCTCTCTCAATAATTGTCCATCGGAGAGCTAATGAGGAAGATCAGCTAATATTAATACATGTGAACATGTGCTGATTGGATCATCATGGAATTAATATAGGGAAGAGCGTTTTTTTCTCAGGAACACATTTTTAGCTAATGGTTTCCTGGAGAACCTGTCTAAGGTTTATGGACAAATTCGGCGTGGGCACGGCTGTCTATCTGTTAACTATATTATACAATACTATATACAACATAAAACTATACTGCAATAATCACATCTTAGCTAGCCACGACAGCTGTATCCCACACTGCTGAATGTCCACGTGTAGTATGTATCAGCGTTGGATAGCAAAGATGAATTCAAAACTATTTCATGCGTATTTGATTCTTTTCTGATTTATGTATCATGTTCATGCCATATTTTGCACAAAGAAAGTCGAAATTTTAAGCCAAAGTTGGACATTGACACAGGTGACTAGGATTATGTAATTCATATATAAGCGTGTCTGTCATTTTGGGATCGATCCTTACAGGAAGGAGGTACAGTCCATGACACAAAAACTTGCTGACTCTGTTATTACAGATAGTGCTATCCGTAACTACGGGTTACAACGGTATAAAGTGTCCAGATATCAGGGATTACCTGTGCATTGTCCAAAACTAAACATGCTGATATTCATATTATAAAATATGAGTTCGTCCATGGATGTTGCACGTGGATGGATTCATGCAAACATGACATATACTTCAATCTCTAGCATGCCAGTGCACACATACAAAAACGTGTGCGTAATGTATTGAACATCAACATAAGCAAATTCAGTATATACAGTAGTATGATAATACCCTTTGCACTGTTTTCAGAAACGCAACCACCACTGTCCATGTTTGTTTCGAGGATTAATTGTCTGATTTCCAATTTCACAGAACAATTTAAAATCTGAGTGCAAATATATGGTATTTCAGCCAACTAGTATTTCAGTAAATATTTTGGCACATTTACAATTATTTCGCAATTATAAACAAACGCGTTTAAAATACCATACCATGTTACACAACTTGGAAACATCCGATCAATAGTCAACTGTTGTCCATAAAGAATTTCGGCGTCAAGAAAGGAAAACCTTTCTGTCTGATAGTGTTAGCTCCAAACATTTGTTGAATGAAAATTCCAACTGTCTAACACAAACCTAGTTTATTGCAAGAGGAACGCTGAACAGTTTTCACAGGTACCAACAAAATACCACGATGTTCTTTAGCTAGTCCCTGCCAAGTCTCGTCTCTCAATCCGAAGAAGTTGCAACACTTTTCTTGTATTGTTTTACTCAACTCGTTGCTTGACAGCAACAGTTATTAACCTTAATGATATGCATTCTGTCTGGCAAACAACTTCGAGCTAGCCAAATATGCAAACGTTGCTATTTCAGGTCAATGTCATATTGTATACGCCTTTTTGAGTATCCTTATTCTGGAAAATAGAGTTTCGCGACAGCTCCATATATAGAAATTTCTATGGCTCGTGAATCGAAAAACATAATTTGACACCATTTTCAATGATCTCATTGTATTTTTGTTGACATTCCATCTTCTCCACGCATTCATGCAATGGAGAGTTTCACCTTTGTATCCCTATTTGATTATTTTACAGACAAAACCTATATTTGAATTCCCGTTGCAAAATACCTGACGTTTTATTTCACGAATAAAATACACAATCAATAATAATGCCTCTGGTCGAATTTGGACCGTTGTGGTCTTTTCTCCGAGGGTGGGTATAATTCTTTAAGCTTAGGCTCCAACTTCACCCGAAAGGAATTTTCGCTATTTTAGAAAACGTCGGGGTAAGAAAAGGAATTATTTATAATAACTGGAAAACTGAAGGACACTACGCTTTCAGATTGAACACACGGAACATCCATGCATAGAATGAGAAATGTCGAAGCCGATCGTTGTGGTATATAATGGCTAAGATACATACAACAGTTAAAAACTAAATAGCCTTCGGTTTCATTTGTTATAGATGTTTCAGCCAGTGCATTGAAAAACGTTCTATTAGCTCTCATTGTCGCTCTAATTTGCCTTTAATCAGATTATATGGAAAAAACGTTCTGACACAATATAACCTTGAGTTACGCATGAAAATTTACATTTAGGAAGTTCAAGTTGATTGTTGAGGGTGTATCTCATAATTGATCTTCATGTCAGTTGAGGGTTCCAATAAAAATAACTACTAACGTAGGTAATCTGCCGCGCATATTGTTTGACCTTTTAACGTGAGCAAAAAAAAACAAATTTGTGGCATCAACTCTTGAGAATGAAACACATACTAGAATTCTTATAAATTTGCTACACCCGTTCGGTCATTTGCGAATAAACATCTAACCATCTAAATTAATTGCAATTTCAATATTAGGATCCATCCATTTATTGACAGATTTACTTGCCATAAATATTTGAACCTTAAATATGTTTGTTTGCTTTTCACTTCCCAAACGTCGCACTTTGGATAATGTGTTCATGGAACATGGCTCTGTTGACCTCTTCTATTTTGCTACAGAGTGTAGTGGATAACTCCATGATAACACACATCACCGCTGGCAAAGGGCCGAAGCTTCAGAGTACCACAACAAGGCTGTATTTGATACAGACAAATCTAAGAGTAAAGATCTTGACGTATCCAGCAATAACCGTCCGTGCCACGAAAGGCTGTATTTTCTTTGATCGGGGATACACCGCGTACTACTGGTGATTTTGCAGGGACAGAAAGCCCTGCCCTTTGTCTGAAATAATGATGGCATTAAGATTTATTTTCTACTTTATTTAAGTTGAATGTCTTTCAGCAAGGTCGAAAGAATCCTAGGAAAATGTCATCAGAAAACTAATCCATCAACGATGAAGATGTGAGGTCATCTTAAAGAAGAGCAACATGTGAATGATACAAGTGCGAAATAAGACATATTTAATCATGGAACTTATCTTATATCCACTATGTAAATAGAGAAAAACTTGAAGAGTTATTCAGTTTGAAAATCATGAGCGAATCTAATTTACATCAAAGTTGCTCACAAACTTGTGATGTTCGAGAATGAACTTTGATGCTGTGAGAATGATCTATCTCGGATAAACTAACCTGATTACAAGTTCTTAAAATTTCGAATCTCGGTGTATTGTAATATTAATACCATTCAATCCGGTTAGTATTAGTGTGGACACGTTCTCTGTCGACTTTCGGAGAAGATCATTTTGTGTAATTGTACCCGTCAATCCTTTATTTAGTGGGTTTACTCTTCGTGTAACAATCTACGATGCCCCTCATTCCCCTTGTGGAAGACACGTCTTTGGCTAGAAGCCCGAATGATAATAAGTTATAACTAAAGCATCAATGGATACGCGTATTGGCTAACGGGTCATTCCAGTCCAGTAATCGTTTGGTAAGCCAAGCTGTCCGGATACAGCGTGCCTTTCAGCTGCTTCAACTCACGCAGAAGCAATATCTGTGGGTCCAGTGTTAACTTCGTCAACCTTAAATTACACTTGATTCCGCCGATTTCTTTGCTCGCCAATTAATACATTTTATTCAGCTGCTCGTTTTTTGTTAGCCTGGTACACAACTTTGCCCTTGACTTTACAACTGGGAAGTCCAACAAGGTGGAGAGGCAGAGAGAACACAGGCAAGGCACGAACTTTGATTCATAGATACTGGGGTTAACATCAACTTAATTTGTTCAACACTCACACTGTCAACGTTTGTTATCTTTAGCGGCAGTATAGTCTATTGTAATATGATTGAAATAGTTGTAATCCTCGTAGTTATTATAGCGCCCATTAACTCTTCAGGCATTATATATCGTATATACAACTATAATAGCTAGGTGTACGCATCATAATCTTATATACAACTATCAACAGCTAGGTGTGCGCATTTGCGACATTTCCTGAATATGATGTGTGTATGAATAAACTTGATCAAAACACGATGGAGCGCCGTGTTGTATTTATTGAATCGTACATGAGCTAGATTTAATAGACAACGGTAAGTCACAAACGATATATTAAGCCATGATCACAATACATTTCGCGAATTACGTTAGCACACACATTAATATACGAAATTGTAAACAAGCTCATTGCTTGAAGGCAGCATCGGGTGACAGCTGTCAATCATGCCCGGATTTTGGGCCGTTGTTAGATTTGTCATTGACTTCCTTTGGCAACACTCATCATCTGTTTATTACCGGACGTAGAGAATTAATAAATCACCCAAATTCGACACGATTACTCTGGCAGCCATAACTTTACATTACGTGTATATGGCTAAATGGACTGATATGTTGTTTTATATTAGAAACGGTGAAACATTTGAGTACAGTAAATGAAGACTGAGGCGCCATTGGTAATAAATTCAAAAATTATTGTTCTTCATGAATGAACCTCAACACGTCTATTCTTCTATAAACTCAAGCGTAGTTAAGTAAACCAGTGTTAAATAAGCATATACTACACATTTGTTCAACGGAAGTTCATGATTATACAACTGGAGTAATTGATACTATTGGTATTATGAACGCATATACCCGTTATGGATGGCGGTTGCCTTCTGTATGTGTGATGAGTTAACCATGTTTTCATCAAAACAACACTCCTTCCATTTTCGACGTCGTCAGTGAAGGTTATTTGCCACTGGCAGAATTTCGTATCCAAGCTCTTCCTTCATAGAATTATTCGAATCAGATCACTGCTCTGTCAGACGTGCGTTGTCACATTGTTGCCATATTGCTGTATTTGCTTTCCATTTCAGACTGTTGATCCGGTGGGCTACAACACTTGAAAAAGAAGTTGTTCCTTCATGGACATAATTATAGAATACGTTTCACACGTCGCCATAAAAACCCTAGAAACCCAAGAATGATTCGCCGGAATCCAAAGTATGATCCGAGTACAGAGATGAACCGGGCGACCTAGGACATGGTATGTGCGTAATCTGGAAACTGTCTACGGTGTGAACTTAACACCCCTTACAATATTATATGATAGGGAGTGTAGCAGTTTTTTTGTTTCAATTTGGTTAGTCCATACAACTGTTCGATGCTACAACAGTTCCAATTCGATATCAATGATTGTCATTCCAAGGTCTTTTTATAACGGCACCGAGTGTGTTGTACTCTGAACATCTCAAAGATAAAATGCAATGGTTTTAAGACCTGTTTTGAGAATTGTCAATGCACATCCATAACTATCAGGTTACAATATAAAATTGTTTTTATAAATATTGTTTTACTTTAGAGTGTGTGTCAAACTAAGACTAAGATCGTCAATACAGAAAAAAATCAGACTGATGTAAAAGATCTGTCGATTTTTTGATGCGAATAATATGGTACGACTGACTGTTGAGTAGTGAATGTCGGTTCGGATTTCACCTTTAATATTTCCCCTTGATACTATACAGTCGTCTAGTCCGTCATTCAATATTCAGCCATCGTCCATTGAAGAATGTCAGGCCTCCATAATCCAAATTACAACACATATAAGGGAAGTGGGAAGAGGAACCGACATACTGACAGAGCAGCGTGACTTCACAGTATAGTCTTCTGGTTAACCTATTCTAAAGCACATACCAAGAATCTAACGATTCGTGATATGTGTTGTATCTCAGGTACGCTTTTATTGTACCTGTTCATATGGCAACTTGGATGACGCGACCACACGGCCCCTATTTCATATAACAGCTTTAGCACCAAATGCAAAAAAAAAAAGAGCAATCATACTATACATAAACATAGGTTAGTTTCCTTCAAAAGACACGCGATCAACAGTTTTCAATGATGCCGGCCAGACATGAAGATGTTTCAAAAATATCAAATCCGTATCACTGATCAGTATTCTTAATCTGTATGGTTTTCGTTGTAAAGTCGTTATCCAGAAAATGATATCACTCCATAGACAAGCGTCAGATCCGACATTCAACTGGACGTTGTCGTCAATAGATAATCTTCGTGTTCCTAATTAAAATACTTTAATCGCACGACACTATCAATATTAACATCCAATTAGGTATCAATTGTAGGATATATTCATCTGAGTAGCCAGAAACGTTTCGGTCAAGCCATGATCAGGCGATGTAGAATCGACCCTATTCGGTGTATTCCATGCCACGATGATCTCACAGTGAAACATGTTCTGATCGACTGTATAGATTTTAAGATTGTAAGAGATTCTTTTTATCAAGCAGCTACTTTAGAATATCTTTTTAGTCGGGTAAAAGAAGACTTGTATTTAGGTTATTTGAGAGAAATCGGTTTGTTGTGTAAGTTTAAATGTATGTACATGTGTTTGTGTTGATTACATCTGGATTTGTGGGTTGTTGACTTGATTTTGTTGGAATACTTGGAATTTTGTTTGATCGCCGCTATATAACTGAAATATTGCTGATCGCGACGTTAAAGCTTAATTCTCCCGTGTATACAAAACGTCACATCAACGACTGAGATACGTTCACTCCAGTAACGATTCGGATCAGTCTGATCAATTAATTTTGGACAATGACAACGATGTGGAAAGTGAAAGCACCGTGTGGGTTTTGCAACATCGTTTCAAACTCTTGATCACTTCTTTGTACTTGTACTTGTAATTTTCTTCTTCTTTACTTGTGGGCACTTCTTTATATTAAATTACACGAACATAAAGATATTACCTGAAACATAGTTAGATACTAGCTGAACCACAGAGAGATACTAGCTGAACCATACTTAGATACTAGCTGAACCATACATAGATACTAACTGAACCATACATAGATACTAGCCGAACCATACATAGATACTATCTGAACCATACATAGATACTAACTGAATCATACATAGATACTAGCTGAACCTTATCTATATACTAGATGAACCATGGATAGATACTAGCTGAACCATACATAGATACTAGCTGAACCTTATCTAGATACTAGATGAACCATGGATAGATACTAGCTGAACCATACATAGATACTAGCTGAACCATACATAAATACTAACTGAACCATACATAGATACTAGCTGAACCTTATCTAGATACTAGATGAACCATGGATAGATACTAGCTCAACATAGCTAGTAGTGAGGTGGCTTAGCAAAAAGATCGTGACACGCTGGACCAAAGCACCAAACTTGGCACATCCATCACTTGAGGCATACAGAACAATATCAGAAGGGGTGCCCATTGCTCTGGGCCGTGTGACGCCCTCTGGCCCCCAAAAGGGCATCTAAGGGAAAATATTATCATTGAAAAAATAGTTGGCTTCCCAATAGCTTCACGACTTCGTTATCCTTGAGGCTGGGAAGCTGAAACTTGCCACATTATATCTTTGGTTCCGGCGCTACAATAAAATGTAACAAAATTGAAGATGGCCTCTATGATGATGTCACAGTGACGTCATATTGTAAAAATAAGCCATTTTATTGACGATTTTTCTGATCGATTTTTCAAATTTTGTATTTGTACCATTTTCCTCGCACAAATTGCCTTGTAAATCAGTAAATAATCATCTGATATGAAATAAAATATTATTATGCACTTTCACGTAGACAAAATACACCAATTTTGAAGAAAATACGACAAAAACACAACTGTCGTCCATTTTGAATTTACCCATGATGCTCTTCTCCGAGAATTAAATGGCCCTAATATGATTTGCTATATGGACACAAAGTGCCAGCCCTCAACACTTCCGAGCATCAAAGAAAATGTTATTGGGAAGAGCGGGGTGGGGGGGGGGGGTGAAAGTGAATCCAACAATAACAATTGAACACAGGATCCTCCCTATTCAGTATCATTTTACTAGTGGGTGTGCCTGCAGAACCGGCATATAATTGGAGTAGTGCACGTGTCCTGAACCATGCACATGTAAATGTGTGAATATAATGGTATTGTCACCCAGTGGGAATAAGGTGTAGTTTCAGACCCCTCCCCCAATCTGCCTCTGAATCTGAAATCGTCCTAAGCACTCTCAGTCATGTCAATAGCGACGGATAGAAGTCAACGTGTTATTTTAATGTTAATTTCATGTTCCTGTCCCTCAATGGGCGTTAAATGCAATTTCCGATGCTTTTTCTGTGTCTATTCACTCTCTGAGATCCCTATAGTTATCCTGAAAATGTTTGACAGGCTTTTGACCAAAAAAAAACAATATTGCGGGCCTCTATTTCCACACTTGGTATTCCCACAGCTATCTTGACAAAGTTCCATGAACATTCGATCAAAGCTGTGTCCATTCAATGATAATATATAGACAAGTGCTACAACATGTTACTTGTACGTTGCGCGGGTGATTGAGTGGGTACAGGTTCCTGTTGCTTCAAAGCATTTTGCTGAGAAGCAACAGGAACTTGATAATGTGATGTCTAGCACTGTAATATCACTTGTCTTTATTGCACCATGTAAGCGTCCTATCTGTGTCTTGTGTGCTATCCTCAGTGTTTTATAGGTTGGATGGAGGGTGTCTGGTTCCATGCTGCTTCAAAGATTTCTTCTTTGAAGTAACAGGAACGCAACTTGACTGGGTGGTGCTTAGTTGGTTCGTCGCGATATAGCTGAGATATTGTTGAAAGCCACGCTAAATTCTATTCACTCACTCACCCTTACTTGTATGTTGCATGTTCTCGGTCTCCATTGGGCATTAACTGTTCTTTTGATTCCTTCTTGGTTTTAGACTCCCTTTAATTTTCTGGCCATACAGCTCTGTTAGCTATCCTGACATAATTTGATGGCCTTCCAATAAAAAATCCCGGCCTCCAACAGGCGTAAGATGCCCTTTTTGGGATTGTTCTTTTCAGTTTCACCCTCACTGACTCCAACACTCTTCAGATGAAGGTTCGTACCATTTCGTCTTATAATTTTGGCTTTTTTCGGCGGTCACAAATATACAAACAGAGACATATAGAACTAAACACAAGTCCCCGGCCCGTGTAACACTTGTTAATTCAGCTATTCTTCTCTCGAACTTAAAAGTAGAAAGATTGAAATTGGAGCGATATGCAAGAAGTGGGAAAAATTGACGTCTGGCGACTAAAAAGCAACCATATGACTTAACAGGAAAGCTTCCCTTGGCATCTCACCTGCAGACCCGAGAATACGGTGGATTCTCGGTCGTAGCCTTAGTATCTCAGCCGCGCTTTTATTGCAGCTGTTAATATGGATACTATGAAGTATCGATCCCCACGGCCCCTAGCAACGCCTTAAGCGAAATTAGATACGCTAGCTCGTGAGTTGTGATGACAGATCTACTCAAACAAATAACTCATCGGATGTTAATGGATGAGCATCGAGGACGTCTGATGAAGTAAATGCCTCAACATGGGGTGAATCTGGTAAATGCTAGAATACCCTCTTGGACAGTTCCATCTTTTTCCCCGTTTTATGAGACGAAAAGCTGAATTGTCAATTTTTACAAGAATAAGGGGCGATTGTTTCCTTTTACACAGGCGATTATGTAAACCTAATTGGTATAGGTGGTTTCAGCCACCTGGCTCTCTCTTCTTAAAATACTTTTCCCTGATACTCCAAAATGAAGAAACGTCGAGGGCTGTAACTTAGAGCAGTTATAGCTTATGATACTGATGTTATTTTTGAGCCTGTGGCATAAAACTCGGAGCACAGCTTAATGAGTAAATTCATAATGGATAACATTAGGGTGTACCATAAAGTTCTGTTTTCATCGTATTCCTTCAAAATTAATGTGTTGTTCTTCGTAAAAGTGCTCAAAAGTATTTTATCTCAAATAAGATGATTATTTACTAATTTACCAGGCAGTTTCAGCGAAGAAAATTCGCAAAATGACTTATTTCGGGAATATGATGTCACTGTGATGTCATCATGGCCACCATCTTGGATTTTGTGACATTTTCCGGTAGTGCATGAACCAGTGATACAGTGTGGCAAGTTTCAACTTCCCAGCCTGAAGGATAATGAACATAACGAAGCTTTTTCTAGGCTAACTATTCTTTAAATAACAATATTGCCCCTCAGATGCCCTTTTGGGGGCCAGAGGGCATCACACAGCCCAGAGCAAAGGGCACCCCTTCTGATATTGTTCTATATGCCTCAAGTGATGAGTGTGCCAAATTTGGTGCTTTGGTCCAGCGTGTCACGATCGCCCCAAAATATGGCCCTAAGCCACCTCACTATAGATCCTGGTTAAACCATAGCTGGATATTAGTACTAGGTGAACCCTATCTAGATACTAGCTGAACCATAGATAGATACTATATGAACCCTACCTATATACTAGCTGGTCAATTTCTGCACAAAATGGAACACACAAAATGCTAACATTTCAAAGCGTTTCAATTACATGTCGATCATTCCAATTATATTTGTATAAGGCACTCATCCTACCCACCCAAGCACCTATGACTTACAGAGAATTAACGTAAAAGTATAAACGACGAGGTATAATCAAAATCCAAATCTAACTGCAACTAAACCATACCCATTCGAGAGAGTGAACTCCAGCCAGTTTACGTCGCCTTCAAGTTTAATACTTTTAGTTGGTAAAAACGATAACGAATAAATCAAATGGTTCTTTTCGCTAATGTCTCGTGTCGGTCGAACGTAGGTTACAATTTTTCGAACGTTAAACATCTGACCTGTGTGGTAAAGAATATCGGCTGATCTCTTTGTTGAGAAAAAAAATGCATCATATAACCAGAATGTACGTTACGTATTGTAAATATGCGCCTGTATTTGTATATAAGCTGGCTGGAAGTGACAATTCGTTGACGCATCAAAAGAGTATAGAACACCTTATGCTGACAAATATCTTTGTACCGGTTTGAGATAATCCTGTATGGTGGCAACAAGTCTGGGAATTACAGATGGGTTGGACACTAGCAACCATAGCACTTACAGATGGGTTAGGAATAATAGCAATTACAGACGGGTTAGATACTAGCAATACGAGCAATTACAAATAGGTTATATACAAGCAGTACTATCAATTACAGATGGATTACATACTAGCAATAATAGCAACAGATTGTTTACATACAAAAAGTTATAGCAATTACAGATGTGCTACATAGAATAGTCATTACAGATGGGTTACATACTAGCAATAATATCAATTACAGATGGATTACATACTAGCAATAATATCAATTACAGATGGATTACATACTAGCAATAATAGCAATTACAGATCGATTACATACTAGCAATAATAGCAATTACAGATGGGTTACATACATTCAATAATAGCAATTACAGATGGGTTACATACAAGCAATAATAGCAATTACAGACGGGTTACATACTAGCAATAATATCAATTACAGATGGATTACATACTAGCAATAATAGCAATTACATATGGGTTACATCCATTCAATAATAGCAATTACAGATGGGTTAAATTCTGGCAATAATAGCAATTACAGATGGGGTACATACCAGCAATAATAACAATTACAAATGAGTTACATACAATCAATAATAGCAAGTACAGATGGGTTAGATACTAGGAGTAATAGCAATTACAGATGGGTTACATACCACCAATAATATCAATTACATATTGGTTACATACAAGCAATAATTGCAATTACAGATAGGTTACATACTAGCAATAATATTAATTACAGATGGATTACAAACTAGCAATAATAGCAATTACAGATGGGTTACATACATTCAATAATAGCAATTACAGATGGGTTAAATTTCTGGCAATAATAGCAATTACAGATGGGTTACATACCACCAATAATATCAATTACATATTGGTTACATACAAGCAATAATTGCAATTACAGATAGGCTACATACTAGCAATAATATCAATTACAGATGGATTACATACTAGCAATAATAGCAATTACAGATGGGTTCCATATATTCAATAATAGCAATTACAGGTGGGTTACATACAAGCAAGAATAGCAATCACAGATGGGCTACATACTAGCAATAATATTAATTACAGATGGATTACATACTAGCAATAATAGCAATTACAGATGGGTTACATACATTCAATAATAGTAATTACAGATGGGTTAAATTCCTGGCAATAATATCAATTACAGATGGGTTACATACCACCAATAATATAAATTACATATTGGTTACATGCAAGCAATAATAGCAATTACAGATGGGTTACATACTAGCAATAATATTAATTACAGATGGGTTACATACTAGCAATAATAGCAATTACAAATGAGTTACATACAATCATTAATAGCAATTACAGATGGGTTAGATACTAGCAATAATATCAATTACAGATGGGTTACATACATTCAATAATAGCAATTACAGATGGGTTAAATTCCTGGCAATAATAGTAATTACAGATGGGTTACATACTAGCAATAATCGCAATTACAAATGAGTTACATACAATCAATCATAGCAAGTACAGGTGGGTTAGATACTAGGAGTAATAGCAATTACAGATGGGTAACATACCACCAATAATATGAATTACATATTGGTTACATACAAGCAATAATAGCAATTACAGATGGATTACATACCACCAATAATAGCGATTACAGACGGGTTACATACAAGCAATAATAGCAATTACACATGGATTACATACCACCAATAATAGCAATTACAGATGGGTTACATACTAGCAATAATAGCAATTACAGATGGGTTACATACAAGCCATAATAGCAATTACAGATGGGTTACATACTAGCAATAATATCAATTACAGATGGGTTACATACTAGCAATAATAGCAATTACAAATGAGTTACATACAATCAATAATAGCAAGTACAGATGAGTTAGATACTAGGAGTAATAGCTTACAGATGGGTTACATACCGCCAATAATATCAATTACATATTGGTTACATACAAGCAATAATAGCAATTACAGATGGGTTACATACTAGCAATAATAACAATTACATATTGGTTACATACAAGAAATAAAAGCAATTACAGATGGGTTACATACAAGCAATAATTGCAATTACAGATGGGTGACATACAGGCATTAATAGCAATTACAGATGGTTACATAAAAGCAATAATAGCAATTACAGATGGGTTACATAATAGCAATAATAGCAAATACAGATGGGTTACATACAAGCAATAATAGCAGTGAGTGAATTTCATTCATATCGCGACGAACCAGCTAAACACCACCCAGCCAAGTTGCGTTCCTGCTACTTCAAAGAAAAAAATCACTGAAGCAGCATGGAACCAGACACCCTCCATCCATCCTATGAAACACTGAGGACAGCACACAAGACACAGACAGGACGCTTACATGGTGCAATAAAGGCAAGTACTAGATATCAAATTATCAAGTTCCTGTTTCTTCTCAGCAAAATGCATTGAAGCAATAGGAAACCGTGCCCACTGGACACCTACCAACCACCCGCGCAATACAGAGAGTTAATACCAGCAATAATAGCAATTACAGATGGGTTACATACTGGCAATAATAGCAATTACGGTTGGATTACATACTAGCAACAATAGCAATTACAGTTGGGTTAGATACATATACTAGCACTGATAGCAAATATACACGGTTTAAATACTAACAGTAAAAGCAATTACAGATGGGTTAGATGCAATCAACAATATCAATGACGGGCTAGATTCTAGTAATAATAGCAATTACAGAATGGTTAGCTACTAACAATAATACCAGTAACAGATGGATTAGATACTAGCAATAGTAGCTTCTGACAAAAGTGCATTTAATCCTTGTCGCAAATTTATTCGATTAATTTCCGTTAGCTCTTCAAAGGGTATTTAACAAAAAGAAAACTCAAATGAAATTTATACTTTTACGATTTCAAAATGTCTAGGGAAATATGATTCATTATTCCTTGTAGAGTCAGCTGTATTCATTCTTGGAACTGCTCGATTGAAAGTGAACAGTTACGGCCCAACATCTCCTTTGCTGTTTTCAGCTGGCAGACTCGACTCAAGTCTAATGTAACGCTTAACATTGCTATGTACAATAATTCACTTTATCATACCGCTGTTGCTGCCTCAACTGGCTATGTTTAATTCTCTAGATACAACTTTGCAACTAAAAAATCGTATGGATTAAAAATACTAATCAGCAATATACGAATTTGATATTTTTGGAACATCAAGTCTTGCCGGCATCATTGAAAACTGTGACCGCTTCTCTCTTATAGGAAACGGGCTTATGTTTATGTATACTATATTTTTTGTGTTAATTCTGTTATATGCCTAATTTGAAGATCGTACTAATACTGCCAAATGTCATTATTCATCATTATTCACGCAGAAACGACAGCTTTCCAATGGATGACGCATCTGAAGCCTGCTTAGAGCGCATATCTCTATATGTTGGCTTATATACCTTGCCCCAAGCATTTGAAATGTTGTATATCAACAAATGATCATGAATTATTAACGTAATTCACCAAAATTGGATTCATTCTGATGAATCTCAAGAAGTATTCCTGTGATGACCAAATACATGGTGCGGGGCTAGTGATGTTAGAGTACGGAGCGAAATAAATTAAAAGTTGCTACACAGCGTCATTAACATTAGCAAATTTGACCTGGCAGCCGGATTTGAAGGTACAGTGGACAATTATGTTGATCAACTGAACCAATTAACTTGGGACCATCTTGCTACCTGGATTAATAAAAGTGAATTAGCTTTGATAAGAGTAATTCAAATATCTTCAGTATTGAAAACTGTACGTGTTGTTGATGATTACATCAGATCTCTCTACGATTCAACAGTTTCGATGTAACACGTTGTGTGAATTTCCCCTGTTGTTATCTCAGGCGGGTCTTCGAATAGGCAAACATTTGAAGAACCCTCGTTGAGCAAACAGTGCGTTCGCTTGCTGGCTCTGTGTGTTTTTATGGCCACGGATAAATACTCTAAACTCAGAGGTTAACATACCTCACTATATAAATCTTGTCTTTCAAATCGTCCCTGCAATACTCATTCTGATGTTCAAAGTAGACAGATCACCGGTTTTGTTCACACTTTCATCGCTGTGGTTGAGATAAACACACCTTGGATTCATTTGATCGCATGTTCTAAAGACATTTACAGAAAAGGGATTTTGGAACTTTTTCGGCCCTTGCACAGTTTGTGAGCAGTTTTCAAGACGACATGGGATATCCTTTAGGCATTTTACTGGCGAGCTTTTCAGGTAAGGTCTTCTTCCGTTTTATTAGAATTTGACCATTTTTGCTTTCAAAGAGGTCATCGTATCGTGAATAATATATCCATACAGAGGCAAAATCCATATATACTTCGACTTCTGGAGTGCCACACAGTAACACAACGTTCCTTTCAATGATAATAGTTGATTAGGTAATATGAATGAACGAATTTGTACACATCACTATCTTAATACTAATTGTCAAAGAATAGTTTCGGTGAAATGGAAATGTAACACGCCTACTCATATATCGTGAATAGCGGTGTTGGCTTAAATAATTATAACGTCCGTTATTTTATATTCATATATATTTGGATAGTTTATTTTGCTTGGTTTTATACGATTCCAGTTTTGCTGAAGCAAATTCCAAATTAACGGAATGTATGCATTGTTTTTTTCTACATTTTATAAAGAACCTTGCCTTTTTATTAATGGTGATTAAAAATAAACACAAATGACGTATGAAGGCTTCTCAACGTATGGAGAATTTGATGATATTTAAGCCTATTTTATGACGCATCTAAACATGATCACGATGATTGGCGTAAAATCTTAAGCAATTAATCAGTTTAACATCGCAGTGATCGCTTGAGACTTTCTTAAAATACTTCTGTAGAAACAGGCAGTTGAATTATATCTTATTCAGCTATAATATACAGTACATCAAGTAGAACATCAAGCAGTCCATCATACAGTACATCAAGCATGTCATCATACAGTACATCAAGCAGTACACCAAGCAGTTCATCATACAGTAAATCATACATTAAATCAAGCAGTACATCATACAGTACATCAACCAGTACACCAAGCAGTTCATTATACAGTAAATCATACATTAAATCAAGCAGTACATCATACAGTGCATCAAGCAGTACACCAAGCAGTTCATCATACAGTAAATCATACATTAAATCAAGCAGTACACCATACAATACATCAACCATGTCATCATACAGTAAATTACATTATACTAAAAAAAATCTGAAATGGGTCTACAGGGATTAAACTCAAGATAGAGACGGTTATTAGATATACTAATATCAACAATAACTTATAATACTCTAGAGAACCCGAGATGGATTCAGAAGCAATTGAATTGGGATATATATATTGTTGTTCTTCTGTTGTCTCACTAGAGAACTATCCTCTGTGTGCAAAGAATGGTGTTTTATCAGATTATCATCACCAGAAACACTGCTTTCAAATAGGCAACACACAGGGATATATCCAGCATAGGATGTGGAATTTGAACCGACTGGTTTACAAGGTTTTCTTACTCTTTCACCTTTTCTTGACAAGGTGGTGTGCGTAGATTATGTGGTATAATATTTTATTTGCACTTTGTCGCTTTCAAACCCCTTTCGAAGCAGCGTGATGCTTTGAACATATGTGCCTCTGTCGTCAGTGGGTTACAATCTCCTGATTTATATGATACCAAAGGACTAACGAATTATTAAGAACTTTGTTCCCTTGGAGGAATCAACCGCTACACAACCGAATCAAACAACTGTATAACATTTTAATTGTATAGGAATAAGATATGCATCAATGCGCTTTGCCTTAATATGTCAATGTCGCGCGTTTAAGCTCAATGTTTCTAAATATTTCCTGATTGCTATGTTAATGTGGCATTGATTTATTTGCATGCGCGTTAAATTGTACTGTGTACTGTTATTGTTGTTTGCAATTATTTCCTATCGCTAACGTCAACTTCAACTGGGAAGTCATTGTTGCATGTAACTGGCCGGATCAGTGTGGCGTTACTTAACATTATTAAGTCAGTACAATCTAGCGATTTCCTTACATTTTTCTTTTAACACGAAATAATAGAATATGCATAACAGTAGCGAAACAGACCAATAGAATCAATATTTCAATCAATTATTTCAAACGCAATATTCCCTAAAGGTTGAGATGGGATTCGCATTCAGGGTATGGAGTTACTGGATTAAAGGATCCTCATTGTTTTCTTTTTTTCGTGAGTGTGAAAATAACTGGTTGTACACCTCGATGTTGAATGAGAACATTATCTCGGACATTCTTTTCTAATATGAACTACCTAAAAGACAGCTTAAGCGTCGGGTGTGAGATTCGAGCCAGTACAGGTTCTTCAACTCTGTCACCTTTCCTGGCACCATATATATCGTGGATACATCAAAGTGATACGATTTTTCACTTTGGAATAAGAATAAACACATTTCAGTGGATATGTTGATCAATCCGGACATCCGCTCTCTCAGTCCACGTAAATGTAATTGTATTGATCTGTGACAGGCTTCTAGACTATCGTGCAGGATTTCCGCGGATAAGTCTGTGGATAAATATCTCATTTTTTTATATAAAATACCAAAGAGCTAATTAAAAACACCCATTAGGTTCTATAACCGTATGAAATACACCCATTCATTCAAAGAGACTCTTGGACCTAAGCAAATTCGTAATTACTAGAGCGCGACGTAATAGCCTTTTTATCAAGTTTCATTGCCATCCATATCCTGAGCTGTTTATCAACATAGTATTTATTATGGCATATCATTTTACCAGTTTGGTTCTGTATGTCAACTTTCTAAAGACTGTTCGGTTTTCAACGCACGAATATATCCCTCCACTAGGTTAAAATGGTTCATATCTGACTGAATATTAATATGGCATTGACCCCTCGCTGTTTTATTTGTATATGTCGAACTGAAATCAACGCATTTATGCAGTGCATACATTTATTTACTATCGTCCAGTCACACGTTCAAATAACAAAAATCGGTTCTCGCATACAGACTCTGGAAGGCGTTGTAAAAACATGAACAAGTTAGTTTACTTTCTTGTCAAATACTCGTTCTGCTGTGTTTCTTCCATGAATGTTTGCAATAATATCCTGATCACACTCGTTTAAAATATAGTGCTAATATTTCAGGATTTCCAATGAAATACCGATGAGTTTAGAATGAATTAATTCGAAGTATTGGCCGAACGTGGAGACATTAATAGACAATCATTTTTCTTTTCCGTGAGTGCAAAAACAAAAACTGGAAGTAGCCTGCAGTAAGAAATCAGGGCAATATTTATAATACCCAGTAACATAAATCAATTTGCAAAAAAGATTCATTCCTCAAACTTTGATTGGCACATTCTTGTATACATATATTACGTGGTCTTATATTCGATTTGCACATTGATACTTTCAAAACACCAAACTTATCAGCACATTTTATGACACTGATCTGGAAATCCGCTGATCTCTGGGCGACAGCAAGATGAAAATACGATGTAGTGGAAACTACCGTGGCCAACATATCAAAATTGAATGCTAAAATTGTTCGCTTATGTAAAGAACTACAGGATGCAATAACTTTTTACTTCTTATTATTGGGGTGTACCTAATGGTGTAAGTATACAAGGTCGTATACTTCAGTGTAATAAAAGTTCCAGGTATCTTGTCGCCTCATTTGCATTGCAGAACACAAAAAGTTGTGCAGTTAAGTTCAATTGGTCGAATGCGAGTGGTTGTGGTTTCACCAATGCCAAATTTTATTTGTATTCATGTGGACTAGACAGTGTAATACATTAGTTTAACCTGTGCAATTGTTATCCATTGTTAACTTCAACCAGAGAATCATCTGTCACCGAAGGGATCAGGAAGGCATTACTTAAGATGAGCTGGGCAAGCTGAGATCACGTCCACTCAACATCGATCTACATTTTTCTGCAGTCTCTCGACTGCGAGAAGTGTTTTTGCTACAGCTGTTCCCTTGAAATAAATGTACTTCAATAATGTGAATTCATTCTAACTGTATCCTCAGATTTTGAGAACAATATTCCTAGCGTGGTCTGGACGGATTCACAAGGATCTCATTCGGGATATAGATCCATGTTTTATGGATTTAGGGATAATTGCTGTTTGTTTTGTGCCGTTCCGTCACCCCCAGTGATATCTAAATGTAAAACAAAGTGTTGAATTGGATCGTTATAATGTACACCCTTTGTAATACGCAGCATTTAAGGGACACCGAGTGTGGAATTTGTGCCTAGCAATGTACAGGTTATTACACTCTCTCAATTTTCTTGGCACCATATTGCGGACGGATAACACTGGATAGCTTCAGATTTACACATACCCACCTGCTAACACACCTTCAGCCATTCATTCAAAATATCATTCAGTGTTAAACAATTTAGTGAGATAATTCTACCAATCCGGATATCCGCTGTTTCAAACTTTGGGTTGGTCAACTGGCTGCTTCGTCTTATACCTGAAGAATAGCCATGAAGTTGGGGTTCCATGTGGACTTTCCACTGATTGCTTATAAGATTGCTAAGGTCTAATTCGTAGTTATACCGCTTTTGCACAAGGTCGGGCGTATTGGGCGTAAGTCCTGCGCTGTCATGTTGCATTATGTCCTATATCTAAACCAAGCTGTGCCTTAAGTGTCTTCCAGTCAGACACTATGCATTATTATACACCTATGCTTCGGTCCTATCTTTATAACATCAGCACGCGCGTCCAATATTCTGTCATATTGGACACCTGCTTATTGGACAGTGTCTCCTAGCAACAAGAGGTCATGAATTACCGGGAGTTCTTTCTATCTACAACCAAGGATGTGGTCAACAAAACTTTCTTCTGTTGTACCTCGGCGATGACCAGAGACAACACAAATGTTGATATATCACATTGAAACGAATGAGGAAGCGAGGAATAATTTGAGTGGAGCAGTTGAGCAAACGGCCTGACGATAACCTTCCCCCTTTGCCCCTTCGTATTTCTTTCGCTGCAGACCGATCCGGAATATCCCTGCTGCACAAATCAATGTGGTAAAGATTTTGCTATATCATATCCTCTTTCCATTTGTGACAAACGCTTGTATCTATCCACAAAAACAATATTTTGTATCTTTGGCAGCCAGAAATCTAGAGAAAAGGACCACTGCGGAGTGATAAAACAGCGCAGCAATTCTTCACGGCTTTGGTTTAGATTTATATTTCAACTGCAACATGTGCGCGAAAATTCCCGCATGTCCAAGCAAGTGCCTGATGAAATATCCCCGGTTTACCTTAGCAGATATTTCAAAGGGCATTGCCGAATAACTGTACACTATTAACATTTCTCTAGCTCCAAATGAAGTTTGTCGACGAGTTAAACAACTGCTCACTGTTACCGAGTGTGAATGTTGCAAAATGCTCCCTTCAGCGAATTAATGTGACCATTAATCTGACCATGCTGACAGAACGATATTACACGGCCGCTTTACTGTTCTATATTCGTTCCATATGTTCATCAACCATTCATGAACATTTTACTATCAATTTCACTACGAATGTTACAGCAGATATTGAAATAAAATTACCATTTATGTTGTCTTAAAACTATTTCATAATCTATGTATGTGGGTATTCAATAGTTATTGGTTGAATATTGGCTGGTATTTTTGTGTGGCTATACTGTGGATTCGCTATCACTGTCAGAAGGATATGGTCGCGCTGACCAAGTATTTCATGGTACAGACATGACCGACCACGTTGTGCATTGTCGAACAAGCATCTTGGCCATGAAACATGTGGGCAGTTCGACCATAAAAAGATATGTTCAACCATGGTCGGTCACGTCTGTACCATGAAATACGTGGTCAGAGCGACCAGGTTCTTTTTAGAGCTCACCGCACAAAATAGGACTCGTCCACATCAGTCTATATTCAGTCAACGTCCTATGTTGCAGTAGCACTGGCATTTAAGGCGTCGACAGTCTGGATAGATTTGAATAGAAGAGGCTAGATGCTCAATATATAGGAAGGTACACGATCCTTCGTATATTTCGAACTATAATAAACCGATATTTGTACCATTGTAAGCACATTCCGCCAGTTTCAATGATAATACTTAAATTACATATATTCGCATAATCTCTACAAGATTAGCCAGTTCAGAACTGTTTCCCCATACAGAAAGCATGAGGCAACTGTGACTTCTCAAGGCGATCAAACTGTCAGTGCCTGAAATCTCTAGGACGACAAAAACAGCGGTATTACAGTCTATCGAAACACCTTTAACAGTGGAGATGTTTGCGTATTGGAGGTGATCCCGGACAGCGAAGGGCACATCACAATTCCAGGTTACCGATTGGCAAGATGGAACTTGTATTAATAAAGAATAATATTAGTGAAGAGCGGACAAGGTCAATGCGGAATTCTGACAGACTAGTGTGACAAGCAACATGTACTCATGGCACTGTCTAAGGTATGTCCAGGGACTTTATCTTCAACGTGATAATCCCGGACTGTGTGATATTATCGGTTTTATCAACATGCCTCCTTCTTTCTGAGCTATTGCCATTTTCATACTCTTGGAGTGTGTCGAATATGTTACTGTTATAGAGTCTAACTTGCCCTGTGTAAAAGTTTGACCGCCGAATAAATCCTCCATTCTGATGGTCTCAATGTTAGCCAAGAAAGAACAAATATTCTTAACGGATGTGGCTTATCTAGTTATATTTGAGGTCAACGAAAAGTCATCATTGGCTATTTAGCAAAGGCAAACCGTCTGTTTGCAGCCTTTAATACAGTCACACTAACCACGGACACATTTTTTTCAGAAACCTGCTGTGTTAAACTTATTTATAACCCGACTTGTACTGATATATCAGTATTTTTAATTACGACTCTCCCTATCATCGAGTGTCGTCCATTCGTTTAGTTTTCACAGGAAAATCGATTCATTTACAAACGTCTGGCTTAATACTTAATGTCATATCGTGTTATTCGACATTTTCGTAGGACTTCCTTGATGAATTGCTCGAGAAACTGAAAATTCCTGCTTCCCGCTTCCAAGAAAGTACCTGCAGTGATATTACCTGTTGTTACATCCATTTCATATCTAAAAGGCTTGTGATACTCGAATCATCAGGCACAAATTGGCTTGCTTTAAGTGACGTGGAGATTGCTTGCAAACATCGAGAGTATAGAACGTGTCTTATCTAAAGCACCTATTACCTTGGTTTTTTTTACTTGTATACCTTTGTAGAATAAGGCAGTTGAGGATTGATCAGTATTAATTAAGACCTAGGTGGAGGGGGGGGGGGGTCTGGCGCAAGTCAGGCAAAGATAATGATAGTTCATAGAGTTACATGCGTATGGTTCTAGCCCCCCCCCCCCTCCACATGTTGAAACATTAACAGGCACTATAGCAGTAGTATTAGTAGAATTAGTTGAATAAGGATAAGTGATCAAGAATATTTAACGATAACACCAAAACGCCGTGTGTGTTTTATAATAAATGGGAGAAATAGTTTGAGAAGGCCTGTATGAAAACACCAGCTCCCTGTGAAATTCCCCAATAGGTCGACAGTCTTCTAGACGTTTTCTTACCTTGACGGGTTAACATCAGGATCTTAGGTTCAAGGTGCTATGTGATCCTTTCGTGTACTGTGACAACATCGTCCATACGTATATCGATCTCGGTTGTTGTGTAGTGCGAAGAGGACGTGATTTATACTGAATTATGGTTGTTAAGATTGACAGTTTAAAACAACTCTCACTTTTCTGAACAATAAAGGACGTTATTACGATAATACGATAATCGATCGTTTTCTAAATTTCGCTGACGTAATACACTCACCAGGGTTGCTGGTATTGGAATTCTACTGGAGTAGCTGTTATCAAGGTTCCATGTTACTATCCTCTCTTATGCAAGGAGGTGCTATAACATGCATATTGCTTTCGTATATTAATTGAAATTCTCTGCCAATCAAGCACAGAAAATATAGGCAAATGCTTTGCACGATAAAGCAATCTGTGGTATCCTTTTTACTTTCTTGCCTGGCATGCCCGATTAGATCAAATCGTCAACCTAAACATTTGCATGATTTTCAGAACTTGCCCGAATTCCAAAGTCCGGCATGTATAAGTCCGAAGCAAACGATCGTGAGATGGTCGCCTCCTTCAGACATTTCTAACCCAAAAGATTCGAAAGCTGCCGAACAAAATATGAAGCAAAATCCTGCAGTTACACGGCTCCCTGGTTCAAGTATGATCATTAGATGTGACATTTGGTAGACAGTCGTCGTCCATACATAGTTCTTCCCTCGATCATAACCCAAAGGCCTTGCCCGCATGACACTTTTAGCTTCATGATTCAAGTAGAAATGAAATAAAAATACACACACGCACGAATTAATTGTTTGCAAGAGAGAAGCAATCAACATTTTGTAACGATGCTTGGATAACATTACGACGTTTCTAAAATTAAATTCGTTTCACTTAAACTATTCTTTCAGTCAAATCAATTATAGTGGGTTTCATAGTTAGGTGCCGAGGAAATCTTCCTGTAGAGTCATATGGTTGCTCTTTAGTCGCCAAACGCCAATTTTCCCCACCTCTTGCATATCTTTCGAATTTATTACCTGTATATGGTAGGATTCTGCTGGTGGACTGTTAGTCCCCGAGGCCCGCTCTCTCTACATGTCATTCGACAAATACATGTAGGTTTATTGTTTTGGTGGAAAATTTAAGCCGTACGACGTTGGGCATTGCAGGTTAGTATTTCTGGGTATTCTTGCATTTACCAGGTTTATTTACCCCCATGTTGAGGGGTTTACTCCATCAGACGTTCTCGATGCTCATCCATTAACATTAGAAGAGTTATTTCTTTGAGCTGATCTGTCATCACATCTCCCGAGCTAGCGAATCTAATTCCGCTAGAGGCCGTGTGGATACTTCATAGTCTCCACATGAACAGATGCAATAAAAACGCGGCTGAGATACTAAGGCTACGTCCGAGAATCGTATTCTCGGGTCTGAATGTTAGGTGCCGAGGAAAGCTTTCCTCTAGAGTCATATGGTTGCTCTTTAGTGGCCAAACGTCGTCAGTTTTTCACACACCTTGCATATCGCTCCAATTCAAGTATATAATGCATCTTTGTCAAGGTTTGATTACGACTGCAAATCATGGTGTTTTCTCTATATGGGTTGAAGACACGCATGTTCTTGGAACATGTTTTAGCATTCATATACGCATATTCCGATTATCACGTATGCACATAGGATTTTCAATCTCACATTGTCACAAAAGCTACATTGTAAAACAAAGGGGTGATATTTGAATTATGAACAAAGAAATGATAACGTGGGGATATATTTTCACATGGCTGAAATTGCGCTGAACCGCTTCATAAACCTTCCAACAACCTCCTGTACATCCTAACAATTTCACATTTAGCGCCACATGCTCATTCCGCCAACATTACTCGGGGCAAATGTCTTGAGTCTCTTTGAAAACAAGTTAATGCTGGTCGCTATTTGTTTACAGAGATGGGAAGAGAAATAAACGGTGACAATCATGAGATTGGGACAATCCTCATTGAATCTCTAACGAGGGTTTACAATAGCCCAATCCTCATTGAATCTCTAACGGGGGTTTATAATAGCCCACACTCGCTTTCTGGTAATGTTAACGATGTTCACATCTTAAAATCTAGTATCTTCTCTGGCCTACTCCAAATATAGTCGCAATTTCCTCAACACAATTCCACTCAATAGGGTGGGGGATGGCTTAATGTCACACTCAAGGTTGTTTCACTCATATGGTGACAGTTTGGTTGGTGGAGGAAGTCGGAGTACCTAGAGAGAACCACCGCCCGTCGGCAAGTAACTGACAAACTTTCACACATGGACCTTCGCTCAATGGATACGAAACGGAGAAATTCTGAACTTTAAACTGTCCGGATATGATTTCCGTGTGTCAGCCCTAATAACTAGGCAACGATCATGCATATTCAGATATGTCATCATTGTTCTTGAACAATGTAGACGATTCACTTTGATACGAAAATACTGAAAATCGGCAATAATCTGAGGAATATCATTCAGAAATTGGAAACTCGAGGCAGCTATTGTGTTTATAACACTGTATACATGCAGCTATATGCATCGTGGATAAGGTATTTCGATTATAGACCTGGCTGGCCACTGAATGTCCGATCTGACGATTGCCAGAAGGCAATGAAACTTCTTTCGGCAATTATTCCATTATTAAGGACGAGAAAATTATTGAAAGGTGATGGCTGTCATAGAATTTTACGTTTTTATTTGACAGTACATAGCATCGGTCTGTATCAAGAGTCATCTTATATACATTTGACCGCACGAACAACTTGTCTATGTCAATCAACATCACCGGCATATATGCAAGAACATTTCAGATATGACTATAGCATCGCCATTCCAATATACTGAAACACGCTTTCGAAGATCAGGACGTGATTGTCAGGTACAGTTTTGATGTGAATGAGATGTGGTAACACGCTTTGTGTATATTCTATGATTTCCTTTTTTATGTAGATGATTCCGCTCAATCAGTGATACAGGTGTCAGATTCCACATTCAATATGTAGTCATTGTCCTAAGCCGGAGCTCCCGGCTTGGGCGCATGCTATTTTGACAGAGTGCGTGGAATATTCGTTAGATGACGGAATAAAGAAAATCAGTACGATAGTTCATCCCACAGGATTGCTTAGCCTCATGATGGCTCACGGCAGTGGAAAACTCTTGAGATGTTTGATTTATCGCCTAGTGTAAGAATTTGTTTATCATCCTCGTACATAGAAACATATTTGTTGCATGTATCAAATACGGATAACAAAAATAGCATATGATTGTAATTGGAAGCAATATTATGAAGTGTGGTTTACCCTACGAGCATATGTATAAAGAAAAGGGCAAGTCTCGACTGTACAGTTTCCCAAGTAAGCTGGCTGAAATGGTGATTTATAGCTGTTGTAGCTGAAAGAAGACAAAAGAGAATGATTACCAACGTGCAAATCGTGTGTAAGTGTGCACTTTTCGGAGTGTTTTTTTTTCTACTCCGTTGTCCCCCCCCCCCCCCTCCCCCCCGCTGTTGCTGGTAGGTTCATGATATGCATTATGAAAATGATCGAAAACGAAATGAACTAAATTCAGCGATTTTCCTCTCATCACAGCATGAAAACCTGATTTTTTTCTGGGTGGAACACAAGTAATTTGCCCTACAGCCTTCGAAAAACTTTCATATAATGTCCGAGACGACATCACATGAAATAATCCCATGAAGACAACAACAACAGCTGGCACTTGCAATGAGATACAGTTTCAAATTTCCAAAAGCTCACAACCTGCGTTGATCAGCAGGTCAACATGCACAGTTCCAAAATTGAATAATGTGAGCCGTACGTATATAAAAGTGACACCTATCGGACTATTTAATTAAATAATGACTATTCTGGGGCTTCAATGCCACAACTTTTGTCGATTCAAGAAAATAGTCCATCGTGGGAAACTACGAAAAAAATCCTCTTCATATCCCTTTAAGTCAGAGCCACGGTTTTCGTTTACGGGACGAAATTCCAGCTTGTTACAAAACAGTGGAATCCCAAATTCTAGTGAATATGGTTGCATATTGTCAAACTTTATATACAGTATTTTCACTTCCATTTCGCCATAAATTTGGCATTTTCTTGAGGCAAACTTAAACTGCAAACTGGATATCCGGGCTTAGTTTCCGAGACTATTAGTATGTCCCTGCCTATAACAATTCGGACACAAACCCAGTTTCCAGCAACAGCAATAAGAAAGCATGATGTTCTCATGTCATTTAAATGTAACAACATTCGGAAATGACTAGTGATTTCACTGGACAATCACAAGAACAATCAAAGTCTCGAACATAATAGTCTTACTTTACAATGAATATCATATGGATTAAGAAAGCTGATCAGCGATACGGATTAGATATTTTTGGAACATCATGATGTCTTGACGGCATGATTAAAAACTGTCGACCGATTCTGTCTTGCAGGAAACTAGCCTATGTTAATGTATACAATGATTGTCTTTTTGAAGTTGGTTCTAATGCTTTTATGCGGAATACGGAATAGGTCTTTGGATTGTGGACGCGGATATTCTTTGATGGATGACGGCTGAGTAATAAATGACGTAGCGGATGGTTATAATTACAAACACCTCGAATAAATAGCTTTGGTAACAAGCCTGCATTATCCATTATTACTACTCCATATCGGGAGCCGATGTGTCAATTTGTAACAGGTCACGTTATTATGGATTCGCATACATGTACCTCAAAATGGGCCACGCCTACCTAACACACGTTCTCTGGCTTTCATGACAGTCCAAACCTAGGCTATTCTTATCAATATAAGTTTGAAATATATCAGCTAAGTTTACATTTCGCGTATTCATTAATTCTTTAATCGTATACTCTTCTGATTAATATAGCCATTAATCACATTTTCTGCTTAAGAACATGTATATCCGATTCAGCCACAAACAAATAATTTCGCACACAATTTTTTTATATATAAACTGTTGTAGTAGCTAATGTGATGTCACTCACAGGAGCAAAAGCGAATATTGATGTAAGTTTGCTCTGAAATTGTGATAATTTTCTTTTAAATCAATAGATATATTTTTCAGTGTTTATAATGTTAATGAAACCGGTAGACCGTTACAAATCTCGTGAATGGTAGAAAACAACAAAAGTGAGATTCATTGGAATTTCGGAATTCATTGTGTCACGTTTAGCATGGTAGCTTTCCGCTTCTCATCCCATATAGAACTACGGAATATTGTTATGTACGTCTGTCCATCCGGTCGACCGTTGATTAATTCTTGACATCGTCATATTTTCAAAACTACCGAAGAGAAATTTACGAAAACGACACTTTACAATGACTATATAATGTAAATGTGCCTCTTGTGTGGTTTGTGCCTGTGCGTCTTTTAATTTTGTTCATGTATTAATAAAACTGGTCATTCTCTACAAGTACTCTAGTCGGTCTGTATTCACCCTCCACCGCAGTTTGCAGCATGGCCTGTGAAGGTTCCCAATAACGATCCAGGATGCAGAAGTTAAAATGGCATGGCTTCAACACTCTTTAAAGTTCCGGATTCAAAGACACAGCATATTACACAAGTTTTGGGCGAGAACTTTATTTCTTACTAATTTATTTCCATGTATCAGCACACGAGAGTATATATGCATGAATACATGGGCTGAGGAGTTTTACACCTCTGGTTCCTGATGTTTCAATTTATATGGAACCATTGCAGCTTGGATTTACGTTGGCCTACAGTACCAAATCACAAGCAAATATTCGATTTCATTGATACAGAAATATAAATTAACTGTCTGTGATATCTTGATTTATATTGAATGTAATAGAAATTAGCTGCTTGCTACAGTTGTGAAACAAGAGAAGACGGAAGGTGTGCAGGCTGATATTGCGGTATCATCGCCATATCTAATGGTGACATGACAAATGCTTCACACGATGTACAAACAATGGATATTATTTCAGTCTATTTTACACTAAATATAGAGTCGTGATTTCTGATCGTATTCTGGCATTCTCAGCTGCTTCATTCTGCTGCAATTTTAGGGCATAATAAAGTTAAGCTTAAAGTGTCCAACAATTGATCTGCTTAAACAGAAGGAATTGTGAAGCATCAAAAGTCTTGTTTGTATAGAGGGTTGATAAAGAAATTGGATGAAAGGCGTTGATAGAAGCTTCTAACCGAGCTTCTGTTCGATAAGTCAGTGGTTTTCTTCTTTATCATGTAAGCACGCGACACAAAACATGCAAAACTTTCGCCAAAGCTGAGGAACGTTAGGTTGGATGATACAAGATTAGCACCAAGCCAGAAAACATTTTCTCTAGCATGCTGTCAAGCCTCATGGGTGGGACAAGTGTAGAGCTCGTCAGCTTTGGATATGATCGCGAAGATTCATTTTCTAGAATCATTTTCTCCCCTGTTAAAGTTATTGATGGGCTGGTCTAACGATATACATGAGACAGGCTTACATTCACCATGTAGTTGTTTACAGCAACTTTCCTAACGGAAGATTTCCCACAAAATCTGCATGTATGTGCTTTAAGGTGTAAACAATTTACATTTGTAATCCATAGAATGATGGAAGTGATCCCCTTAATGACGCGAAAGAGTCGTTTGTATACGTACATCTTTGTTTATGTCTGAACTACTCTTTCATCGTGGTCACTACGTCGATCCCGTCAGAGATGTATGTATGTACATGTATGTACATGTATGTACATGTTTTGGTGTGTTGTGTTGATTACTTCTGGATTGCTGGGTTGTTGACTTGTTTTTGTTGAAATACTTCCAATTTTGTTTGGTTGTTGCTATATAGCTGAAATATTGCTGAACGCGACATTAGGCCTTAATTCTCTCTCTCTCTCTCTCTCTCACTCTCCCTCTGTCTCTTGGCCCTTTAAGAAATGTTGTCCTCTTGTGCATATTTGTTATTTTCTCATCTCCACTACACATCATCATAATTGAGATTTTGCATCCATTTTCCGCAAGGTTAAATTGAATTTCGCGGTATTATATTTAAAGGGAAATATGTCGTCGCATTGAAGAAATAATATGAAACATGGCCCAAAATTTTCGAACTGATATTTTGTTATTATCTCTCTGTGTCAAGAATAACTGACACGTGTGCGCGTTGTTGGTCGTTTTTAGTTTTGAAATACAGTCGTTTATTGTAGAATCGTTTCTTTTTCGCAAGGTTAACTGTGGCATATTGAATTGGAAGTATTCATCATGTCAACACCAAATTTCCCTTGTCTTACAAACAAAGTTAATGTTTAGAGAAACAACATTCTAATCCTCTGCACAAACTGGTTGACTTTTTATACAGTTGTTGGCAAATATAACACAACGGGGTCCTATCCTTCGATAGAGAGATAACCTTGCGGTGTTTAGAGTCCTCTCTGCTCTTAACAGGGAGATATTACCCCGGTTTAATGGCGGATCGTAGAAAACTGATCGAAATCTCGATACATGTATAGTCAACACGGCGTAATCCCTTTGTACATCTTTCTCTCAGAAAATTACGTGAATAATGTCGACACCCATCCAATATCGGCTATGTACTGGAAAATTCAAGTTGATAAAACAGAATAACTTCTCCAACTTAGAGGCCATTTGCCAACTTTTTACACTTATTGTGATGAAGCCCAATTTACAAACATGATGACAAACAATAGTCTGTTCTTAACGAATGCCATATGTTATTTAACGAATACCAAGAACGCAGACATTGAAATGCATTTATTTTCGAAAAATATCAAGAAACGCCCGACATAAGCCATAGTCAGTTTGGACGTTTTTTTCAGAACAAAGTTATTTGTCATCCAAACACTAAGCCTCAAATATATATGGAAGCTGATCATATTAGGAAACGAGCGCGTTTGAAAGGTATGTTATCCATGTTCTGTATCTATATTGACAAATCTGTATTTTTATGGATCAAATATAATTCAAAGTCATTTCCAAAACATGCATCACTTCGTATTGCTGTGTATCCTTGGTCGGGTGGTTATCGTGATTCGATGAATCAAATAATGTGGGAAATCGGATGTAAATTTGAACGGTCAGCAGATAACTTTCCATATATCTACAAGATAGGATATGCATATTTCCCCAAACATCTGACCGATAAGATCCTATTTTCCCACGTTATGTTTTCAAATATAAATGACGATAGCTTGATGCTCCCATGCGTCCATTGCAGTAAATAGATATATTGGAAGGTAAATCGAGGAACTGTTTGGAATTTGTCATTCTCTAAATGACGACTTTACGACGAATATCGTATGGATTAAGAATGCTGATACTATACGGATTTGATATTTTTGGAAAATCATGATGTCCTGCCGGCATCATTGAAAACTATTGACCGCTTCTCTTTTGCGTGAAATTAGCCTATGTTTATGTATACTATGATTGTCTTTTTGAATTTGGTGCTAATGCTGTTATATGGAATATGGAAAAGATCTTTGGATTAAGGACGCGGATATTCTTTAATGGGCGACGGCAGAATTATGAAAGACGGACCAGACGCTTGTAATTGATAACTTCTAGGTGACTTGGCACAAAAGGTCTTAGGTCAAGCACGCTTACTCTAGACATATCAAACACCAAATGATTCTCTCAGTTTCTATTTGAATGCGATTGAAATTAACATTCATACTTGGATTAGAGGCAGAAATACAACACGGGTCACTTATTTAGTTCGACATGAGTACGTATGCCAATTCTCATAACTATAGGGATGAATAATATGAATGTTATTAGAAAGATCGATCTTGAAACTCGTGACAAGGGTTTACACTGTCCGAGTGATTGGGTATAGACGTGACGTACCTAAATATGTTGGGTCAAAACGGCCCAAAATCTTTTCGTCAAGTTGGAATTTGACTTCCTGTAAGTATGCCGGTATATTTTTTCACCACCTTTATATGTTGCATTTAATGTGGTTTGTATTTTGTAAGTGGCAGAAACTAGATTTGGAAATTAAGACATGTTACGGTTGTGCATATCGAAGTTTAAGCAATTAGTTTGTTCTCCCAGGCAGGTGATTATACATGTGAAATTTGATAATATGTTAATCGAGAGTTATTTGAGGTCAACTGGGAATGTCTGCGTGGACAATGATGAGCTTATGTCCATTGTTTGTTTTTTTCGTCAGCCGAACGTGTGTGTTGAGCATCGTGAGAGTGTTATTTCGCGATAGATAGAATGGTTCACCTGGCACCGGCTCCTGACTAGACCCCTGCTTCATTTGATGTTCAAAGTTTTAGTCATGTGAGAAATACTTCGAATCCTCCATTCTATTTCGTCTTTCTTTGCTCATATTATTTCCAGCATTCTCAATCGGTTACCACCGAGTAGCTTCAAATAATATACGAGCATGGCGACTACGAGGCTTGACAATCGCTTCATACTGCTATTCTTTATTTGGGAATATTCCTAATCTGAACTATGGTGTCAAACAGTGCCGTTCAGTCCAATATTGATAGAGCTGTGAAATCGAGATGATCCTCTATGCCTCTAAATATTCGCTAAATATTAGAAAGCATGGACAAAGATACTCCAATCATCTGGATGAATCACTATAAATTGACAAAATACAAGCTACAGATCCGACCTTCAGTATAACGTTGCCAGTCGTGGTTTATGAAGATTTTTCGCGTCCATCGACATGCCTTGTACATATCAATAGTTTTGAAATGCCACAAGGGAACAAAATATAAATATATACAAACACAAACTAATATTTTACAGGAAGAAGGCAGTGGATAGTTTGCAATGCTGCCGACAAGACATCATCATGTTCTATATCGTCCAATTCTTATCGCAGTATTCATCAATCCAAATGAATTACCAGGTCGTTTTCCAGAGAATAATGTATCGCTCACGCTCTCATTGTGATTATTCATCTGAACATCATGAAGATCTTATTACACGATGTTCATGTCCCCAAGTCCCAAAATAGGCGGATATAGACACGATGTTCATGTCCCCAAGTCCCAAAATAGGCGGATATAGACACGATGTTCATATGTCCCCAAGTCCCAAAATAGGCGGATATAGACACGATGTTCATGTCCCCAAGTCCCAAAATAGGCGGATATAGACACGATGTTCATGTCCCCAAGTCCCAAAATAGGCGGATATAGACACGATGTTCATGTCCCCAAGTCCCAAAATAGGCGGATATAGACACGATGTTCATGTCCCCAAGTCCCAAAATAGGCGGATATAGACACGATGTTCATATGTCCCCAAGTCCCAAAATAGGCGGATATAGACACGATGTTCATGTCCCCAAGTCCCAAAATAGGCGGATATAGACACGATGTTCATGTCCCCAAGTCCCAAAATAGGCGGATATAGACACGATGTTCATGTCCCCAAGTCCCAAAATAGGCGGATATAGACACGATGTTCATGTCCCCAAGTCCCAAAATAGGCGGATATAGACACGATGTTCATGTCCCCAAGTCCCAAAATAGGCGGATATAGACACGATGTTCATGTCCCACCCCAAGTCCCAAAATAGGCGGATATAGACACGATGTTCATGTCCCCAAGTCCCAAAATAGGCGGATATAAGACACGATGTTCATGTGCAGTTCCCAAAATAGGCGGATAGACACGATGTTCATGTCCCCAAGTCCCAAAATAGGCGGGTATAGACACGAGATACAATGAGCGCTAGATATCAAGTTAAATACTAAAATAACGTTCCACCATTTCTTGTAACCTACTGAATCGGATAAATTCGTCAAACCAGAAAGGTACGTTATATCATAGATAGCAGAACGACATCGTGCAGCGACTTTTTCTCTGAACACCAAATATCCATATTTGGAGTACGAAGAAAATCTTGCTGCAAGATGTTATCTTCGCCTGCCATATTTGAAGTGCAAAGAAATGTCGCTGCACGGTGTCATTCTGCTATCTATGACTAGCAATATATTGCTTTTCAAACTTTCCTTCCAATAGCCAATCTTTGAATTTAAATGAGGGGCACTTCTGTTGGTGTCCTCGAATATGGACCGCGAAATATTGAATATCACTAAACCGTATTCTGAATTCTGTCACCTTTTGTCAAGGCGAGAACGGTATGTGTAGTATTCGACTTGGCATGTGAATTGACTGCTTTTGATAGAATATCCTTGCCAAACTTGTTTCAGAAACAAATGCTTTCTTACATTGAAAGAAATCGTCAAATTTATTTTACTGTATCTAATGAATGCCACTAGGTGAAATATGTAATCTTTTAAACTTTGTTATGAAACTGTGTGTCTGAATATATTATTCTGAGAAAAGAGCAGTTGGAAATCGAATGTAAGTTTATAATATTCAGCTGGTAAACTGCGAAAACCTGTCCCGATGAATAATACAGGTGCTCTGCTGTGTAGGAATTCGCACAGTATTCCTGTAACACTGAATATATTGCAAAAGGAGACAGGCGCTCATTATACGGTTTGAACAAGCCTACCACAGTTAACGTTAATATATTTCACACATGCCAATTCATGTGATGGTTTCCTACATATAAATGATTGCACTTATTAACTAATAATGCAACCGCTAGGTTAGAACTGTTGCCATTCATTCTATACTGTAAAACTGTCGAATTGGCGATTTCGCTAAAGATGTTTGTCTGATTCACTATTTGACGACTTTACAACGAATATTATGGATTAAGAATACTGATCAGCGATACGGATTTGATATTTTTGGAACATCATGATGTCTTGCCGACATCATTGAAAACTGTTAACCGCTTCTCTCTTGCAGGAAACAAGCCTATGTTTATGTACACTATGATTGTCTTTTTGAATTTGGTGCTAATACTGTTATATGGAATATGGAATAGGTCTTTGGATTATGGACGCGGATATTCTCTAATGGACGACGGCTGGATTATGAATGACGGACTAGACGCTTGTAATTTGTCCATCTGAAGAATACGATCAATCTTAAATTACGGACTGGATGCTTAGAACAAATTGAAACTGATTCGATAGCGTCTTCACATACTTGTTCCACTGTTTTCACTGTTTGTTGTACATTTACGTGGAGTCTTTCGTACTATCGGTACCCATGTCCACTCTGTGGATAACTATTAAGCTTATTCAAATTTTACCTAACAAGCTCTTACCAATTTCACCATGACAGTTAGTCAGACCAAACGTAGATATTACAATGACGAAATATAAAAAAGCCGACACGAGCCATCTCGTGTGTAGACAAGAATTTGGTTTATTGAGAGAAAAATACAGATCGCATCAAGCTATTTATACAGATGGTTCTAAAGTTGGTGAGAGAGTAGCGTGTGCTACTGTCTTTAGTTCCGAAACTAAAACTTGTCGACTTCCAGGTAAAAGTTCGACTTTCACAGCCGAAGGCAAAGCTCTATTGTTAGTTTTAGAAGGTTTTGGGTCTGCTATAAAAAATATATCATATTCTCAGATTCACTGTCATGCCTTCAAGCGATTGAAAGTGGAACTTCAACTCATCCCACCATTTTGAACATTCTACAATAATATGATATTAGATTTCATCAACAGATTGATGTTGTGTTTTGTTGCTTGCTTAGTCATGTTGGCATCAAAGGAAATACTGAAGCTTACGAAATGGCTAAGGCAGCCCTAGATAATGAGGTTGATCTTGTTGGAATCTCATATAGCGATTTCAGACCGCGTATTTTATAATCATTATCGTGCATGATAATGTACAGAGTATTGTTTGTCAACATGTTTGTAAATTGAGCTTCATCACAATAAGTGTAAAAAATTGGCAAATGGCCTCTAAGTTGAAGAAGTTATTCTGTTTTATCAACTTGATCGTCTACTAATGAAATCTGCCTATACTAATTCAACCAAGCCTCGTTTCGCTTGCGTACATACATTGTACAAAATATTACCGAAAGAGAGAGAAGGTTGGTGATCACCGTGACAGTTACCGGTGTACTACCTATAGGCCGTGAAAGTTCAGTCGGTAGAGTATCAATGTGTTCACTCAGGGAGGGGTCGTGAATTCAAATCACGCCGACGACCAGCGTATCTTTTCTCGGTCTCTATTTTCAACGTAGATGTGCTTTAGTGTTTTGTTCATGTTCCTTTAATGCATTTTGCTGAGACGCAACAGGAACTTGATAATGTGATGTCCAGCACTGTAATATCACTTGTCTTTATTGCACCACGTAAGCGTCCTGTCTGTGTCTTGTATGCTGTCCTCAGCGTTTTATGGGGTGGATGGAGGGTGTCTGGTTCCATGCTGCTTCAAAGATTTGTTCTTTGAAGTAGCAGAACGTAACTTGGCGGGGTGGTGCTTAGTTGGTTCGTCGCGATATGACTGAAATAATGTTTAAAGCGACGTTAAATCCTATTCACTCACTAGCGTTGCCTCAATTATTCATGAAGATGATTTGATAATTCAGTTTAATTTAATTTCTGTAAAGTATTAAAACGTGTCCCGATTTGATGAGAGATATGTATTTGCTGAACTGAAGACATACAAAGTGGTTGTTTTTTTAAACGTCGACTGTAATATTTGAAAGCCAGTAGTGGTCTAGGATTACATTTCCAATTATATAATCGGAAGTGGGTTGTTTCCATAAGCCCTAGTCACAATACAGATGATGGTTGACAAATACAAATGTTTACTTCGTTTGGCGACATCACACAGCCAGAAAAAAGGTGATACTTATCACCCTAAAATGGTGATGACAGCATCACCCAAAAAGGTGATCAGTTAGAGCCATCATCTTTTCCATCATCACCTTAAAAGGGTGGTCAGCAATGAGTGCAAATTTTTAGGTCATGGCCCTAAAATGGTGATGATCACCATCCAAAAAGAGTGACGACCTGGGCCATCACCTTAATAGGGTGAAGACATTGAACATCACCTTTTTTCATCACCTTTGAAGGGTGATGAACAGGCATCACCAAAAAAGGTTATGGGCCATCGCCCTTTTTCTGACTGTGCAGGAGCAAGTTAATTAGGGACCTCTCCGATGATGTAGGGTAATAAAGTACGCAGCTGCTTAAATGAAAAAAAAATGTAGACTTGTAGTTCATATCGTACATGGAAGATGCGGAGTATCCATTTAAGGTCATATCTTACAGTTGTCGTTCGCCCAGAGCGCTATGAGCACGATTTGTATTTATCAGAAGTGATTTTGGTAATTGGGAGGTCAGAATGGGTCCTGAATTGCTTGCCGACAACCTTGATTCACCTTTGATCCGTATTTCGGTTTGAACATGCTCAATTTGCTATGCAACAGAAGCAAATATTGCTGCCGATCAAACATTTATTTTCGTAGTAATAGCTTACATAATACGGGCCAGACAGCACATAACCTCGTTCAGCTTTGTCAGATCGAGTCATCTTTTAAGTTCATTTAGGAACATGTTGCACGGAAAATTAACCTGTAAAATTAACAGTGGCACGTGGAAGATACGGACAGTATTCATTTCATAAGTATGATGAGGTAAGTTTTAACAAAATCAGATCGAATGACGTTATTAGCCTTACACTTGGTGAATAATAAAATTATCAATAATGTCACTCACAATTTTGTTGTCTATGAAATTCCAACTTTTTTATTTCACTTTTCAACAGAGAAAAACGTCTGCCAAAGATTCCAGTTGCATTGGGTCAGTTCCGGAGATGCCGGAAATGTAATTTTTGAGAGCTTGGAAGTAGTTTAGGTGTTTATGCATACCTGCATGTGAACACAGTTGAACATGGAAGATTTTGTTCCATCGTGTCTGTGACATTTCATTCCTAGAGTATACAAAGTATACGAGTCGATATTCTTGGCTCTACATCCTGTCCGATGATATAGCTATACCAATACTGGTCAACGATTTAATGTTGTTGTTTTTACATGTTTTACCAAATATCTGAAATAACTTCCGGTTTGGTGTATCCTACCTGTTGGGTAAAACCACCTGTTATACTAGCAAACAAGTTGTATTTGCAGGAGCCACATCCAGAGCGATTTCTATTCAGCATCGCAACATTCACTGTAGTAGGAGTCAATAGTCATGCTATAGTGTCCATTGCAAATTCCATTACAGTATCAGCATCTCCCAACACACTGTTCCTTCACTTGTTCTTCCCTTCCTACATATTTAACGATACATCCGTCAAAATATATGAACTGTATCAAATTGCTACTGAATGGATTCTCCTATGGTGACTGGTACATTCTAGCTCGGGGCTCTGTAAAGTACACAATATGTAGACGGGTGAATAATTAAAGGCAAAACCTCATGTCATCGCCGCAAGATGCTCGATCAATATGCGCGAGCCGCCCCCAATGAGAAGCGTTCAACACTATATTGTATGAACTTCCGCTTGGATACTTGATCTCCCGTGCGTGCTCCTCCCCACCCCCGCCTCCTCCATATGGCTCTGACTGAGATCCTGATATCTAGGAAGGTACGCCATACTGACAACCATAACAAAATTTCTACGTCATTAAACCATTTTGAACAGGGTTCAACAGCGTTCAAGTGATTTGCGGGATAATATTTGAGGCAGCTAGTTACTGTAAAATTCAGATGTGACGTGATATTCGATACAGCTAGTTGGAACGCTGCTGTGTGTGATCATAGTTATTTCGACAAACCTACATACCCAAACCAAAATTATCGAAAGCAGAATTCTCGCATCGTTCTGACAAAGATGCCAATTCTTAGGGTCATCAGCTATATGAATCCATTGCCTGATATGACTTGCTGTCATCGAATCCGAAATGACAGCTGCCATACCAGCCTTGACAGCTGCCATGCCAGCCTTGACAGCTGCCATACCAGCCTTGACAGCTGCCATACCAGCCTTTAGAAAAGATTCGGAATTTGGTTCAATATGAGACTAAATCGCAATGATTTACTTACAAAAACATGCCTTGCCATAATAATTGAAACCTTCGGCCAATTCCATCATGGATGTTTTAGAGAATCTTATTGTGTTTCCGATGGTTTATATGTTACACATGAGAATTCTGTTGCTGGTAGAGTTATCGGGAAGATATCATGAAATATTGGATGAGGAAATTATCATACATACATTATCGGGTTGCCAATTCCTTATGGACCATTTCTGCATTATAGATGCCAAATTGGATGCATTGATTCACACCCAATATGGATACCATTTATAATATACATGACGTGTAAATAAACAAGACGAATACTTGTTTACTCACTTCTGTATTCTTTGTATTTTGGTAACTGAGGTAGTCACGCATTGGATTTAATGCGGATTGAGGTGGAAAGAGGTAAAATAAATCATATGTGCCATCTCAGTATCACCAAGTAGAAAATCATATCGTGGCCAGATCGTAGTCTACGATAAATCGTCCTCATGCTAACTTCCTCTGAGGTCCCATGAGGAACATGTACACAGTTTACTGTACCATGTTTTTTAACTGAAGACAGGCTGTTCCTGGATCCTCCAAATCAATACGTCAGAAATGTTTTCTAATGTGGCCATCGGAAACCCGGTTTGAGTTTCGACAAGATTATGGTTTGTTTGAACGGATGCAAATTAATCCTGTATTAATATAATTTAAAATATTTAATAATAGCCGGAAGCATATTGGAGCCACCCCTGACCGGCCGCGTATCAACAATATGACAATTTAGGCAACAGTATAACATCGTCGGATCGGCTGTTGCCCACTTCTCTCTTTATTAACCAAATCAATAATGCCCCCCCCCCCCCCCTCCCAACCCATCAAATATTCTCTACTATCTCCGGAACGACAAAAAATGAAAGATGACCCTCCGCGACATTTTCATTTATCATATTGAGGTCATTTGGAGCCTATTTGCATAAACCCCGGGTAGAGGGTAAATTCAACATGGCAGCCATGTGGGGTATCAGAAAAAGTGATATTTTCGTCATTTTTCTTCAGAACTCCTGCTTTCCTTAAAGGGAAATTGAGCAAAATCTATTTTATTTCATATCAGACTATTATTTACTAATTTATCATGCAGTTTTTGCGAAAAAAACACACAAAGAACAAATCGAAGATGACGTCACCGTGACGTCATAGAAAGCGACCGTCTTGGATGTTTTACATTTTCTGGTAGAGCTTAACCCAATGGTATAGTGTGGTAAGTTTGAGCTCCCTAGCTCACGGGGTAAGACGAATATGTATGGGAGGGGGGGGGGGGTGGAGCGAAATGGTTCCTCTCCAGGCCTGAACAGGTCCCGAAAAGCCAGGCCAGATAGGGATAAGAATGTATATATAATATTTTTTATGCTGCGTGGAGTTTGTCTTAGGTTTTTTGATTATAGACCCGAAAATTGTTCATGGTTGATCTGATGCTTATATTTATCTGTACTGTGAATTTCTACAAAAATACGCTGATGGTCTGACCGTTGTTAGGAATGGGACATAGAAATGATCTTTCCCGCAAGCGATGATGTGTAAAATGTGAAGTGAATAGTGGTTTCACAGTGAGATTTACCTCATAATCATGCCTGTTATAGGGTACGTGTCAATCCGTCCAAGATTATAAACCCATGTATTTGTACTTTGAAGGAAAAGGATTATGATGGCAAACAGGAAGTTAGATGAGTCGCCCATGTAACGTATGATGGGAATGCAACACATCAATTAGACGACGCTTAAGCCAATAAGCTGAATTCCATATTGATCACTTCTCATATACACCTTATTTTTTGTCATACATAGCCTCGCTCGTGAGCATGGGTTTGATTTCTGTTAACGAAGACATTGTTGATAATAGTTACCTTCGTCTAGATAGAAGCGTTAGATTAAAAATAAAGTAGCCAATCGTGGTCCATGAAGAATTCTCGCTTTTGTAATTGAACACTATTAGCATTACAGACCAAGCCAGCATAAAATACAAACACATAAACAAACATTACAAATATAAGCTAGATTTCCATAACCGATCATCCATTGCATCGCCATCATCCACAAAACAAATCCTTAGTCAATGTTTGAAGAACATCTTTTTTTGGTAACCGTCACCGCCAAATCCATGATGGTATAATATATCTTGTTACTCTCTGTCACGAAAAACACATTCATTGGCTGATAGCATGCTTTGAAATGACTATATCAGGGTAAATCGCGAGAAACTGGTTTGAAATAATCACAAACGAGTTGGAAATATGTTTGTGATCTGTTGCTGCTGACACCACGCGCTGAGATCATGTTAGTTGACGTCACGCTGCAACAAACGGGTTTGGTATCAACTCAAATCAATGTGGACGTATTTCACCGTACGTCTTGGCTGTGGTTGATGTAAATTTCCCTTCTATTCGGATTAACTTCGAGAGTATGTCGTATAATAATCGAGTAAAATTGAAGAATAAAGTACATGTAGGATGGGGACAAAACCGTTATCTATGTTTGTGGCCAGATTCATCATGATTTATAGCTGTGAAAGCCAGGTCACAAATAACGATTAAACCTGCCTCAAACCGTGTTAACTATAACGATTTACTTGGAGAAATGAGGCCATATGGACACAATATAGTTAGACTGTTATAATATCTTGCAGTCATCGTCGGAAAGTGTTAACCGCTGGCAAGAAACTAGCTTGTGCCCGTACTCATGTCTCAATGTTTTGCCAGCTTGAATTTCAGTTATAATAGTGTACTATGAATATGGTATACACACAGAAATTATGTATGGACAAAGGTTGGACACTACCTATTAGATCTGACCTATATGTATATATATATACAGCTTCAGATGAACTTAGTAAACTAGAACCACTCATCATTTCTCAGTTAATATTTCAGTATTCATATGGACAAGACTGTATTACTTAATAGTATTCTCAAATTGAATTTCATTAGGTTGACAGAAATTGAGATAGATATCGTTGGTTGTTCATTCTAATGCAACCAGCCATGCGCTACTGTTAAATCAGACATATGTTTCATGCGTAGCGCTAAATAACTTGAAGGTCGCATATTCTTTTATTGTTTGATATTTATCACTAAATTTTATGAACTTTTATTAATCGGGCTTGTTCGCTTTCCCTGCGAATTTTCTTTCAGCAGATCTTCCAGCAGATATAAAATTACAGTATAGAGCCAAGAAACCTTAACAACGTTGGATACCCATTTGATTTCAATGAAATATGTTCGTGGTCAAATGAGACAACTTGATGTTATGTGAATGCTGCATTCAGTATGAAAGGGTGCAATGTGAAAACACTCACGGCAGGAATATATCTGAATAAAAGTATATTTTGTGGCTTTCCCGATAGAGTTTTGTTCCAAAATTCGGAGAGAGGGCGGAGAAAAAAGATTGCTGCTCAAGTCTCTGAAATCCAATTCTAAGCTCAATCGTTGTAACAATGATACTAGTTCGCCTGTTTAGCTCAGTGGATCATCGTTCTTATTGTCTACATTAACCGTTTCTGCAATCTGTGGAATGAAAACAATCTACGTCAATTGGGCAGGTATCAATTGGATGCTTTGACCAAATGCTTTATGATACATTATGCTGTCAAATCTTACATGTATCAATGCAGACGTAATGCGATATTGCCGTGCCATATACAAAAACAAAGCTTCTTTATTCCTGTTAATACCGAGGCAGATCACCATAATGCCGAAGGATAATTTACGATTTTATCGATTTAACCTGTGCGTTGAAAGATGAAGGTTTATCTTGTTTAGGACTTTAATATTTATCCAAGAGGTGTTATATTTAAGGAGCACATGCCAAATAAAAGGTCCCCTCTTCCCCACGTCGAGGATTATCTTTGTTGACAAATTTTATCCCTAATAAACTGACTATAATCCATTAAAATATTTCATTTCCGTGAAATACATTTGTGGAGGAATTTGTTTCCCTGGCAGTGGTAAGCTGATATGACATGGTAAACAGTTGAAGGTGCTTATCTATTCGAAAAGGGCAAAATACAATATCTCGGTGAATATACAAGGACACAAAAATTCCTCGATGACACTGACAGTGGATGATAAGTAAAACTGTATAAAAAAAATATAAAAAGCCTATATTTTGCATTTATGCCAATATTGTGCTGAAATACAATTTCCAGGAAACTTTTTGGCTTATCTCTAATGGTCGACTAGAGTCACATGGAATTAACATGTACTAATTGCGACGTACATTCGTCATTCTGCTAATTCGACCAAAGTAACGGGGAAACTCCGCCTCTCTTCCTTTTCTTAGTAGACTTTTTATCTCAAATTCGGAACAGAACAAAGTACACGCTATTACATGAGAGGTCGTTTGCCTAATCATAGAAACAATTCATCATTTTGCTGAACGCAATGTTAAACCTTAATTCTCTCTCTCTCTCCATAGTTAATTTCACAATGGCTGTCATGTTTGACATAAGGAATTAGTTTTCCAGAATTTCAGAAGGTGCATATAGATATATAGACGTACAGAGGTCTGTTTCGGTGTAAAGGAAAGAGTTTCCCTCAGGAAAACATGTCCGGGTCCTATCTAATAATAGGCATCTGAGGCATCTTTACCTAAAGTGAAACATGAAAAGAAGCATTGACCCGTGGAACATTCTTTCTTTTCACACCGACATTACGTACATAAACCTTCACAACATGGGATGAAAAGACAATTCCAGATTCGTGTAGGTACAACCATGTCTGATCATTTCCATTTAGATCAAAATGTCTCACAAGCAACATTTTATCTACTACTTTGTTTAGTACCAAGATCAACAACTTAGTTGATGGTTTAAGTCCAGTTGTGTTTCACTCTTTTAAATGATTTGTCATTGCATACCATCGAGAGAATGTTAAAAAATGTTCTCCAGGGTGAAGAGAAATTGCATGCACTTTTGCAGAAAGTAACTTCAAAATATCAATTTACGCCATCAATATGACAACACTTGACTCGGCATGAAAATTATAGCCCACGTCGTAGCCATCTCAGTTCAACGAGCACAGAAGTTAGAGATTCACGTCATACACACTGTTTCAACTATGAGGCTGGCATGATGTCTCACCGGAATCACTGGAAAATGTTGACTGCTTCTCTCTTGCAGGAAACTAGCCTATGTTTATGTATACTATAATTGACTTTTTTTTATTTTGTGCTAAAGCTGTTATACGAACTAGGTCTTTGGAGTATGGACGCAGAAATTCTTTACATTTGTTATGTGGAACTTTGATCACGATAGTAAAAGAATCCAAATTCTTAGGGATCTTGTTTGACCATCGATAAACGTTTTCATCCCATATAAATTTCTTTAAGGCTGAACACCACCAATAATATGGCAGCCCGAAGAACTCTTCGAGCCTTCTATAAGGTTACTTGCTGAATGGAAAATTGCAAATATTGCGTCATACATTGAGATGTAGCAGAGCATCCTCCTTTGAAAATTATCCGATGGTACTTTGCAATTGGTTTATTGGTGGTGTTCAGCTTTAAGCAAATTGCCCGAAGTCTCTTCATTTGAAGCTTAGAAGTGAAGATAAAACTTCCTCTTCATTAAAATATGGATCACACCTTAGTTCTAAACTTGATAATGGCTCTATTGTTTACAACGGTGCAAGCAAGTTCAGCTTGACCCAGTAAATGCTTTTATGCATCCAAGACTAAGACTTTGTTTCGGAATATCTAAAACCTCCCATAAAGAAAGGTTATATGAACTTCGTTTGAATCTCCGAATAGTCAAGTTGTCACTGCAGTCCGTATGTAATTAAATTGAGGTCATATCGTTCAAACACAGCCTATAACTGTGTTTTGGTTCTCAGCACATAGACCTGTATTCAAAGAAACCGAACCTTGCTCCACCTCTTTGAATTCGAATAAAATCACATTTTGTTGCAGCCGGAATTAGTTTCGATCAGATTTCACCTAATGCCATTTCCGCCTTGGCAGTTACCTAACCCGGGGTAGATGCTTCACTGACAAAATCTAATAAGAATGAAACAAACCAACTCGTGTATCCACAAGATTATGGTTTATTAGGGGCAAAATATGAATCAGCTGTGTCATATCCGTTAATATACAAGAGCTCTATTTCTACTGCTGAAGCCAAAACTCTTTTAACCGCATTGGATTATATTGCTTCCAGCAAAAGAAGAAAGTATGGTATATTCTCGAACTGGTCGTGATATGACTGAAAAAATGTTGAAAACGACGCTAAATCCTACTCACTCACTCACCCTATTCTCGAACTGTTTATCCTGCCTCCAATCGACGAAGAATAGATCATGAACAATTACGTTCATTTTAGATAGTCTGAAATTATGTTCCTTCGGAATTAGGCAACAGATTGATATTGTGTTTTGTCGGCTACCTATCCATTTTGTCGCTTCAGGCAAGACAAATGCTAAGCAAAGGCTACAAGTACTCCTAGATTATCAGGTTTATCCGCTTAGTGAGTTCAGATATTGTATGCGTGCGTCTATGAAGAAGCTGGTTCACTCGTTATCGGATACTCACTCAGGTTGATAAAACACTTCATGAGTTTGAACCATATATATTCATATCATATTAATATGCTTATATTCATCTTAGCAGTCAGAAACGTAAAACGTGCCCTGTAGAATCGGCCATTCACGACCGACTGAATATTTATTGAAAGATGAACAAGCTTCCATGTGTATTCCATGCCTTGAGACACTTACTGTCAAACATATTTTATCAACTCTGTATATTTTTCGATTGTAAAAGTTTCTTTTTATCGAACTGCTAGTTTGGAATGTCTTTTTGACCGTGTCAATGAGTATTTGATTATAAAATATTTGATAGCAGTTGATTTGTTAAATAAATTGTAGTGTAGATACCAGTTCTTTGATGCGTTTTGTCTATCATGTGATAGATTGTTGACTTGCCTTGTTGACCTCATTTGATAAAATTTTATATTGCTCGTATATAACTGAAATATTGAAATTAATTATCATACTTGTACTCTCCACGACAAATATTCTCAGAAATGCGGTCACAATAATACTTATTCAAATTGTGTCTAGGTAGTTTTGTAATTAAATATTTGGGAAGCGACTAAAATTATGTGGCATAATGTGAATAATATCCAATCACGGCTATCAGCTTATTCCTTCTGGAGTTCCTTCATCTCTCCACATTTCACAAATTACAGGCCTATTCCACGTTTAAGGTATCTGGACTCGCATTATAACGTAACGTAGGCACTGTTTGTTCCAGACTGCTAGAACTGACTTCCTAAATGAAGCTGACGTTAAGGGGTCACGTCCAATCGATAGAGACGGTTTCTCGATTAACGAGTAAAACCGATAAATATCTCGTCTCGAAGGGTCCCGGTTTATCTCTATCGATTGTTGTCCCGGTTTGCTCCCGGATTTCTCTCGAAACACAAGACCATCTCGACCCCCCCTGGAAATAATTCGACTTGCTTCGAGACTGTAATAGAGATGTCTTCAAATGAACGTTTGAATCATTCGGGATGCGTATGCTCGTCATAAATATACTTTTATATGGCGGCGATTAATCTCGGCGAGTAAATATACATTAAAACACGGATAATATATTACATTAAACATGAATCGTTTGATATTATTTTGTTATTTCGTGTGGAGAACTGTAGTCGCATATATTTGCTCTGACAGCTCAATTTTGCTACCTGTTATCTTTATTGATCTTTATTGAAATAAATATTTAATACAATCTTGACTTGAAAATTATAGTACCACGTTTGTCAGAGATTTTCCAGGTATCCAAATATGCAGTGACTTTGAAGTCCACAGAGGGGCTGAAAATTTACTGCAAACCGGCTGATATTAAAATTATATCAGATCGTTGGTCTAAAGCGAGATTGCACTCTGAATTGGGCGATAATTACTTTTATTAATCATGTTATTTGGTAAAATTTCTCATCACATTATATCAGCAATAATAATGGAACCCGAGTATATTATCAAGCCTTCTAAAGTGTTGTTTTAGTTTGTTTCCTTTCAAAGAAATTACCCCTGTTTTTCAGACCAACTGTGGTGACCAACACCTCTAGTTCCGATTGTCCGTATTTCCGCTAACCTCTTCCACGCAAGCCTATATTTCAGAAAAAAACTGTGTTGATATAATCCCAATATTTGAACTATATCGCAAGATAGTAATTATCTTCATTGAATAACACCAAATTATAAAACAAATGATAAACAGAGGTTAATACGCCGGTCAATCTTAACATTTAAAATAACCTTCATTTTGCGGTTGAAACGATCCATGTTGGTTCCAAATAATTTAATAGAAAAAATAATTAAAGCATGCTTCCATTTCCTTAATATTCAGGTGGTATCCAGTTGATGTCTCATTTCTCAGTTATCGATGTGAGATAAGAACATTCAATCATATATTTATAATTTATATAGATAAATGAAACGTATTCTTTCATTTGAATATATCGGATAAATGTTGAATAACATGGAAAAAACCTTTTTAAAACAATCCGTTCTCGGGATTCTATTTTCGGCCAAAATATGCGTATATGACGTGAGCCCCGAAAATATGACACCCACACAACACTCTGATCGCCCATTGCACGAAACGGTCAAATTAACGGCAACAAACACAGACATATAGAAACCGGGACCCCCTTCGAGGTTAGAGATTAATTTAAAACCCATCTCGAAAACCGGGACGTTTCGATCGAGATAGAACCGGGAGCAAACCGGGAGACGACGCCAGGGGTCCCGGTTCTGCTCTTTCCGGTTTCAGCCGACAAATTTCTCGATCCATCTCGAAGGCATCGAGAAAGTGCCTCGATAAATTGGGCGTGACCCCTAACCGATAGTAAATAATTGTATACAGCAAAAAAATGAACATGGAACAGTTTAACAGGTACACAAATATAACATAAAGAGTCAATGTCACATCAACTTGCAAACAATAGGATTTGACCACAGTATGAACCTACTCGAGTAAACATTAATATCCGAAAGCTAAGGGGTCACGTCCAATCGATCGAGACGGTTTCTCGATAAACGAGTAAAACCGAAAACAATCTCGTCTCGAAGGGTCCCGGTTTAACTCTATCGATTGTTATCCCGGTTTGCTCTCGGTTTTCTCTCGAAGCAGAACGTCAACTCGATCCTCCTCGAAATATCTCCACATGCTTCGAGAATGGAATCGAGATGCCGTCAAACGAAAGTTTGAACTATTCGGAAGTCGTAGGTTCCTTATATATGTACTCTGTGGCAGCGAGATTGAGCTGGGCGAGTATATATGCATTTAAACACGGATAATGAATTAAATTGAACATGAATCATTTAATATTATTTTGTTATTCCGTCTAGAGATCTATAGTCGCATGCTTGCTTTGACAGCGCAATTTCTCTGCACATCATGAATGGAAAGAAAGAAACATCACCAATTGAAAATGTATAAACTGACTCAGTTATATAGAATTTGAATCACTATATGAGATACGTTGAGGAACTGCGAACTGAAATACATTCTGCAAGTCTTAGAATAAAATTCCTCTGAAAGTGTATCAGAAGAGAGGATCTTTATCGTCAGAGATGTCCTCCGTATTTTCATAAATAAAGTGTATATGAAGACCACTGGTCTGGTCATTCACTGAAAACCATAAACATAAACGCTCGATCGAAGATTTCGAACTTTGTTGATATAATCTTCTTATTTGAACAAGACTGTAATTCTCAGTAAAATGATATCTGCGATGAATAATACCAATTATAAAACAAATTACACATCGAGGTTAATATTCCGGTCAAACAAGTAACATAGCTTCCATTTTTCAGTTGAAACGATCCAAGTTTGGTCCAAAACACTTTATAGAACAATAGCTTTCATACCATTATTTTTCAGATAATATCCCGTTGATGTGCCATTTATTCCGCGACGGATATCAGTCAGATACACAATCAATTATCGATGTGAGAGAAGATCATTCAATTATATATTCATAATTCAGGAAACATCTGGACATAGATATACCGAATAAACGAGGAATAACAATGAAACACCTTTAAACAAATCTTTTTCTGGATTTATTTTGGCCGCGATATATGTATGCGACGAGCGCCCCCAAAATATGGTACCCGTGCAACACGCCTGAGAACTAAAGATAGGCCAAATTAACAGCAACAAAACACGGACATATTGAAACCGGGAGCCCCTTCGAGATTACCGATCAATTCTGCATCCATCTCGAAAACCGGGATATTTCGATCGAGATAGAACCGGGAGCAGACCGGGAGATGTCGTCAGGGGTCCCGGTTCTGCCCTCCCGGTTTCAGCCGAGAAATTTCTCGATCCATCTCGAAGGCATCGAGAAAGTGACTCGATTAATTGGACGTAATCCCTAAGGGTACTATACATCCTGTTGGTTATCGTCATTTATTTATATAACAGTGTCGTCAGTAATGGTAAGCACTTCTAGCACTAAAATCCAAGGTCGTATGAAATACAGACTAGCGTGAACAAAACTTAGCTTTTGACAGACTCCAATGATGCCACAAGACATCACGAGGCTCATATTGCCAAACACGGTCCACTGACGTGATTGGGAATTGAGGAGGAACTAATGTAATATCAGCACGCTGGTACATTGGAGAAATATCAATGCGATTATGTTACGTCACAGTCTGGCAGAAGATTGGCAGAAAGCACATTATGTTACGTAGTAATCAACCTCATTCTAGTGTTTCAAAATGTTGCGTTTCTGTATCATCCACTGACGACATAGGGATACTATCATACCCGGGATCTGACCATGCAATTTATAAAGCACCAAGTCAATCACCTTGTAATTACTGTGATGCAGTTGTTTGTAATTGTAAGGAAATGCGACTAAATGAAAGCTGGTAAAGTAACCATACGGTGTTGTGTTGAAGGGTCAATGGTTCCACCTGGACGAAATACTATTTTTAAATTGCTCAGGGAAATGTATTTCTTTTTTGTATTCAAGTTTACCTCTTTAATTGTTATTTTGAAGCAGAAATACTGGATTTGAGGAGTTTGTTTCTTTGCGTATTGCGACAGCGAGTGACGACATGAGATTTTTTTAATTGCCTGCGACTATAATTTGCTCATGAACAAGAAATTCTTGACTTGAGATTTGGATATCCTGAATGTAGAGCAGCTAATCCGTTCTTTTTTCTTTTTTCTTTTCAGCCGTCGTGCTATTGCAGTCAACTTCAGGTAAGAAGTTTGTACGGTATAATATTGCATGTTACGAGGAAGAAATCAAATATATAATATAGAAATAAATATTGAGAAAATCCTACCCCTCACAAAGTTACAAAAAAGTATCCTTCATGTCGTTGAATCACTTGCACTAAATATTTTTCCCTCTCTAATAATAGTGAGGTAGCTTAGGGCCATATTTTGGAAAGATCGTGACACGGTGGACCAAAGCACCAAACTTGGCACACTCATCACTCGAGACATATAGAACAATATCAGAAGGGGTGCCCGTTGCTCTGGGCTCTGTGATGCCCTCTGAGGGGCAATATTGCTATTCAAAGAATAGTTAGCCTCCCAACAGCTTCGTTATTTTTATTATCCTTAAGGTTGGGAAGCTGAAACTTGCCACACTGTATCACTGGTTCAAGCCCTACCAGAAAATGTCACAAAATCCAAGATGGCCGCCATGATGACAACATTTTCCAAAAATAAGCCATTTTGCTGACGATTTTTCGGTCATATTTTTCGAATTTTTTTATTTATGCAATTTCTCCGCAAAAACTGCGTGATAAATTGGTAAATATTATTGTGATGCGAAATAAAATAGTTTTTGTCCACTTTTCATCGCGAAAAAGCAGAAATTTTGAAGAAATATGACAAAAACATCAATTTTCTGGTACCCCACGTGGCCGCCATCTTGAATTTACCCATGATCCTCTGCTCGGGGGGTCATGTATATAGGCTCAAAATGACCCCAATATGATAAACGATAAAGTCCTGGAGTTTCAGTTCTCCATTTTATGTCGTTCCGGAGATAGCGCAGAATATTTGGTGGGGGCCCAGGCCAGGTAGGGTTAATTTTGAAGGAATACGAGGAAAACAGAACTTTCCAGTTACACCCTAATATCATCCATTTTCAATTTACTCATGATGCTCTGCTCCGAGTATTATGCTGCAGGCTCAAACTAACTTCAATATCATAAGCTATAACTGCGCTAAGTTACAGCTCTCCACGTTTATTCATTTTGGATCACCAGGGAAAAATTCTCTTAGAAGGAAGTGGGGTAGCTGAAACCACCTAAACCAATTAAGTTTACATAATCGCCTGTGTAAAACTTGAACTTTGATTCAGCTTTCCGTCTCGTAAAATGGGGGGAAAAGCTGGACATACTCAAGGTTGGCCAGGTTAGTTTTTCTGGGTTATTCTTGCATTTACCAGGTTTACCCCATGTTGAAGCGTTTACTCCATCAGACGTCCTCAACGCTCACCCATTAACATTCGATGCGTTATTCGATGCGTTATTTAACATTCGATGCGTTACCGAGCTAGTGTATCTAATTCCGCTTAAGCCGGTGCTAGGGGCTGTGTGGATATTTCTTAATCTCCACATGAACCGCTACAATAAATGCGCGGCTGAGATACTAAGGCTACATCCGAGAATCCACCGTATTCTCGGGACTGCATGTTTGGTGCTGAGGGAAGCTTTCCTGTTGATACGAGTTATATGATTGCTTTTTAGTCGCCAGACGTCGTCAATTTCTCTCACCTGTTGCTTATCGCTGCAATTTCAATCTTTCTACTTTCAAGTTTGAGAGATGAATAGCTGATTTTTTTCTGGAAGGCCGTGAAATTACGTCGGGGTAAATTCAGATTTGACGAAACGGTGGTGTACCTCGAAAATTGTGTTTTTGGGGTATTTTCCTCAAAATTGGTGTATTATTCTACGTAAAACTACCCAATAATATCTTAAATCACATCAGATGATTAACTACTAATTCGCAAGGTAATTTAGGCAAAGAAAATTGCACAAGTAAAAAGTTTGAAAAATCGATTCTAAAAATCAGAAAATGGCTTATTTTTATAAAATGACGTCACCGTGACATCATCAAAGAGACCATCTTGAATTTTGTTATATTTTCTGGTAGCACTGGAACCCTAGATATAGTGTGGCAAGTTTTAGCTTCCTAGCCTCAAGGATAATAAAAAATAATGAAGATATTGGTAAGCTATCTATTGTTTAATTAGTCATATTTCCCCTTAACCCTACCTGGCCTGGAGGGGGGGGACATTATGCCCCCCCTCATCAAACTTTCTGCGCTATCTCCGGAACGACAAAAAACAGAGAGCTGAAACCCCGTGACTTTATAGTTTATCATATTGTGGTCATTTTGAGCCAATTTGCATAACCCCCCGAGCAGGGGATCATGGGTAAATTCAAGATGGCGGCCACGTGGGGTACCAGAAAATTGATGTTTTTGTCATATTCCTTCAAAAATTTTGCTTTTCCGCGATGAAAAATGGGCGAAAACTATTTTATTTCACATCACATTAATATTTACTAATTTATCATGCAGTTTTTGCGGAGAAATTGCATAAATCAAAAAATCGGAAAATTTGACCAGAAAGTCAACAAAAAGATGCGATTTTTTAAAAATGACGTCATCAGAGCGGCCATCTTGGATTTTTTTATTACATTTTCTGGTAGAGCTTGACCCAGGGGTATAATGTGGTAAGTTTCAGCCTCCTACATGTAACTCAAGGAGTAAGAGAATGGCCTCCAGGCCACGACAGGTCCCAAAAAGCCCAGGCCAGATAGGGTTAAATGCCCTTTTGGGGGCCAGAGGGCGTCACATGATCCAAAGTGATGGGCACCCCTTCTGATATTGTTTTGTATGCCTCAGGTGATGGATGTGCCAAGTTTGGTGCTTTGGTCCAGCGTGTCACGATCTTTTTGCTAAGCCACCTCACTATAATACTTATTCTGTCATCCAATTACTTTGAGGTTGAAATATTCTCGGTTACAATAATAGTATTATAAATAATTCACCTTTTAAAGGAGATAGGAATCCTCCCTGGTGGGATTTTAGCAGCTGTCAAAGGTGTAAGACTACTGTTTGCCCTCCGTCTCTACGAGGCTTGCTTTCCCATGTCTTTCAGGGTACTATTTATGTTAGTGGTACTGTACATTAAACCAATCAGTCAGCGAGTATACCTTTTAAATGACATTGATTTATGTAACACTGGGATAGTGCCGGGGGACTTTAAAATGGGTCTCGCTTCTTCGTGTCCGTTGATGTCCGTTCAAATTCTTCACAAGCGATAACTTCCAAATGCTTCCTCGTATTTCTCCAATATTTGACATATGCATTCAATGCAACAAGACGTCGGTTGACATTGTGTTTTAGCAAGATCCGCCTGAAGGTGGCGCCACTGGGTCCTGTTCCAATCTTATGTGCATGTCCGTTGATGTCCGTTCCATTTCTTCGCAAGCGATAACTTCCAAACGCTTTATCGGATTCCTCCGAAATTTAGCATATGCATTCCATGCTACAAGATGTCGGTTATTATTGCGTTTCAGGGTATTGTTCAAATCTTCTGCGCATGTCTGTTCGTGTCCATTCATATTTGTTCAAATTCTTTGCAAGCGATAACTTCCAAACCCTTTGTCGGATTCCTCCGATACATTCTGTGCGACAAGACGTCGATTGGTACTGCGTTTCAGCAAGATCTAGCTGAAGGTAGCGCCACTAGGATTCATTCCGTTCTTCCGTGCTGCAAGCAATAACTTTGAAAGGCTTAGATTTCTCTGAGATATCCTACCTTACTGGATAATAACTTACGAAATATTCATCGGATTCTTCGCAAATTCGGTATGCATATACCGCACCATATGGGATGTCGCTTGAAATTGACTTTCGCCCATTTGTACATACAGGTGGCGCCACCTGGTGGCAACTTCTAAATTTGATTTCCGAGCAACGACTCATCGGATTCTTTCCAAATTTGGTATGCATATACCTTGCTATGAGATGTTGCTTGTGGTTACGTTTCACCCACTTCTGCGTACAGGTGGCGCCACCTGATGCCAAAATCCGAAATTTGTTTCCGGGTAATAACATGAGCACCGCTCATCGGATACTTTTCAAATTTAGAATGAATACACCAGGACATAAGATGTCACTTGAGATTGCGTTTCACTCACTGGAGCTTACAGCTGGCGCCATCTGGTGTCAAAATCTAAATTTGGTGTTCGGTCAATAACTTGTGGAACTTTCTCGGATTCTTCTCAAATTTGGTAGGCAGATACCATGCCATGACATGTCTCTTGGAATGGTATTTCGACCTCTTCTGCCTACATGTGGCGCCACCTGGTGAAAAAAAAACGTAATTTGTTTCTGGGTGATCACCTGAGAACTGTTCATCGGATTAGTCTCAAATTTGGTATGGATATACTAGGCTAGGAGATGATGCTTGGGATTGCGTTTCGCTCACATGCGCTCACAGGTGTCGCCACCTGGTGGCAAAATATAAATTTGGTTTTCGGGCAATAACTTGAGGACTCATCTTCAGATTCTTCTCAAAATTCATATGCTCATATCATGCCATGAGATGTCGCTTGGGATTGCGTTTCGCCCATTTGCACCTGCAGGTGGTGACACCTGGTTGCAAAGTTTAAATTTGGTTTCCAGGCAATAGGTTCAGGACACCTATAGAAAGGAAAATGAGTTTTACCTTGGAGGGGGGATGTCCCCAGATAATAAGCGCGTCACGCTAGGAGGGTCCAGGGGCATATTGCTCCTCCACCTCATTTTCAGAGGTTTCTTTCACTTATTGGACCAAGTTTATATTTATAAACGCGTCTTGACCAATACATTTGTCGACAGACAAATTATCGATGAATAAACTACAGAATATTGTGGCTGGAGGTTGAAATGGTGATATGCTAATACTATTTACATAAATTCCGTGCTTCGCTGCTTGGAAACTATAGTACTACACCAATCAACGTTCAGTCGGTCGTTTAGTCGATCTCAAAACCTGAGTAGGTGAAAAGACCCTTCCGCTTCCTATGCCTATGAAGTAGCAGTTGTTTTTCTCATGTATATCCCCCGAGACCAACAACGCTAGAATCCTCTGGCTGTTTGTATTTCCGCCTCCAGGCTTCCGCTCAAGCTTCAAAGGTCAGTGGCCGTATCCGACACATCGCTCTCCACAAATCCATCCACTCGTCAAAAAGGTGATTTTCAATGGCTTCCTGATTAACCTTTTCGACATCAAGAGGTTTCTTCTTTGCCATAAGTTTGAGATATTCCTGGAGTTGGATGACAATCGTCATCCTTGGACTGGAACAAAGTAAGAGTAAGGAACTTTATTTAACGTCGGTATTATATACAAACAGGACAACATTAGCTCTGAACAAGCTTTTGACCGACAAAACAGGTGTATAATAACAATAAACGTGGTAAAATATATCAATTCAAGTAGTTTCATTTTATAGTATTTATTTGTTTTATTATATATCCGTTTTTAATTTTGCTTCTCTGCATTAATTATTAGGTCCATAAAATTGCGGGTCAGCTTGCTATTATGGCTGTCTTCCATTGTGGCCGTTTCCTCTCCATACTTTTTCATTTCAAATTCTGTCGGGGGATTTCATGTCCTACAAATAAAGGAGAAATGCCTTAACAATCTATTATTAATCATACCAATTCTCTTCTTGAATTCTATTATATCTCGTTGTTGATTTGAATCATTATCCTGAAACAAGTGAGTCTGAAACAAATGCCACTCTCGGCCACTACAATACATTAGCATGTAGTTGCCTTTAATCAAAGACGCTTTTGAGGGGCCTCACACAAAAACTTCTCAAAACTGTCAGAAATTTGGTCAGAGTTCTAAGTAATGTCTGAATAATATACAAAATCTCACATAATTCTTTGACTAGACAATGGACAAATTAGCTCGGGTTGAGAAATCTCAGACGAAGGTTTTAATGGATTATCACTTTTCTGGTAGACGTACAAGTCATATTTACTATAGCACAATATATCACATTGAATGTTACAGAATTCGGTGTTGCAATGTAATAATAAATAAATCCTACCAGTACATACGGTTATTGCACATTGCACAATTCGCATCCCCATATGCGAATCAGACTGTGGAACTCATTTTTATAAGAGGCCGTCCGAAATTTCGGTAAGCTATTCCATAGTCGGCTACCCTTGTATCGAAATGAGTTCTTGCTATACTTTGTGTTGTTTACCCTAGGTGTATCTGCTAAATTGTTTATACCTAAATGAATATTTTGCATTTCTGATGTTGATCATGTCAAAGCTGAATAATTTGTACTACAACAGACAATGAGCTCAATATTTTTCTACATTGGGGTAACAGTGGCGTTGATCTTTGAAGTTTAACCTCATTTTGTCTGGCGACCCATCGTCTTCCTCTGATATATCCACTCACAAAAATGTGATTTTCAATAATTTCATATCTCTGGCCACATCGACCTTGATCTATGATATACTGAGGTAAGTTTTTGGTGCGCCACATCTGTGCGACCCCATAGCTATGCTGTCATTCTTTTAGAGAAATCCCTCTCTTTTTTCAAAAGATAAGAAACTAAATAACGAAAGTCGGAATGACAAGAAGGTGAATGTGCATGGCATAGGGCTTCACCATCTATAGATAACGTGCCTCAGTAAATAATTAACTCCATATGTTGGTGCAGAAGAGATGAGGAGAAATATCTCATCACGCCGATAATTAAGCTTTTGAAAAGAGCTGTTACACAGAACTTGATAGATCAGTCCTTCCATACTGGCGGCACTCTAGGTGGCCCACAGATGTGTTTTTAAAACGTGGTGGTCAACTGATCAAGTAATTAACTTCCTTTAATTTTATTAACCAATTATTTTTGAAAATTATGTAGGTTTACACTGAGTTATTATACCGTATAGACATGTATCCACATGGGATTTCTCGACTCTCTATACCACAATCCCTCATCAGGACCTTATTGACCGTCTAAGTTCATTAATAGTATCTGTGTTCAAGAAAACTGATCGTAGATATATTAATGTCGGAAGCCATAAAGCATTCTTTAGCTCGACTACATACAAGAGATATCATTCATGGGGTGTTTCTTTGTTTATAGAGTTGCTTGAATTTCTCATTAAAAATATCTATGTGAAATTTGGCAACACAATATATCAACAGCATATAGGTATTCCAATGGGTACTAATTGTGCACCTATATTGGCTGACCTATATCTGTTCTCTTATGAATATGACTATATGCAGGCACTTTCAAAAACCGATCCATTCAAAGCCCGTTCCTTCTCATTCACCAAACGCTATATAGGCGATCTTCTCGCTGTGGATAATCGCTACATAAATGACGCAGTGAAGGATATATATCCACCTTCACTGGATTTGAAGGAAACTACAGATAATCCTACAGGCACATCGTATTTAGACCTATATCTCTATAAAAATGAAGCGCGCCTTCTCTCTCGTCGACTGTATGACAAAAGAGATGATTACAGTTTCGACATCGTAAACTATCCCTTTCTGGACAGTAATATTCCAGTGGGACCTGCATATGGCGTATACACATCACGCCTAGTAGCATTTGCTAGATCCTGTGTTAAATGTGACGAATTTAATCAACGTCACAAAACACTGTTGCAGAAACTTATAAAACAGGGCTACACCACCAAGCGCCTCCACTCAAAGTTTCTCAAATTTGGCGATACATATCGCATGCTGATAGCAAAATACGAGCGTAGCGTGCAAGATCTATGGCGTTACGTTTCGTAACTTGTGTCTAATTCCGCTTAACCCGGGGCTAGGGGCCGTATGAACCCATGTACTTCAAGATCCTCGTGGTACTCATATGAACAGTCACAATCAGGGAGGGAATTTGGCTTAATGTCACACTCAAGTTTGTTTCACTCGTATGGTGACAATCAAAGCGTGGCGGAGATACATCATTCTTTAGATGACGACCGTACAACGAATATTATGGATTAAGAATACTGATCAGCGATACGGATTTGATATTTTTGGAACATCATGATGTCTTGCCGGCATCATTGAAAACTGTTGACCGCTTCTCTCTTGCAGGAAACAAGCCTATGTTTATGTATACTATGATTGTCTTTTTGAATTTGGTGCTAATACTGTTATATGGAATATGGAATAGGTCTTTGGATTATGGACGCGGATATTCTCTAATGGACGACGGCTGAATTATGAATGACGGACCAGACGCTTGTAATTCACTCTATAGTAATTTTCATTTGGTTTCTTGCAATGCTTCAGCTACTACCTCTGTGTATCCACGACACTGAAGTGGCATGTTCCATGAGCCATTAGCCAATGGTAATTCAAACAATGTGATTTGTTTTGACGTAACCGGACTTCCTTGATGTTATCAGGAAGTGGATTCCGCTGCCAGACTCCTTTCGAATCACATGTCTTGTAATGTATTAATGTGAAAGGCTAAAATGACACGGAAGCCAGAATCATCACAGCAAGGACAAACTGAGAAATTCGTGGACTGGTGAAAACATGAATTCGTACAAATAAATGTCATTTAACAGTTTGGCAACAATTGAACACATTTCCCCATGCATTCCAACAAGTGTGTCTTTCTGGTATCTAGTGTTTGCTCATTAAACCCGTGCCTGTGTTAACCCTATCTGACCTGGGCTTTTTGGGACCTGTCCAGACCTGGGGGGCCGAAATGCCCCCCAATCCCACCCCACCCCCCAAATTATTTTTCTTACTCCTTGAGCCAGGGAGCTGAAATTTACTACGCTATACCTTTGGGTCGAGCTCTACCGAAAAATGTAAAAAAAATCCAAGATGGCCGCTTTGATGACGTCATCTTCAAAAATGACATTTTTTGGTCGATTTTTCGGTCAGATTTTTCGAATTTTTTATTTATGCAATTTGTCCACAAAATCTGCTTGATAAATTAGCAAATATTAATGTCATGTGAAATAAAATAGATTTTGCCCAATTTTCATCGCGGAAAAGCGGAAATTTTGAAGAAAAATGACGAAAACATCATTTTTCTGGTACCCCAAGTGGCCGCCATCTTGAATTTACCCATGATCCTCTGCTCGGCGGTTATGCAAATAGGCTCAAAATGACCCAAATATGATAAAATATAAGGTCACGGAGTGTCAGCTCTTAATTTTCTGTCGTTCCGAAGATAGCGCAGAAAGTTTGGTAGGGGGGCCATTTTACCTACTCAGTTTCACTACTACTCTGGCCAAGCTACGACCTCTATTGCCCAATTTAATATATTAATAGAGAATTCAAAAACAATTTGGGTGAAAATGTTTAAATAATTTGAACTTCATGCCATTAGTCAGACTTTTAAGCACATAGATTAGTTTAAATAGCAGGCGAGAGGCTCAAAATATCGATCTAATGGCATAAGTGTCATACATAGGAACGGATTATTTTCATACCTTTCCATCTTTTTGTGTTCATTTACCACTCTCAATATCATATCAAAATCGAAAAAGATAACAAATCACCGTATTGCTACATTGCACTGTTTTTCATTGTTGTTCTTGCTTGTATCCTTATTATTGAATGTTTATAACGATGACGTTCTTTGCTGTTCATAGGATTCATGTGTCCAACCTTGTTCGACTTCTACCCGGATCCAGAGAACTGCTCCAAGTTCTACCGTTGTTTCTGGGGAGCCGCCTATCCATTCGACTGTCCCGATGGAACGCGATGGAACCACAAAGTGCTAACTTGTGACTTTGCATTCAACGTGAACTGCGAGGAGGGTTACTGGGAGGAAGCTGAGTCCGATTACGAGGTGGGCAGGCAGGCGCACGATTACGAATCTTCCAACGAGGATTACGGTGATTATAGCAGTAGTCTTTTGTCTGGTAGTAACCAGTTAGAAAAATCCAGAAACTCAAAGCACAGCCATAGTCATGATCATGGTTCTGATACACCCTGGTCGGACGAGGACAACAACCAAAGGTCTGATCACCAGCACGGCGAGAGCGAGGCAATGCGTGACCAAGGCGAGGCTGATAAGGATAGTTGGGATAGCAGCGATAGCGGTCCAGACAGCCATCAAGAATATAATACAGAGCCAGAAGGGAACGATTGGGAATCTGAGAGCTCCTATCACCATCAACGTCTTAGACCTCGCGGCAAGTTCGCCAAAGTCAAAAACGTCACTGATGATAAAAGCGCAATCAACAATCCTGAATTTTCGGCAGACAATAATGTGGAAAGCGTGCGTTTGGAACATAAAAATAGCTCAAATAATAATCAAAATAACGATACAGAGATATCAGATAAGCAGACTACACAATCAGACGAACAGCTTGTACTGCGGCAAATACGTAAACTGAAGCCCTTTGATCAAAGTCAGAATAGGAAGGGGTCAAAGGGCAGCCTTCAGCGGAAGGATTCTCCAAAATCAACAGGAGATACAAATGTTGATTTCGTATATGACTATGACAAAGATGATGGTCTGGGAACTCACGGGCGGTTTGGTTATTATAGCTTCCCGGGTGTCCATAGGTCCGGCTTCTACGCCCCTCCCGCCCAACGACTTCCGTTTATCTGGCCTTTCGGTAGAAAGAAGTAATTAAGAGACCTAGTTGACTGGAAAATCCTCTCAACATCCATGTAAATTACCTGTACATATATGTGGGGATTAATTTATGCTTTGTAAATACTCACAAAACTGGTCATAATAGGTGATTTGTATATAGTAGAATTGTACTGATAAATTGTAAATAACTGGCGATGGTATTGAGACCATCATTTGATCAAGGTAAAACATTTAAACTTGAAAACATGTCTTTACAATCATACATAAACAAAGTCCCTCCAATTAACGTAAAAATTCGCATGTTGACTGTCTCAAATTTCGAGCATTTAGTTTTGGTCATATACAGACTTTAATCGCCTACTTTCTTAAGTCTCCGACAACTGTATAGTATCCATTACAAGCAGATTATGGAATATGGAATAGGTCTTTGGATTATGGACGCGGATATTCTCTAATGGACGACGGCTGAATTATGGATGACGGACCAGACGCTTGTAATTCCACTCTCGTGTGTAAATTGTACTCAACAGAATATTTACAACTTACTAATTTAAGCTTTATCCTAATCCAGCCTGCCAGACGGTATCAGCAAATCCTGAAGGCCACAAAATAACGCCTTTTGCATGCTTCATGCATGATTCATTCAGCACTTTTATTTTGAATGTGACTGAATAGTGTCGCCTCAGATGTAAATCGAATTTCCCCATTACAGACATGTTAATTCAATTTTGCTCTCTTCTGAACGTACACATGGTTGTATATGTATGTCTCATTTGTGAATTTTGTCTATTTTGTAAAAAATAAAATTCTGTTGTTATCCATTCTCAAGCCATTGTACTTTCGTTTTTGCGTGTCCCTCTTTGTATTATTTGTCATACCAGGGTGGAAAACTTCCGTCATTCAGTGTTATGATATAAGGGTTGATTACTGATTTCCTTCCACACCCGTATTGGATGCAAATAAGTTATGACTGAGCACCTGGATTAGGCTGGATGGATATTACACTGGCTGGTACACTGAATATTTTGGGAAACTGGACATTCCAACAAGTGCTAAGCCTGCACCCTATGGTATTACCTGTGCAACATCACTGTACTGTTGTTCACATAGCTAACTTCTCATTTGTGGCTAGTATCTACATGTACACACTACTACACAGTTTATCACCAGGGACAAGATAGATTAGAACTGTTCAGTTCACTAATTTACTGTCCCAACTTTTGGATTTCTGCACATCTCGGGAACAGAAGCACGCCTTTAGCAATTTTGAGCAAAAAATGGGAGGGGAGGGAATTTGGCTTAATGTCACACTCAAGTTTGTTTCACTCATATGGTGACATGGTGACAGTCAGTTTGGTTGGTGGAGGAAGCCGGAGTACCCGGAGAGAACCACCGCCCTTCGGCAAGTAACTGACAAACTTTCACACACGGACCAGCTGGGCTCGAACCCGTGCCGGTTCAGCGGTGTGAGGCTAGCGGTCACCAGCGAAGCGCCTTAGACCACGCGGCCACCGAGGGCCCTTGAGCAAAACTGGAAGGACAGCACAACACAATTCTGAACTTGACTTTAATAGCTCACGAGAGAGTCTCCGATATAGATTTCAGTGACTATTATGACTAGAACCGTAAATTGAAGCGATAGGCAAAATGTGAGAAAAATTGTGAACCTGGACGACTGGGGTAGAGAGAATTTGTTTTACCCGAATTGTGAGTCAAAAGAGAATTCGTGGAGGAATAGTTCGTAGACGTACACACATGTAGTGCGTAATTGATTTCAGTTAGGCCAACACATAGGGATTTATGGTCAGTATGTGTGAAACAACCTCATACTATTAGCTCCGACATCCATATCAGCATGACATGAAAAAAGATCGGCTCTTGGAAGCGGTAATTCGTGAACAGGTTTCAGTTATACCAGATTGTCCTGTCGCCATAGCCTTCTATATCTACTACGAGTGTGGAATAATACACCATTCTCACTGATGTCTTGGGCAGGTACAGCAAATAATCCTACAATAACAAATTAATAAAGTCAGCAGTCCAAAACGAACTTGGGTGTAAATAATTCAACGAGATATTATATCACCGTCATCACCAAATGCGAGAAAACATATAAAGTAGCAAGCATCCGGGTCCTCGAGTTATTTCATGGAAAGCAAATTTAGACTTAGCCACCAGGTGTCACTACCTGTAGGTGCAAGTGGCCAAATCGCAATCCCAAACGACATCTCATGGCATGGTACCTGCATACTAACTTTGAGAAGAATTCGATGAGGGGACATCAAGTTAATGCCCGGAACACAAATTTAGATTTTGCCACCAGGTGGCGCCACCTGAGCGAAACGTAATCACAAGCAACATTTCCTGGCATGATGAGCAGTTCTCGAGTTATCGCTGGAACAGATTTCGGATTTTGGCACCAGGTGGCGCCATCTGTAAGCAAAAGTGAGTGAAACGCAATCCCAAGTGACCTCTCATGGCCCGGTATATGCATACCAAATTTAGGATGAGTTTAAGCATCTTCTGACTATCGGTAGAAAATGTAGCAGTTAACCCTACCTGACTTGGGCGATTTTGGAACTGCCCAGGCCTGTGAAGGGCCATTTCGCCTCCCCCCTAAATATTCGTCTTCTTTTTTGGGCTAGGGGGTGGAAACATCATAGATTAATATATCTTGATTTCAAGTTCTACCAGAAAATGTAAAAAATCCACGATGTCCGACCTGATTATGTCACAGTGACGTCCTATTCGAAAAATGAAATTTTTGGGCCGATTTTTAGTCGGATTTTCATCTCTTTTTTTGCTATTGTCTGTGGTAAAATGCATAATAAAATAGGAAATAATTATCTGAAGTGAAATAAAATAATTTTCGGCACAATTATGCATAAAAAGGCAATCATTTTGAAGACAAAACGACGAAAACACCACTTTCAATCACACCCCCATGGCCGCCAGTGCCTCATGTACATCTGAACATTGTCTAGAAGGTGTTCAAATGCATAATCTCAATCAAAATGTGACTGTCCTAGGAAATGGGTGTTTCGATTATTGACTCGGATTATTGACTTGAACGACGGCTGAATATTGAATGTCGTGACTTTGTCGTGAAACATATCGCATGCTGGTAGCAAAACACGAGCGTAGCGTGCAAGATCTATGGCGTTACATTTCGTAATTCGTAACGCCTAATCCGGGGCTAGGGGCCGTATCAGTCCATGTATCTCAAGATTCTCATAGTGTTCATATAAACAGTCACAATGAAAACGTGACTGAAATACATCATAGGATAGATAACGACTTATGGATTAAGAATACTGATCAGCGATACGGATTTGATATTTTGCAACATCATGATGTCTTGCCGACATCATTGAAAACAGTTGACCGCTTTTCTCTTGCAGGAGACTAGCCTACTTGTATGTATACTATGATTTATTATTTTAATTTGGTGCTAATACTATTACATGAATTAGGTCCTTGGGTTATGGACGCGGGAATTTTTTAATGGACGACGGCTGAATATTGAAGGGCGGACTAGACGCCTGTATTTTATAGTTTATCATATTGGGGTCATTTGAGCCTATTTCTGGGTGCGCACCACAGTTTCGTAGGAATGGACCTTCTCTAATTTAATAATAAGAAAGACCGACCGTTTTTGACTACAGGATAATTCTTCACATGTTTATAGTTACTGATATCTACATGTATAGTACCATACTGTTGGGTATTGTCAGCACAGTAAAGAACATATGCGAATCGATGGCTGGGTTCGCCTACACGCCGACTGGGATCAATCAGTAGCGTGTCAATGGCCTCAGTTATGCCCCTTTGGTGAGCGTGAAAATCCTGGCTCATTTAAGGCTTAGACCACTAAAAGATTTACATTGGCGGCAATGTTAACGTGATTGCATATCGTCGATTCCCTAATTAAGTCTAGACTTCCATATTTCGACAAGAAGTGCTTTAATTGAAGTACTATAACCTGACAAACTTCTTGACGGGGGTCGCCCATCTAGATTTTGAGTTCTGCGCGCCTTATTATGCCTTGAGTTAAAATCGAACCACAGCGAAACCAAACAGATATCCAATCACCTACCACTGGCCTTGAATTATTCGTCGCAACAGAGACGGGAAAAATATTTCAAACAATTCACTTCTCTGGCAGACGTTGCCTATAGGGGTCAACGGATCGGGACTATTTTTTACCGTTTTACCGTCTAACTTCATTAACAGTCTAAGTTCATAATTAACAGTATCTGTGTTCAAGAAAACTGATCGTAGATATATTAATGTCGGAAGCCATGACGCATTCTTTAGCTCTACTACATACAAGAGATATCATTCATGGGATGTTTCTTTGTTTATAGAGTTGCTTGAATTTCTCATTAAAAATATCTATGTGAAATTTGGCAACACAATATATCAACAGCATGTAGGAATTCCAATGGCTACTATTTGTGCACCCCGGTTGATTGACCTATATCTGTTCTCTGATGAATATGACTATATGCATGCGCTTTCAAAATCCGATCCATTCAAATCTCGTTCCTTCTCATTCACCAAACGCTATATAGACGATCTTCTCGCTGTGGATAATCGCTATATAATTGACTTAGTGAAGGATATATATCCACCTTCACTGGATTTGAAGGAAGCTACAGATAGCCCTACAGGCACATCATATTTAGACCTATATCTCTATAAAAATGAAGCAGGCCTTCTCTCTCGTCGACTTTATGACTAAAGAGATGATTACAATTGCGACATCGTAAACTATCCCTTTCTGGACAGTAATATTCCAGTGGGATCTGCATATGGCGTATACATATCTCGCCTAGTAGCATTTGCTAGATCCTGTGTTAAATGTGACGATTTTAATCAACGTCACAAAACATTGTTGCAGAAATTCATAAAACCGGGCTATACCACCAAGCGCCTCCACTCAAAGTTTCTCAAATTTGGCGATACATATCGCATGCTGATAGCAAAATACGAGCGTAGCATGCAAGATCTATGGCGTTACGTTGCGTAACTTGTGTCTAATTCCGCTTAACCCGGGGCTAGGGAGCGTATGAACCCATGTACCTCAAGATCGTCATGGTTCTCATATGAATAGTCACAATCAAAGCATGACTGAGATACATCATTCTCTTTATGACAACTTTACAACGAATATTATGGATTAAGAATACTGATGAGCGATACGGATTTGATATTTTTGGAACATCATAATGTCTTGCCGGCATCGTTGAAAACTGTTGACCGCTTCTCTCTAGCAGGAAACTAGTCTATGTTTATGTATACAATGATTGTCTCTTTGAATTTGTTGCTAATACTGTTATATGGAATATGAAATAGGTCTGTGAATTATGGACGAGGATATTCTTTAATGGACGACGGCTGAATTATGCATGACGGGCCAGACGCTTGTGATTTAGTGGTCTCATGCCTACTAGGGTATGTAATCTTGCCCAATCACCTCAATACTAGGCATGGGCATTCCTTGTTGACTTGCTAGAAAATTTACGAAATTTAAATGAGATTCGCTGAGCGGTTGACGAATTATGGGGTTTCGAATTCATGTACCTCAACCAAAATACAACACTTTTTCACTTCCTCAGGCAAGTTCATGGTTCAACGATGATATCATGCATGACTCGAACAACTATCACCAGAGCCCCAAATAGTAATTGAAAGAATGATCCTCACATCCAACACATGAAACGACCTCTTTAGCCTTTCTCGTGAATTATGGTGATTATTTCACAATGGTACCCCTAAAACCGCTTATTTTGTGCGATTTTTAAGATTAATGTTTGGTTTTTTCCAAAAAACAGAATCGGGAAACTGTCAAATTTGGAATTGTTTTACGGAAAAACAATTTCTGGTCAAATAAAATCACAGAAGTTGTTGCTGAAGTAACGCGTTCCATTTATACAAAGAATTATGACCTCACCCCCCCCCCCCCCGCCCAGTACACCAATAAAGGATGACCCCTGCCATTTTTGTTCGCCATTAGCCGAGAACCAATGTTTCTGTTGAAGCCAGAAAAGATACATAACGTAATCACTAACCACTCCGGTTTTTATCTCATGTTCTCGAGCTCGGCTAAATATGACCAAATGTCCATTATTCCTTGCAAAACATCGAAAAATTGAGGTTTATCTCGTTAAAACTATACAATATAGCCTCCATCTAGCGGCTGGAGCACTGTTAGCGGGGTCTCCCGCCATCATTCAATATTACGCGGCTGATTAAAGCAGTAATGAATAGAGTCGCTTAACCTGGAGCTGAATAGGGGCTTCAAGAACACTACCCCTTTGGGCCAATGTACCGCTGTTTCTGATAATTTTGGCCTTTTCAGAAAGTCAGCTATCGAAATCTCCCGATTCCCCGAATAATTAAATTGACGAGACATAACTTTGAAGGGAGGGAGGGAATTTGGCTTAATGTCACACTCATGTTTGTTTCACTCATATGGTGACAGTCAGTTTGGTTGGTGGAGGAAGCCGGAGTGCCCGGAGAGAACCACCGCCCTTCGGCAAGTAACTGACAAACTTTCACACATGAACCAGCTGGGCTCGAACCCGTGCCGGCTCAGCGGTGTGAGGCTAGCGGTCACCAGCGAAGCGCCTTAGACCACTCGGCCACCGAGGGCCTCATAACTTTGAAGCATACCCCATAGCATATCATTGCGAGTGATATATATATAGCAAACAACTGTAAAATTTAGAAAACAACCGCCAATAATCATTAACCAAATCACACAAATATAGCTTCAAATGTTCTAACGACAAAGCCCCACACCGTCTTCGCCCTTACAGTGCCTGGCCTTTCTCACATTTTAATAAAACAGTTCCTAATACAACCAAAAACACCTAACTTTGCGTCGTATGCCTTATCCAATGTCCATTTTCTAACACTAAGTGATCGCAACAGCCTCGGAAAAAGCAACCCTTGTGGGACTTAGGTCACTAAAAGATTTACATTGGCGGAAATGTTATGGTAATTGCATCTCGTCGATTCCCTAATTTAGTCAAGACTTCCATATTTCGGCAAGAAGTACTTTAATTCAAGTGCTACAACCTGACAAACTTCTTGGCGGGGGTCGACTATCGCGCTTGTGACGTCATAATTTTGGCTTTTTTTTCTCTGCTTTCAGAAAGCGGTGCACATGCAGGCACTCAAATAGTCTATCTTAGCAACACATTATTAGGCCTTGAGTTAAAATCGAACCCACAGCGAAATCACACATATCATACTCCAATCACCTACCACTGGCCTTCAAGTATTCGTCGCAACAGAGACGGGGAAAAATATTAAAAACAATTCACTTCTCGGCAGAGGTTGCCTGAATGGGTCAACGGATCGGGACTACTATTTTAGTGGTCTCATGCCTTTACGGCAGGAAAAATTTACAAAAACTAGTAGGTCAATGGTTTTGTTTAGCTTTTTTTCACATTTTAAATCGGCCGCTCGACGTAGAAGACGAGAGTGTATTAAGCGCCTCCACTCAAAGTTTCTCACATTTGGGGAAACATATAGCATGCTGATAGCAAAATACGAGCGTAGCTTGCAAGATCTATAGCGTTACGTTTCGTAACTTGAGTCTAATTCTACTTAACCTGAGGCTAGGGGCCGTATGAACCCATGTACTTCAAGATTATCATGTCGTCCATATGAACAGTCACAGCCAAAGCGTGGCTGAGGTAAAATGACGACTTTACATCGAATATCATATGGATTAAAAATACTGATCAGCGATAGGGATTTGATATATTTGGAACATCATGATGTCTTGCCGGCATCATTGAGAACTGTTTCCCGTTTCACTCTTGCATGAAATTAGCCTATGTGTATGTATACTATGATTCTTTTTGATATGCTATATGGAATAGGTCTTTGGATTATGGACGCGAATATTTTTAATGGAGGACGGCTGAGTAATGAATGACGGACAAGACGCTTGTAATTTCATTGAAATCGCAATTGCACATTTCTCTGGGAAATGGGCCGAATATGACCAATATTTGTACTTTTTGGTTTTCCAGAAAATGGTGAAGCCAATTTAAAGGGGATTGCAAGGGTTTCAATTTTAGATATACATAAATGGCATTTGCCCTGAAATAATGGTGCTAGCATTCTCTTTCAGACATAACATGTTTGCGTTAAAGATTGACTATTGTTGACCGAAGAAGGGACCCCATTGTTAATTTCTGGCTGAACCGATTAACTCTGAAGCGCACTCTCTATAACCCCGGACAGAGGATTATGAGTAAATTCAAAATGGCGACTATGTGGGGCACCAGAAACGTGATATTTAAGTCAATTTTCTTCAAAATTCTCCCTTTTTTGCTAGGAAAAGTGAGCAAATTCTATTTTATTTCACATCCGATTATTATTTACTAATTTATCATGTAGTTTTTGCGAAGAAATCACATAAATGAAGGTAAAATCGACCAGGAAATGCTTTCTTGAAAATGATTTTTAGATTTTTTTATTTTTTTTTACATTTTCTGATATCGTTTGAGCCAAGGATATGGTGTTGTCAGTTTCAACCCTCTAGCTCAAGGGATAAGAGAAGTATTTAAGAAGAGGCAGAAATGCTCCCCCCCCCCTCCCAGGCCTGGACATATCCAAAAAAGCTCAGGCCAGGTATGGTTAAAGTCAAATGAATCAATCAAAAAATTCTCAAAAGAAGATATTGCTTTACCTTGAATAGTTAAATCAAAAGCTTGAAAACAAAGCTAATAGCCTCCACTATTCTGAAAAGTGCTGGACAGTATTTGTACTTTATTAGTAATTATCTCCAGACAAATGACAGCTGGGATTGTACTTTACAAGGAAACCGCGTCAGTGTGGTGTAGATTTAGTAGCAAAATAAGTTGAACAATATTTCTAACTTCTGCAATATCAAAAAAGGTAAATAGTCAGTTGAACTATCAACAAACCAATTAAGTAGAATGTTTTACAAAAACATACCAAGGCGGTTGATAGAACCAATTGATGTTTCATACTCTACTGACAAATTCACAAAATCTTCTGTTCTTAGGCCTCCAAATTTTTTGTATCAACTTGTGGAATGAAAAGAAACACCCAAACACATTTAATAGTTACTAAAAAGTCCAAAAATGCACGTGGACTATGAGCTCGTGAAAATATATATCAAGGAGGAAAGCTCAAGCTCAACAACAAAAACAGTAACAGGTGGATATACCAATTAACCGACAACATGTTAACAAATACCGATTTAAACGCTTAATTAATCGGTAGTGCTAATATAATAATCACTTCGCATAGTCAACCAACCCGCCGAGTGACGGAAACGTGAAAGGTAGAACCAGTGTCACCGTCTATCACGTGGTTTCGATATTTCACACAACTCAGGTGATCGAGAGCCCTGTTTTCAACGCAAGAGATTTCCAAAATAAATGTCGAGAATAAATGGTACATATAACAAGGTTATTCAATACGTATAACATGAAGAAACCCTTAGAAACTACTTCTACTATGGGAAACCCTCAAATCCCGCAACGTGAATATTTTGCCTACCTCACAGGGGGACAGCTAGCTAACGAAACATTTGTTCGCCAGAGCTTTCCCCCAAGTGAAAAAATAGTCTAAGTAGAAAGCAAATTTCCAGGCATCAATTTACTTTCACCAGCCGTGCATTCTGTCAGAACACTCTACGGGCATGACGATGCCCATCACAAGTTTCATGCCACAATCTAATATATTGAACACCCTGATAACAAAGAGCTGAGAGAAGCATAACTAAGGTGTTTATGACATGAGTGAGGACACATCTGTAATAAATGGGGCTTACCAAATCCTACAAATGAACTGGCGATGCCGCACGCTTTTTCTCCAATACCGATGAACAATAGCATAATTTCCAGATCATTTTATTTTGACATTATAACGTTATGGAATGGAGTTACAGTCTTATCCGCAACGTTTGTTGATATTTCAGCGTTAACTGCATATGCACATCGTGCATTATTGTGTCAAAATGAAACTTTCCTTAAACATCCACCCATGAGATATTGTCCATGAAGTCAACTTATTATTCAGTATGATAGAGCATTGAGGGGTCAAGGTAATATAAAGGAAATCCAGAAAATCACGGAATGACCCCTTAAACCATGTTCATATACGCCATATCCTTGCTTTGGTTTGATTACCCCGACAAATCATCACTTTGGCATTTACGGCTATATATAAGAAGAAATATTGTACTGTCAAATGGTCAGCGTTTATTACTCTACCAGTAGCATTGATTTGAGCTTAAAACTGACGTGTCAATTTCAATCAACGTCATAAGACAGCAGTTCAGGAACCAGTGTACATTTAACAAGGTCGTATTCAATCACTCCATTTTTACGTTTGCCTATAAATATCAGAAGCCAACTGTTGCTTCTGCAAAGTGAAGGATGCTCCGGCCTATTTTTTATGTGATCGTCTGCGTTGCGCTTAATATCTGATATCATGTGTTGAAGCCAGGGCTATTAGAGATACGAAGAAAGTTCAAACTACAAATAAAGAAAACGAAGGTTAGAAAAACTGACAGAAAAGTAAAAATCCGGTGATATGGAGTGATGACCTCATTGTCATCAGAACAGCCGTCACCATTCGGTTGGCATATCTGATAGAGAATGTCGCAGCTAAACAGTTATGTGTAGAAAGTTTCAGCTTGTGTATAACCTATACGAGTGCTCATTCACCCCCATGGCTCATTCACCCCCATGGGTTCATTCACCGCCATGGGTTAGTTTATAGGGATAGGGAGATCGAGTGCCCTTTCTATACTACTCACCGCGCATGCGCAGTCGACCCATTCTACTGTAGGGTGCAAGCCTGGCCCATGGAATCTCAGGTATCGAAAATCCCAGGTCTCTCGGCCCACCCTATCCTGCGCCACACCTATAGGGATAGAGAGATCGCGTGCCCTTTCTATACTACTCATCGCGCACTACTCATCGCGCATGCGCAGTCGACCCATTCTATGGTAGGGTGCACGCCTGGCCTATGGAATCTCAGGTAGCGAAAACCCCAGGTCTCTCGCCCCAGCCTATTCCGTGCCACACCTATGCGATCCGCTGTGCAGTGAGTAAAGCGGAGTAGTAGGAGGAGGAGGAGGAGGAGGAGTAGTCGGACACGCCACGGATTATACTAGGAAGATGTTAGGCATATTGTAATTCGGCTGCTCATTCGAAGCCAAATCGTGGATGTGATAATCACGATAAATGTAGTGTTCGTGCTACTTTGAAGATTTTTTGACATACTCTTTAAGGGTGTATCATAAAGTTTAAAGTAAATATCTCAGTGCCACCATGCACATAACAATTGCAAACGCGGTATCTATATCAGCAACAGCATTCGGCCTTCGCATAGTTACTCATCTCCAATAATAGTACAGATATGAGAATAGTCCAAAACCGCAACAATGTGACGCCGGATTATTTCCCTAACTCCGTCTTGATATAATATGATCATGTCAAGATAGATTCATAGCAAAACTCAGAAGCTTGGGAAGAATAATGACTTCGGAATAGGTTGTGTAATATCATGCCAAAAAAGTTGGCTGCGATAAGCTGAGGATACTTACACCTAAACTAAATCTCACGATAAACGCTGATCAGTCTATCACCGCTCCTCTCTTGCGGGAAACCATCTTGTGTTTGTATTATTTTTGTTTCAAACAAATTCGGAATTGGCGCACACTGTCATATGAAACAGATCTTTCGATTATTTTTGCGAAATTCATTTACGGACGCCGATAGAACATTGAATGTCGCATCTGACGCTTGCTATTACTACTGTGGAAATATTGTTAAAGTGTCATACGAAGGAGAATGTTGGATTGATGGACGAGGTTCGTTTATATGAATGTGACGGATGTCACACCTGTAAGTTGTTTGAGTTGCTCGATCTGAGATCTCACATGATAGATGATTGTTTGGTTATCGATCTAGATTTGAAATCAATGATATCGGTCTATGTTTCAAACAAAACTGAAAGCTTTGATACGCGCCTTATGCTTGTTGTCAATCATGTTATGTTAGCTAACGAGTGTCTCCTGCTTGTATACCCACGTGAATATATTCGAATGTCCATGGTTCCCAATCAAAAGGCGGGCTTGATGGGACATTGATCAAAGTGAAATATCTTCTTAATCAAATCTGCGCGACAGTGCCTGTGCGTTTGTTATAGCACCTTCAGATCAAGGTAAGATAAACGGAAGGAAAATGCGAACTTACCTTTGTTAAAAACACTATTCATGTGTTAAATGTTAAGAATGAAAAATGCGGTTGTATCGCGCTGTGTGGGATTACGCAACTTCCGTCTAGGTATTTGAAACTTTTACAATGTGTTGACCTCAAAAGGACATAAATGTGGAAATTAAAATCGTCTGTGTGACCTATTTTATTGTAGCAGTTCCCGACAGGCTTGAGAATACAAACGTGAAGTCGTACAATCAGTTTGCTGTCATTGTTCGTAAAGAATTCGCCCGTCAGTAATCAAACATCGTATTCATATAACACTCCCCGCACCAAAGCCCACACGGGTACGATGATCAGGCGATGTAGATTCGGCCATACACGATTAACTCACGAACATTTACTGAAAAAAGGGCCAGTCTCAAGGTGTAGTCCATGCCACGAAGATCTCACAGTGAAATATGTTCTTATCGACTGTATAGATTTTAATCTTTTAAGAGATTCTTTTTATCGAGCAGCTACTTTAGAAGATATTTTTAGTCGGGTTAAAGGATAAGTTTGAATGTGTGTATATCTTAATGTTTTGAATTACTAAGTTATTAACTTGAATACTTAGAATTTTGTTTGATCGTCACTTTCTAGCTGAAATATTGCTGAAACATTAATTCTCGCTCTCTCTCTCTCCTGATCGAAATATACAATATACATGCATGAATATGAGCTAGAAATTCGTCATTTTCCCCGAATTCGTATTGTGCTGCTAATAATACATTCATATTATATTCGTCACGTGATTTATACCAAATGCGTTTAACAGAACGGTATTAATTTAACTCAACTCTGATCAATCACTTTTATATACCAAGCAGACAAGTTTTGGGACGGATCTATCACAACCCGTTCCAATCATCCAAACTTACAAAGATGTAAAGGAGCATACTTCTCTAGAACATCGACTAGGTATATTCCTCTAGCACGAGTTATGATCGTGTGAGACGCTTACACGATAACCTGAAATTGTATTAAATCGTTTTCCACCTAGGAAAACTGAAAGCATCTCAGTGAAATCAAATATTGACATTTCACATATGAAGTGATTACTACGTAAAAGCATTTATTCATATATCGATATGTGTGATGCCCGGGTTCTCCACCAAGTGTAACAACGGTTAATTGGTGGTCTCATTTTGTACAACTGACGAAAGGTAACATTTTGGTAAGTATTTACAGGACAGAAAATTGATATTTAAGTTACAGTTTTGATTCAAAGTTATGTTCTAAAAGAACAGGTAATTAATAATTCGGCGGTGAAACGAGAAATGTTAAACCAAAACGATACAATGTGTACAAATATACTAGTTTTTAGAATACAATTAAAGTAATTTAAATCTTGCAGCAGTAGCGATGTTACATCCCGGCAACACAAATACTGAACCAAATTATTAGTCAAAGTTATAGTCTCATCAAAAATATCGCTAGGTTTTGTTGCAATGTCTTTTTTCGTATAGAGTGGTGTGTGAATGTTGGACGTTACGATGAAATTAATCGGGCTGATTCATAACAACAGGCTTCTGGCAAGCGCTGTTGAATGTTACTATGCGGGAAGTTCTTTACGGCCCTTCCCGCATAGTATTATTCCGAAAGGGGTAGAGTTGAATTAAAATAATCTATCTCATCATATAGTGACGCGAGATGAATTCCATCTCGTTTTCTGTGGACTAATAAGTGAGAGTGCGACGTTCCGTTCCAATCAGACGCCGTAACAACTATCTGCATAATTTGATTGTATAAATATTCATGGAGAGTCAGACGAGATATGATGTGGGTATTTACAGATGAACGGAAATGTATACTGCGGTATAAGGGAGATAATCAATGTTGATGTGATCCGGTGTGATGGATAAGAATGTTCTGGTGATTACTGTCCCTTTTCATATCCTTTTGTATTGCAACCAAGGATGGACACTTGTCCCCAATGTGGACAAAAGTGTTCTACCTGGGTTAGAAGATAGGAGCCGGACACTCATAGTCAGGGGACATTCTTAGCCTCCACACCGGCACTGGTGCTCTAAATTTATACAGATGGCAATGTGCATTCAGCTGTGCAAATACAAACTCCCACAAATCGAGCAAAAACATTCAAATTGCTGGTAAATTTTGATGCAGCATGTCAAGATTTAGAATTTTGGTGCCATCTATTATTTGCCACAACAGTAGTTTTAGCTAAAACGGAAATATGTATATTGAACGGATGACAATGATGTAGGTGTTACGACTGATAGATTTGATCAGTACAATATTGATAGGGAGATGTGTAAGTTACGATAAACTCATAGCAAAACATTACCGTATGCCACATGTAAATGTTACAGTGAAAATGGAAAACTATGAATTTCTTGACAACTCTATATTAAATCAGTAAACACGTGATGTCACTCTTTTACTCTGTGATTTCACGAATTTCATTAAATTACTGGAAAACTGGCCAGTTAGTTCACGAAATCACCGAAGCCTTCTTCGTATCCCAACTGTTATCAACTGACATTACATTAAACGAATCTGAATTTGATGAAACTTACACACGATTTTGTGCAACCTGAGTAGGATAATGTAACGATGCCATACACAGCGAGCACCTTGATTATTACTATAATTTCGGGTGGAATGCCAGTACCGAATTGAAATTGTTCAGTGCATAGTTCAAGTTTCTGGGATTGACAAATCAAGCCATTATACACCTTTTAATACAAATAAGCTTGGCCTAAAAATATTTGAAACGATTTGATTTTCACTAATTCTGACCAATATTAAGTATTCCTTCCGGTCCTCTAATAGGGAATTATCCATTTTTTCCTCTCAGATTGTCACATTTGTGTCCGTTTCAGATTATTTACATATGATATATTAGTAGAAGGGAAATTCAGTAGTTCTTGTTTATTATTCTTTCAGTCGAATTGTTGGCGGTAAAAAATCTTAATAAGATTAAATAATTTATTTCACCTAAATTATCGTTCGCAATAAAATGATTAGAATTAAAATATCCGTGACTGATGGTGAATATAGTCATTCCTCAAGAAGCAGAACACTTTATATTAGTCGTACTATTTTTGTTTCAGTCGTCTTTTGTGGTGCATGTGCAAATAGTTGGAGCGATTGTGTAACTAAATACTAACGAAGTGCAACGTACATATTTCTTATGAAAAAGGTGTGACGAATCTGGGAAGGTGTACATTATCAATCACAGAGATTCAAAATATAAAGCTACATTTAATTTCACAACTACCATGAGTTTATCTCACGAAGCAAACCAGTATTGTATTAAGAGGAACTAACCCGTCAATACTATAGATATAACATGATGAAGCAGTCCTTCTTTAAATAAACAATAATCCACATCCTTCAAACATATACCGGTACTTTGGTCCATGCTTAATTGCTCGAAGGGGAACATAATGCCCACATGCAAACTTGTCTTCTTAACAATATTACATTCGCATTTATTTAGTAGAGAAGATATTTTTATTTTATTGATTACACTAAATCACTGAATGCCCGGAAGTTGTGTAAAATGTAATAATTCAATGAAACCACTGAAAATAAATCAACGACGTTTACTAAATCTTTGGGATTATTTCAGGAAATTCTTGGTTCTGTGTTCTTACTGTAGCACAAATATCATTAAGATGCGTCGCCGTCTAGATCAACGACAAGAATGAATATATGAAAACTAAAGGACCAGAGGAAACATATCAGTACATATATTAGTCAGTACATGTGATGAGTGACTATTACATCTGATACTATTGAATAAATTCTCAATATAAACCTAATCTCGTCTGGATATTGAGGCTGAAAGCAAACGAAAAGTGTTAGGCGATTGAAAGGCAGTTGTTATATCTACGACAAGACGATCACAAGACATTACCATCAACAAGACGAACATGTATAGTAGGTATCACATACATATGTGGGATGAATGTCAATTCCGATTGATACTTTACGTCAGGATGTCATATATAGCAGTGAATTTTTGCCGATAAATCAATTTGTCAGAAGCTGACGAGAGCCAAGAAACATCCTCCAACGTCAAGTAAATTATGGGTATTATACAACTATGGGTATAGCTATGCTGTGATGGATCTTGAGATTGTCACAATAGAATTTCAATGCTCTATGGTTTACGGGAGCGATTATTCTATTCTCAAACTTCTATACTTGCGATTATACCGATGCTATTGCACATTTACCGTTATGAATACATGTAGTCACATCGACAGCCGCCACACTGAAATACATTTTGATGAATCAAACTCCACATCCATCTGCTTCGACCCTGAATTGTTTCCCTTGTATCGCACTTTTCGGATAAACGTTATCCGTTAAACAAGGGGAAAAAACACTACTATAATCCTCAAATGATATTGGTTTATATTTACTTGTAATTCAGCAATGAAGTAAATGTCTTACTTTTCCTGATAAGTGCCACTTAGATTTTGCTCGGTATGTGAATATACAATATTAATATATAATATGGATACATGCATCAGATCCAACATTCATTATTCAGCCGTCGTCCATATTAAATTCTCACGTCCAGAATGAAACAACGTTCACAAGATAAGATTAGCACAAGAATCCAAGCAGGTATCAGTTGAAAATAATAAGCATAAGCTAGTTATATAAACACAAGCAAGTTATATAAACACAAGCTAGTTAAGTAAACACAAGCTAATTAATTAAACACAAGTTATTTATATAAACACAAGCTACTTTCATGAGAGTATAAATTTTCAATGATGCCCGTTAGATAGCACGGTGTTCCTACCGTCATATGTATATGACGGAATTCCATTTCGGAATTGTCGGTCACAAATTCAATATTTTGTCCTCATATATTGACCTCATTCCACATAGAACTGTATCGAGGTAAAAGTCAAGAGCGCAACTGATTTGCTTCATATGTCACTATCCATCAATACTTTCAAAATTGCATGATAGTCCTGGTATTAAATCACCATTGGGGAGATATGCAAGAGGCTGGCCGAGAAATATTGTTTACTCCACTTCCAAACCCGTTTTCCCTTACATATCTTCCGAAATCAAAAGTATTGACGAACAGTTCAGTCAATTAATTTATATATAATTGACTACATATAATTATTGTATAATCAGCTTCTACTGGCAATGTCGCGAAACACTGACTATGTCAGAAGGCAAACAGCCGTTCGGTCGCAGCCATGGAAAATACCTTCTTCGGGAGATTGTGGGAAGTAAAAGACAGCAATCATGCAATTAAATGCTTCCTTCTATGGGTATGTGAGTCTACATCTATGTGAAATTCGATAATACTATATACCAGAAGCGCATATATCCCAATGGATATAAATTGTGTACCACTTTTGGCAGACTGTTATCTGTTCTCGTATGAATACGCCTATATGCACAAATTTTCAAAAGATAACGATTCCAAAGCCCGTTCCTTTCTTATTCGTCATACGCTATATATAGGCCAACTCGTATCATGGATAATACATGTATATCCTATATATTTAAAAGAATGATCAGGGCTTCGCGCACGTCGAGTGTAGGACAAGAGAGACGATTACAATTTTGACATAGTTAACTACTCATTTCTGGATAGCAATATTCCATAGGACCTGCAAACGGTCGCGTATACATAGCTTGCCTGGTATCATGTGCAGACCCTGACGATTTTAATCAAAGCCACAGAATATTATCGTCGCAATTTGTCAAACAGGGCGTTATCACCAAGCGCCTCCTTTCAAGGTTTCTCAAATTCTGTGACAACTGACGGTAAAATATGATTGGAGCGTGCAAGATCTCTGACGCTACGTTTCTTAACTTGTCTAATTCTGCTCAACCCGAATCTAGGGCGGCTTTTGAATACCATTTGTTGTATATCTCCATGGTGTTCAAATGAACAGGCGCAATCAAAGCGTGGCTGACATACATACTCAGGAAAACGACTTGGAAATTTATTTTGATAAAGAACGGTCAGAATGGACAAACAACATTTAAATCTCTCTTTGTTGAACTGAGCAGCAGAATGGTCTCATCAATCACCAACACTGTGGCCACATTCAGTGAGAATAATTTGATCAAACACCAGTAAACTATCAAGTTTAGAACCTACAATGTAGTAGTGATTTTCTCCCATATTTTCACTGTGAGCCACTTGAAGGCCTGAGTTATATAGCGATCCGGACAGTAAAGCGTTTCATTGTAGATTTCATTTGTTTGTTTGGAGTCTTCCCCACGAGAAACATTGTAATGAACATTTTTTTGATGCAGAATGTAGCCTTTGTTGATCAGGAACGCTGATAACTGTTCGTTTCTAAAATCAATTAAATTAAAGGACGCGGTATATACATTGCATCTCGGTTAATCTTTGCCTTGAATATGTGCAAGATAGATGAATCCTAGATGAGGATGATAGTTCATTCCATGTAAAATTTATAAATGGCATATGGGCAATATGTTAATAAATACAATTCCATAGTTTAGTTAGGTCATGAGACATTTGTTTCAGCAAACCGACAAACATGCGGACTGAGAAATTGTTTCTAGACTCAGGATAAAAAATTGTATATAGTGAGGTAGCTTAGGGCCATATTTTGGAAAGATCGTGACACGCTGTACCAAAGCACCAAACTTGGCACACCCATCACTTGAGACATATAGAACAATATCAGAAGGGGTGCACGTTGCTCTGGGCTCTGTGATGCCATCTGGCCCCAAAAGGGCATCTGAGGGGCAATATTGCTATTCAAAGAATAGTTAGCCTCCCAACAGCTTCGTTATTTTTATTATCCTTAAGGCTGGGAAGTTGAAACTTGCCACACTGTATCACTGATTCAAGCCCTACCAGAAAATGTCACAAAATCCAAGATGGCCGCCATGATGACAACATTTTCCAAAAATAAGCCATTTTCCTGACGATTTTTGGGTCATATTTTTCGATTTTATTTATTTATGCAATTTCTCCGCAAAAACTGGGTGATAAATTAGTAAATATTATTGTGATGTAAAATAAAATAGTTTTTGTCCACTTTCCATCGCGAAAAGGCAGAAATTTTGAAGAAATATGACAAAAACATCAATTTTCTGGTACCTCACGTGGCCGCCATCTTGAATTTACCCATGATCCTCTGCTCGGGAGGTCATGTATATAGGCTCAAAATGACCCCAATATGATAAGCGATAAAGTCCTAGAGTTTCAGTTCTCCATTTTTTGTCGTTCCGGAGATTGCGCAGAATATTTGGTGGGGGGCCCAGGCCAGGTAGGGTTAATTTTGAAGGAATACGAAGAAAACAGAACTTTCCAGTTGCACCCTTATATCATCCATTTTCAATTTACTCATGATGCTCTGCTCCGAGTATTATGATCCAGGCTCAAAATAACTTCAATATCATGAGCTATAACTGCGCTAATTTACAGCTCTCAACGTTTATTCATTTTGGATCACCAGGGAAAAATTCTCTTAGAAGGAAGTGGGGTGGCTGAAACCACTTAAACCAAATAAGCTTACATAATCGCCTGTGTAAGGAGGTGTCTAAAACTACATCTAATATATTCCACTGGGTACCAAGACCATTACATATATATGTGCATGGTTCAACACCCGTGCATTACTCTAATTATATGCCGGTTGTGCATGTACACTGTAAGAAAAATGATACTGAAAGGGGAGGATCCTGTGTTCAATTGTTATTAGTGGATTTAGATCCAGTCCCTCCCCCCCCCCCTCCCCTTTTCCCAATGAACTTTTCTCTGGGGCTCGCAACTGTTTAAAGCTAGCACTTTGTGTCTTTATAGCAAATCAAATTAGGGGCATTATATTCTTGGAAAAGAGCATCATGGGTAAATTCAGATTTGACGAAACGGTGGTGTACCTAGAAAATTTTGTTTTTGGAGTATTTTCCTCAAAATTGGTGTATTATTCTACGTAAAACTACCCAATAATATCTTAAATCACATCAAATGATTAATTACTAATTCGCAAGGTAATTTAGGCAAAGAAAATTGCAGAAGTAAAAAGTTTGAAAAATCGATTTGAAAAATCAGAAAAATGGCTTATTTTTATAAAATGACGTCACCGTGACATCATCATAGAGACCATCTTGAATTTTGTTATATATTCTGGTAGCACTGGAACCTTAGATATAGTGTGGTAAGTTTTAGCTTCCTAGCCTCAAGGATAATAAAAATAATGAAGATATTGGTAAGCTATCTATTTTTTAATTGGTAATATTTCCCCTTAACCCTACCTGGCCTGGAGGGAGGGACATTATGCCCCCCCCCCACCCATCAAACTTTCTGCGCTATCTCCGGAACGACAAAAAAACAGAGAGCTGAAACCCCGTGACTTTATAGTTTATCATATTGTGGTCATTTTGAGCCAATTTGCATAACCCCCCGAGCAGGGGATCATGGGTAAATTCAAGATGGCGGCCACGTGGGGTACCAGAATATTGATGTTTTTGTCATATTCCTTCAAAATTTCTGCTTTTCCGCGATGAAAAATGGTCGAAAACTATTTTATTTCACATCACATTAATATTTACTAATTTATCATGCAGTTTTTGCGGAGAAATTGCATAGATAAAAAATTCGGAAAATCTGACCGGAAAATCAACCAAAAAATGCGGTTTTTCAAAAATGACGTCATCAGAGCGGCCATCTTGGATTTTTTTTTTACATTTTCTGGTAGAGCTTAACCCAGGGGTATATTGTGGTAAGTTTCAGCCTCCTACATGTAACTCAAGGAGTAAGAGAATGCCCTCCAGGCCACGACATGTCGCAAAAAGCCCAGGCCAGATAGGGTTAAATGCCCTTTTGGGGGTCAGAGGGCGTCACATGATCCAAAGTGACGGGCACCCCTTCTGATATTGTTTTGTATGCCTCAGGTGATGGATGTGCCAAGTTTGATGCTTTGGTCCAGCGTGTCACGATCTTTTTGCTAAGCCACCTCACTATTAGAGGGAAATTGGGCAAAATCTATTTTATTTCACATCAGACTATTATTTACTAATTTATCATGCAGTTCCTGCGAAGAAAACACATAAATAAAAAAATCGAAGATGACGTCACCGTGATGTCATAGAAAGCGACCGTGTTGGATTTTTTACATTTTCGGGTAGAGCTTAACCCAAGGGTATAGTGTGGTAAGTGCGAGCTCCCTAACTCACGGGGTAAGAAAAATATGTAAGGGGGGGGGGTCCAAAATGGACCCTCCCCAGGCCTGAACAGGTCACAAAAAGCCAGGCCAGATAGGGATAAGAATGTATATATAATTTCTTTTATGCTGCGTGGAGTTTGTCTTAGATTTTTTGGTTATAGACCCGAAAATTGTTCATGGTTGATCTGATGCTTATATTTATCTGTACTGTGAATTTCTACAAAAATACGCTGATGGTCTGGCCGTTGTTAGGAATGGGACATAGAAACGGTCTTTCCCGCAAGCGATGATGTGTAAAATGTGAAGTGAATAGTGGTTTCACAGTGAGATTTACCTCATAATCATACCTGTTATAGGGTACGTGTCAATCCGTCCAAGATTATAAACCCATGTATTTGTACTTTAAAGGAAAAGGATTATGGTGGCAAACAGGAAGTTAGATCAGCCGCCCATGTAACGTATGATGGGAATGCAACACATCAATTAGACGACGCTTAAGCCAATAAGCTGAATTCCATATTGATCACTTCTCATATACACCTTATTTTTTCATACATAGCCTCGCTCGTGAGCATGAGTTTGATTTCTGTTAACGAAGACATTGCTGATAATAGTTACCTTCGTCTAGATAGAAGCGTTAGATTAAAAATAAAGTAGCCAATCGTGGTCCACTATTAGCATTACAGACCAAGCCAGCATAAAATACAAACACATAAACAAACATTATAAATATAAGCTAGATTTCCATAACCGATCATCCATTGCATCGCCATCATCCACAAAACAAATCCTTAGTCAATGTTTGAAGAACATCTTTTTTTGGTAACCGTCACCGCCAAATCCATGATGGTATAATATATCTTGTTACTCTCTGTCACGAAAAACACATTCATTGGCTGATAGCATGCTTTGAAATGACTATATCAGGGTAAATCGCGAGAAACTGGTTTGAAATAATCACAAACAAGTTGGAAAAATGTTTGTGATCTGTTGCTGTTGACACCACGCGCTGAGATCATGTTAGTTGACGTCACGCTGCAACAAACGGGTTTGGTATCAACTCAAATCAATGTGCACGTATTTCACCGTACGTCTTGGCTGTGGTTGATGTAAATTTCCCTTCTATTCGGATTAACTTCGAGAGTATGTCGTATATATAATAATCGAGTAAAATTGAAGAATAAAGTAGGATGGGGACAAAACCGTTATCTATGTTTGTGGCCAGATTCATCATGATTTATAGCTGTGAAAGCCAGGTCACAAATAACGATTAAACCTGCCTCAAACCGTGTTAACTATAACGATTTACTTGGAGAAAGGAGGCCATATGGACACAATATAGTTAGACTGTTATAATATCTTGCAGTCATCGTCGGAAAGTGTTAACCGCTGGCAAGAAACTAGCTTGTGCCCGTACTCATGTCTCAATGTTTTGCCAGCTTGAATTTCAGTTATAATAGTGTATTATGAATATGGTATACACACAGAAATTATGTATGGACAAAGGTTGGACACTACCTATTAGATCTGACCTATATATATATATATACAGCAGCAGATGAACTTAGTAAGCTAAAACCACTCATCATTTCTCAGTTAATATTTTAGTATTCATGTGGACAAGACTGTATTACTTACTAGTATTCTCAAATTGAATTTCATTAGGTTGACAGAAATTGAGATAGATACCGTTGGTTGTTCATTCTAATGCAACTAGCCATGCGCTACTGTTAAATCAGACATGTATTTCATGCGTAGCGCTAAATAACTTGAAGGTCGCATATTCTTTTATTGTTTGATATTTATCACTAAATTTTATGAACTTTTATTAATCGGGCTTGTTCGCTTTCCCTGCGAATTTTCTTTCAGCAGATCTTCCAGCAGATATAAAATTACAGTATAGAGTCAAGAAACCTTAACAACGTTGGATACCCATTTGATTTCAATGAAATATGTTCGTGGTCAAATGAGACAACTTTATGTTATGTGAATGCTGCATTCAATATGAAAGGGTGCAATGGGTTCACGGCAGGAATATATCTGAATAAATGTATATTTTGTGGCTTTCCCGATAGCGTTTTGTTCCAAAATTCGGAAAGAGGGCGGAGAAAAAAGATTGCTGCTCAAGTCTCTGAAATCCTATTCTAAGCTCAATCGTTGTAACAATGATACTAGTTGGACTGTTTATCTCAGTGGATCATCGTTCTTATTGTCTACATTAATCGTTTCTGCAATCTGTGGAATGAAAACAATCTACATCAATTGGACAGGTATCAATTGGATGCTTTGACCAAATGCTTTATGATACATTATGCTGTCAAATCTCACATGTATCAATGCAGACGTAATGCGATATTGCCGTGCCATATACAAAAACAAAGCTTCTTTATTCCTGTTAATACTGAGGCAGATCACCATAATGCCGAAGGATAATTTACGATTTTATCGATATAACCTGTGCGTTGAAAGATGAAGGTTTATCTTGTTTAGGACTTTAATATTTATCCAAGAGGTGTTATATTTAAGGAGCACATGCCAAATAAAAGGTCCCCTCTTCCCCACGTCGAGGATTATCTTTGTTGACAAATTTTATCCCTAATAAACTGACTATAATCCATTAAAATATTTCATTTCCGTGAAATACATTTGTGGAGGAATTTGTTTCCCTGGCAGTGGTAAGCTGATATGACATGGTAAACAGTTGAAGGTGCTTATCTATTCGAAAAGGGCAAAATACAATATCTCGGTGAATATACAAGGACACAAAAATTCCTCGATGACACTGACAGTGGATGATAAGCAAAACTGTATAAAAAAAATATAAAAAGCCTATATTTTGCATTTATGCCAATATTGTGCTGAAATACAATTTCCAGGAAACTTTTTGGCTTATCTCTAATGGTCGACTAGAGTCACATGGAATTAACATGTACTAATTGCGACGTACATTCGTCATTCTGCTAATTCGACCAAAGTAACGGGGAAACTCCGCCTCTCTTCCTTTTCTTAGTAGACTTTTTATCTCAAATTCGGAACAGAACAAAGTACACGCTATTACATGAGAGGTCGTTTGCCTAATCATAGAAACAATTCATCATTTTGCTGAACGCAATGTTAAACCTTAATTCTCTCTCTCTCTCCATAGTTAATTTCACAATGGCTGTCATGTTTGACATAAGGAATTAGTTTTGCAGAATTTCAGAAGGTGCATATAGATATATATACGTACAGAGGTCTGTTTCGGTGTAAAGGAAAGAGTTTCCCTCAGGAAAACATGTCCGGGTCCTATCTAATAACATAGCTGAGGCATCTTTACCTAAAGTGAAACATGAAAAGAAGCATTGACCCCTGGGACATTCTTTCTTTTCACACCGACATTACGTACATAAACCTTCACAACATGGGATGAAAAGACAATTCCAGATTCGTGTAGGTACAACCATGTCTGATCATTTTCATTTAGATTAAAGTGTCTCACAAGCAACATTTTATCTACTACTTTGTTTAGTACCAAGATCAGCAACTTAGTTGATGATTTAAGTCCAGTTGTGTTTCACTCTTTTAAATGATTTGTCATTGCATACCATCGAGAGAATGTTAAAAAATGTTCTCCAGGGTGAAGAGAAATTGCATGCACTTTTGCAGAAAGTAACTTCAAAATATCAATTTACGCCATCAATATGACAACACTTGACTCGGCATGAAAATTATAGTCCACGTCGTAGCCATCTCAGTTCAACGAGCGCAGAAGTTAGAGATTCACGTCATACACACTGTTTCAACTATGAGGCTGACATGATGTCTCACCGGAATCACTGGAAAATGTTGACTGCTTCTCTCTTACTGGAAACTAGCCTATGTTTATGTATACTATGATTGATTTTTTTTTATTTTGTGCTAAAGCTGTTATACGAACTAGGTCTTTGGCGTATGGACGCAGAAATTCTTTACATTTGTTATGTGGAACTTTGATCACGATAGTAAAAGAATCTAAATTCTTAGCGATCTTGTTTGACCATCGATAAACGTTTTCATCCCATATAAATTTCTTGAAGGCTGAATACCACCAATAATATGGCAGCCCGAAGAACTCTTCGAGCCTTCTATAAGGTTACTTGTTGAATGGAAATTTGCAAATATTGCGTCATACATTGAGATGTAGCAGAGCATCCTCCTTTGAAAATTATCCGATGGTACTTTGCAATTGGTTTATTGGTGGTGTTCAGCTTTAAGCAAATTGCCCGAAGTCTCTTCATTTGAAGCTCAGAAGTGGAGATAAAACTTCCTCTTCATTAAAATATGGATCACACCTTAGTTCTAAACTTGATAATGGCTCTATTGTTTACAACGGTGCAAGCAAGTTCAACTTGACCCAGTAAATGCTTTTATGCATCCAAGACTAAGACTTTGTTTCGGAACATCTAAAACCTCCAATAAAGAAAGGTTATATGAGCTTCGTTTGAATCTCCGAATAGTCAAGTTGTCATTGCAGTCCGTATGTAATTAAATTGAGGTCATATCGTTCAAACACAGCCTATAACTGTGTTTTGGTTCTCAGCACATAGACCTGTATTCAAAGAAACCGAACCTTTCTCCACCTCTTTGAATTCGAATAAAATCACATTTTGTTGCAGCCGGAATTAGTTTCGATCAGATTTGACAAAAATGCCATTTCCGCCTTGGCAGTTACCTAACCCGGGGTAGATGCTTCACTGACAAAATTTAATAAGAATGAAACAAACCAACTCGTGTATCAACAAGATTATGGTTTATTAGGGGCAAAATATGAATCAGCTGTGTCATATCCGTTAATATACAAGAGCTCTATTTCTACTGCTGAAGCCAAAACTCTTTTAACCGCATTGGATTATATTGCTTCCAGCAAAAGAAGAAAGTATGTTATATTCTCGAACTGTTTATCCTGCCTCCAATCGACGAAGAATAGATCATGAACAATTACGTTCATTTTAGATAGTCTGAAATTATGTTCCTTCGGAATTAGGCAACAGATTGATATTGTGTTTTGTCGGCTACCTATCCATTTTGTCGTTTCAGGCAAGACAAATGCTAAGCAAAGGCTACAAGTACTCCTAGATTATCAGGTTTATCCGCTTAGTGAGTTCAGATATTGTATGCGTGCGTCTATGAAGAAGCTGGTTCACTCGTTATCGGATACTCACTCAGGTTGATAAAACACTTCATGAGTTTGAACCATATATATTCATATCATATTAATATGCTTATATTCATCTTAGCAGTCAGAAACGTAAAACGTGCCCTGTAGAATCGGCCATTCACGACCGACTGAATATTTATTGAAAGATGAACAAGCTTCCATGTGTATTCCATGCCTTGAGACACTTACTGTCAAACATTTTTTATCAACTCTGTATATTTTTCGATTGTAAAAGTTTCTTTCTATCGAACTGCTAGTTTGGAATGTCCTTTTGACCGTGTCAATGAGTATTTGATTCTAAAATATTTGATAGCAGTTGATTTGTTAAATAAATTGTAGTGTAGATACCAGTTCTTTGATGCGTTTTGTCTATCATGTGATAGATTGTTGACTTGCCTTGTTGACCTCATTTGATAAAATCTTATATAGCTCGTATATAACTGAAATATTGAAATTAATTATCATACTTGTACTCTACACGACAAATATTCTCAGAAATGCGGTCACAATAATACTTATTCAAATTGTGTCTAGGTAGTTTTGTAATTAAATATTTGGGAAGCGACTAAAATTATGTGGCACTTAGCATAATGAATAATATCCAATCACGGCTATCAGCTTATTCCTTCTGGAGTTCCTTCATCTCTCCACATTTCACAAATTACAGGCCTATTCCACGTTTAAGGTATCTGGACTCGCATTATAACGTAACGTAAGCACTGTTTGTTCCAGACTGTTAGAACTGACTTCCTAAATGAAGCTGACGTTACGGGGTCACGTCTAATCGATCGAGACGGTTTCTCGATTAACGAGTAAAACCGATAAATATCTCGTCTCGAAGGGTCCCGGTTTATCTCTATCGATTGTTGTCCCGGTTTGCTCCCGGGTTTCTCTCGAAACACAAGACCATCTCGATCCCCCCTGGAAATAATTCGACTCGCTTCGAGACTGTAATCGAGATGTCTTCAAATGAACGTTTGAATCATTCGGGATGCGTATGCTCGTCATAAATATACTTTTCTATGGCGAGATTAATCTCAGCGAGTAAATATACATTAAAACACGGATAATATATTACATTAAACATGAATCGTTTGATATTATTTTGTTATTTCGTGTGGAGAACTGTAGTCGCATATATTTTCTCTGACAGCTCAATTTTGTTACCTGTTATCTTTATTGATCTTTATTGAAATAAATATTTAATACAATCTTGACTTGAAAATTATAGTACCACGTTTGTCAGAGATTTTCCAGGTATCCAAATATGCAGTGACTTTGAAGTCCACAGAGGGGCTGAAAATTTACTGGAAACCGGCTGATATTAAAATTATATGAGATCTTTGGTCTAAAGCGAGATTGCACGCTGAATTGGGCGATAATTACTTTTATTAATCATGTTATTTGGTAAAATTTCTCATCACATTATATCAGCAATAATAATGGAACCCGAGTATATTATCAAGCCTTCTAAAGCGTTGTTTTAGTTTGTTTCCTTTCAAAGAAATTACCCCTGTTTTTCAGACCAACTGTGGTGACCAACACCTCTAGTTCCGATTGTCAGTATTTCCGCTAACCTCTTCCACGCAAGCCTATATTTCAGAAAAAAACTGTGTTGATATAATCCCAATATTTGAACTATATCGCAAGATAGTAATTATCTTCATTGAATAACACCAAATTATAAAACAAATGATAAACAGAGGTTAATACGCCGGTCAATCTTAACATTTAAAATAACCTTCATTTTGCGGTTGAAACGATCCATGTTGGTTCAAAATAATTTAATAGAAAAAATAATTAAAGCATGCTTCCATTTCATTAATATTCAGGTGGTATCCAGTTGATGTCTCATTTCTCAATTATCCATGTGAGATAAGAACATTCAATCATATATTTATAATTTATATAGATAAATGAAACGTATTCTTTCATTTGAATATATCGGATAAATGTTGAATAACATGGAAAAAATCTTTTTAAAACAATCCGTTCTCGGGATTCTATTTTCGGCCAAAATATGCGTATATGACGTGCGCCCCGAAAATATGATACCCACACAACACTCTGATCGCCCATTGCACGAAACGGTCAAATTAACGGCAACAAAACACAGACATATAGAAACCGGGACCCCCTTCGAGGTTAGAGATTAATTTAAAACCCATCTCGAAAACCGGGACGTTTCGATCGAGATAGAACCGGGAGCAAACCGGGAGACGACGCCAGGGGTCCCGGTTCTGCCCTTTCCGGTTTCAGTCGAGAAATTTCTCGATCCATCTCGAAGGCATCGAGAAAGTGCCTCGATAAATTGGAAGTGACCCCTAACCGATAGTAAATAATTGTATACAGCAAAAAAATGAACATGGAACAGTTTAACAGGTACACAAATATAACATAAAGAGTCAATGTCACATCAACTTGCAAACAATAGGATTTGACGACAGTATGAACCTACTCGAGTAAACATTAATATCCGAAAGCTAAGGGGTCACGTCCAATCGATCGAGACGGTTTCTCGATAAACGAGTAAAACCGAAAAAAAATCTCGTCTCGAAGGGTCCCGGTTTATCTCTATCGATTGTTGTCCCGGTTTGCTATCGGTTTTCTCTCGAAGCAGAACGTCAACTCGATCCTCCTCGAAATATCTCCACATGCTTCGAGAATGGAATCGAGATGCCGTCAAACGAAAATTTGAACTATTCGGAAGTCGTAGGTTCCTTATATATGTACTCTGTGGCAGCGAGATTGAGCTGGGCGAGTATATATGCATTTAAACACGGATAATGAATTAAATTGAACATGAATCATTTAATATTATATTGTTATTCCGTCTAGAGATCTATAGTCGCATGCTTGCTTTCACAGCGCAATTTCTCTGCACATCATGAATGGAAAGAAAGAAACATCACCAATTGAAAATGTATAAACTGACTCAGTTATATAGAATTTGAATCACTATATGAGATACGTTGAGGAGCTGCGAACTGAAATACATTCTGCAAGTCTTAGAATAAAATTCCTCTGAAAGTGTATCAGAAGAGAGGATCTTTATCGTCAGAGATGTCCTCCGTATTTTCATAAATAGAGTGTATATGAAGACCACAGGGGCGGCTGGTCATTCACTGAAAACCATAAACATAAACGCTCGACCGAAGATTTCGAACTTTGTTGATATAATCTTCTTAGTTGAACAAGACTGTAATTCTCAGTAAAATGATATCTGCGATGAATAATACCAATTATAAAACAAATTACACATCGAGGTTAATATTCCGGTCAAACAAGTAACATAGCTACATAACATTTTTCAGTTGAAACGATCCAAGTTTGGTCCAAAACACTTTATAGAACAATAGCTTTCATACCATTATTTTTCAGATAATATCCCGTTGATGTGCCATTTATTCCGCGACGGATATCAGTCAGATACACAATCAATTATCGATGTGAGAGAAGATCATTCAATTATATATTCATAATTCAGGAAACATCTGGACATAGATATACCGAATAAACGATGAATAACAATGAAACACCTTTAAAACAAATCTTTTTCTGGATTTATTTTGGCCGCGATATATGTATGCGACGAGCGCCCCCAAAATATGGTACCCGTGCAACACGCTAATCGCCTGAGAACTAAAGATAGGCCAAATTAACAGCAACAAAACACGGACATATTGAAACCGGGAGCCCCTTCGAGATTACCGATCAATTCTGCATCCATCTCGAAAACCGGGATATTTCGATCGAGATAGAACCGGGAGCAAACCGGGAGATGTCGTCAGGGGTCCCGGTTCTGCCCTCCCGGTTTCAGCCGAGAAATTTCTCGATCCATCTCGAAGGCATCGAGAAAGTGACTCGATTAATTGGACGTAATCCCTAAGGGTACTATACATCCTGTTGGTTATCGTCATTTATTTATATAACAGTGTCGTCAGTAATGGTAAGCACTTCTAGCACTAAAATCCAAGATCGTATGAAATACAGACTAGCGTGAACAAAACTTAGCTTTTGACAGACTCCAATGATGCCACAAGACATCACGAGGCTCATATTGCCAAACACGGTCCACTGACGTGATTGGGAATTGAGGAGGAACTAATGTAATATCAGCACGCTGGTACATTGGAGAAATATCAATGCGATTATGTTACGTCACAGTCTGGCAGAAGATTGGCAGAAAGCACACTATGTTACGTAGTAATCAACCTCATTCTAGTGTTTCAAAATGTTGCGTTTCTGTATCATCCACTGACGACATAGGAATACTATCATACCCGGGATCTGACCATGCAATTTATAAAGCACCAAGTCAATCACCTTGTAATTACTGTGATGCAGTTGTTTGTAATTGTAAGGAAATGCGACTAAATGAAAGCTGGTAAAGTAACCATACTGTGTTGTGTTGAAGGGTCAATGGTTCCACCTGGACGAAATACTATTTTTAAATTGCTCAGGGAAATGTATTTCCTTTTTGTATTCAAGTTTACCTCTTTAATTGTTATTTTGAAGCAGAAATACTGGATTTGAGGAGTTTGTTTCTTTGCGTATTGCGACAGCGAGTGACGACATGAGATTCTTTTAATTGCCTGCGACTATAATTTGCTCATGAACAAGAAATTCTTGACTTGAGATTTGGATATCCTGAATGTAGAGCAGCTAATCCGTTCTTTTTTCTTTTTTCTTTTCAGCCGTCGTACTATTGCAGTCAACTTCAGGTAAGAAGTTTGTACGGTATAATATTGCATGTTACGAGGAAGAAATCAAATATATAATATAGAAATAAATAAAAATCCTACCCCTCACAAAGTTACAAAAAAGTATCCTTCATGTCGTTGAATCACTTGCACTAAATATTTTTCCCTCTCTAATAATACTTATTCTGTCATCCAATTACTTTGAGGTTGAAATATTCTCGGTTACAATAATAGTATATTATAAATAATTCACCTTTTAAATGAGATAGGAATCCTCCCTGGTGGGATTTTAGCAGCTGTCAAAGGTGTAAGACTACTGTTTGCCCTCCGTCTCTACGAGGCATGCCTTCCCATGTCTTTCAGGGTACTATTTATGTTAGTGGTACTGTACATTAAACCAATCAGTCAGCGAGTATACCTTTTAAATGACATTGATTTATGTAACACTGGGATAGTGCCGGGGGACTTTAAAATGGGTCTCGCTTCTTCGTGTCCGTTGATGTCCGTTCAAATTCTTCACAAGCGATAACTTCCAAATGCTTCCTCGTATTTCTCCTATATTTGACATATGCATTCAATGCAACAAGACGTCGGTTGACATTGTGTTTTAGCAAGATCCGCCTGAAGGTGGCGCCACTGGGTCCTGTTCCAATCTTATGTGCATGTCCGTTGATGTCCGTTCCATTTCTTCGCAAGCGATAACTTCCAAACACTTTATCGGATTCCTCCGAAATTTAGCATATGCATTCCATGCTACAAGATGTCGGTTATTATTGCGTTTCAGGGTATTGTTCAAATCTTCTGCGCATGTCTGTTCGTGTCCATTCATATATGTTCAAATTCTTTGCAAGCGATAACTTCCAAACCCTTTGTCGGATTCCTCCGATACATTCTGTGCGACAAGACGTCGATTGGTACTGCGTTTCAGCAAGATCTAGCTGAAGGTAGCGCCACTAGGATTCATTCCGTTCTTCCGTGCTGCAAGCAATAACTTTGAAAGGCTTAGATTTCTCTGAGATATCCTACCTTACTGGATAATAACTTACGAAATATTCATCGGATTCTTCGCAAATTCGGTATGCATATACCGTACCTCATTTGTACATACAGGTGGCGCCACCTGGTGGCAACTTCTAAATTTGATTTCCGAGCAACGACTCATCGGATTCTTTCCAAATTTGGTATGCAGATACCTTGCTATGAGATGTTGCTTGTGGTTACGTTTCACCCACTTCTGCTTACAGGTGGCGCCACCTGATGGCAAAATCCGAAATTTGTTTCCGGGTAATAACATGAGCACCGCTCATCGGATACTTTTCAAATTTAGAATGAATATACCAGGACATAAGATGTCACTTGAGATTGCGTTTCACTCACTGGAGCCTACAGCTGGCGCCATCTGGTGTCAAAATCTAAATTTGGTGTTCGGTCAATAACTTGTGGAACATTCTCGGATTCTTCTCAAATTTGGTAGGCAGATACCATGACATGACATGTCTCTTGGAATGGTATTTAGACCTCTTCTGCCTACATGTGGCGCCACCTGGTGAAAAAAAAACGTAATTTGTTTCTGGGTGATCACCTGAGAACTGTTCCTCGGATTAGTCTCAAATTTGGTATATATATACTCCATTTCTGGACAGTAATATTCCAGTGGGATCTGCATATGGCGTATACATATCACGCCTAGTAGCATTTGCTAGATCCTGTGTTAAATGTGACGATTTTAATCAACGTCACAAAACATTGTTGCAGAAACTTATAAAACAGGGCTACACCACCAAGCGCCTCCACTCAAAGTTTCTCAATTTTGGCGATACATATCGCATGCTGATAGCAAAATACGAGCGTAGCGTGCAAGATCTATGGCGTTACGTTTCGTAACTTGTGTCTAATTCCGCTTAACCCGGGGCTAGGGGCCGTATGAACCCATGTACTTCAAGATCCTCGTGGTACTCATATGAACAGTCACAATCAAAGCGTGACGGAGATACATCATTCTTTAGATGACGACCGTACAACGAATATTATGGATTAAGAATACTGATCAGCGATACGGATTTGATATTTTTGGAACATCATGATGTCTTGCCGGCATCATTGAAAACTGTTGACCGCTTCTCTCTTGCAGGAAACAAGCCTATGTTTATGTATACTATGATTGTCTTTTTGAATTTGGTGCTAATACTGTTATATGGAATATGGAATAGGTCTTTGGATTATGGACGCGGATATTCTCTAATGGACGACGGCTGAATTATGAATGACGGACCAGACGCTTGTAATTCACTCTATAGTAATTTTCATTTGGTTTCTTGCAATGCTTCAGCTACTACCTCTGTGTATCCACTACACTGAAGTGGCATGTTCCATGAGCCATTAGCCAATGGTAATTCAAACAATGTGATTTGTTTTGACGTAACCGGACTTCCTTGATGTTATCAGGAAGTGGATTCCGCTGCCAGACTCCTTTCGCATCACATGTCTTGTAATGTATTAATGTGAAAGGTTAAAATGACACGGAAGCCAGAATCATCACAGCAAGGACAAACTGAGGAATTCGTGGACTGGTGAAAACGTGAATTCGTACAAATAAATGTCATTTAACAGTTTGGCAACAATTGAACACATTTCCCCATGCATTCCAACAAGTGTGTCTTTCTGGTATCTAGTGTTTGCTCATTGAACCCGTGCCTGTGTTAACCCTATCTGACCTGGGCTTTTTGGGACCTGTCCAGACCTGGGGGGCCGAAATGCCCCCCAATCCCACCCCACCCCCCAAATTATTTTTCTTACTCCTTGAGCCAGGGAGCTGAAATTTACTACGCTATACCTTTGGGTCGAGCTCTACCGAAAAATGTAAAAAAAATCCAAGATGGCCGCTTTGATGACGTCATCTTCAAAAATGACATTTTTTGGTCGATTTTTCGGTCAGATTTTTCGAATTTTTTATTTATGCAATTTGTCCACAAAATCTGCTTGATAAATTAGCAAATATTAATGTCATGTGAAATAAAATAGATTTTGCCCAATTTTCATCGCGGAAAAGCGGAAATTTTGAAGAAAAATGACGAAAACATCATTTTTCTGGTACCCCAAGTGGCCGCCATCTTGAATTTACCCATGATCCTCTGCTCGGCGGTTATGCAAATAGGCTCAAAATGACCCAAATATGATAAAATATAAGGTCACGGAGTGTCAGCTCTTAATTTTCTGTCGTTCCGAAGATAGCGCAGAAAGTTTGGTAGGGGGGCCATTTTGCCTACTCAGTTTCACTACTACTCTGGCCAAGCTACGACCTCTATTGCCCAATTTAATATATTAATAGAGAATTCAAAAACAATTTGGGTGAAAATGTTTAAATAATTTGAACTTCATGCCATTAGTCAGACTTTTAAGCATATAGATTAGTTTAAATAGCACACACGGCGAGAGGCTCAAAATATCGATCTAATGGCATGTGTCATAGATAGGAACGAATTATTTTCATACCTTTCCATCTTTTTGTGTTCATTTACCACTCTCAATATCATATCAAAATCGAAAAAGATAACAAATCACCGTATTGCTACATTGCACTGTTTTTGTCGGGTTTTACCAAGGGTAAAACCCTACATTAGTATCACTTTTCAAGTTCAGTTTTTCTTTTTTCTTTTGCACATGTGTAATTTTGATCTCCTGCCCGGAGACTGTTCTCATTTGATGCCCCTTACAGCATTCACAACAGGCCTCGCACAAGCCATGCAATTCCAGGCGCTAAGAGTAATGGAATTTCGTTGAAAGGACATGGAAAGTCAGAGAAAATATATGTACAGAGTCCGGGAAAATGGATGGAAAAAGCTAAGTTATTCTCTGAAGTTCAGCGAAATTTATTGCGGAATAAAAATCCAAACAGCCGTGAAACGTGTTTGCTGGTGACCCTTCGCCAGATTGGAACGAGGTCAGACAGCTCATTTACATATTTTGTGTAGTCCATTGGTTGAACTAAACTCGTGACTGTTTCCCGCTGAATTAATATTCATATTCTGTGACGTGTATTGGTCGAGGTCATAATGTCGACAGCTGATTGGCTCACGCTCTTGACATCTGTACTAATTTACGTATCAGAACAGTCGCCATTTGAACTGGTCAAATTGCAGTCGCCATTGTTCGTTGGTTTGGAATTTAGCTTTGGGCTAATTTTGCCGATGCCGGGAAAATGCAAATTTAGTGAACATTGGCTGAGACTGGATGATTATAACTGTGGTTGTCCCGTCACGGTAAGAGGACAGCAACGTACACGGTGTGTCAAACAAATGTGGATCTGTCCAATATCGGCGATGGTCCTTTACGGAGCCATACAAAAATTACAGGATACACAAACTTTACACACATATTCTTGAGGTTGTTCTATAACTATATGGCACTTTATGAATTATTATTACGAATATGAATTTTAATATTTTTGAACATTTTTCAATCTTTGGTAAGCTACCTTACAACAAAAGTTATGATTCATATATAATGCAAGATCACAAAGATGATCTTCACTTTAGATAGGGAATCGTCCTCAATGCGTTTTTGATACACACAGCTGGTGGGGCTAATTTTTGTCTAAAAAGCACCAAATTGACCATTTGAATAGATAAAGATAAAGAATAATCAAGACCTACAGACAAACACCACCAGACTTACAGTGGTTCAAACCTGCCGTATTTTGCACTTTTCGGTGCATTTACAGTCAACATTTTCTCTCCAAAATTCTCGTTGCAAAATTATGACACCTTTAACCAAAATCATATTTAGACTTATTTGTTGGTCAAAATAGCCAAAATTGGTTTTGGTTAAAGGTGTCCTATTTTTGTAACAAGAGAAAATCGGCACCGAAAAGTGCCTAAAAATACGAAAATAAGCCAACTTACCAACTTTAGTGAGCCATAAATCCGTGTTCGTGCATCTGCAGTCCTTCATTATGTCGGGTCTGATAAGTCAGCATGAAGGCTGTACAAAATGGTCCATTTCATATCCCTTTGATAAAAGTGAAAGTTTGGCCCTTCAAACCGAACAGCTTGAGGACGATTCCCTATGTCAAGCGAACACCACCATTCTTCCCAAATATGGGACTAATAAACTCCTCTGATGCAAGTAAACCCGACATCAGTACTTTAAGTACTTTGATTCATTGTTGTTCTTGCTTGTATCCTTATTATTGAATGTTTATAACGATGACGTTCTTTGCTGTTCATAGGATTCATGTGTCCAACCTTGTTCGACTTCTACCCGGATCCAGAGAACTGCTCCAAGTTCTACCGTTGTTTCTGGGGAGCCGCCTATCCATTCGACTGTCCCGATGGAACGCGATGGAACCACAAAGTGCTAACTTGTGACTTTGCATTCAACGTGAACTGCGAGGAGGGTTACTGGGAGGAAGCTGAGTCCGATTACGAGGTGGGCAGGCAGGCGCACGATTACGAATCTTCCAACGAGGATTACGGTGATTATAGCAGTAGTTTTTTGTCTGGTAGTAACCAGTTAGAAAAATCCAGAAACTCAAAGCACAGCCATAGTCATGATCATGGTTCTTATACACCCTGGTCGGACGAGGACAACAACCAAAGGTCTGATCACCAGCACGGCGAGAGCGAGGCAATGCGTGACCAAGGCGAGGCTGATAAGGATAGTTGGGATAGCAGCGATAGCGGTCCAGACAGCCATCAAGAATATAATACAGAGCCAGAAGGGAACGATTGGGAATCTGAGAGCTCCTATCACCATCAACGTCTCAGACCTCGCGGCAAGTTCGCCAAAGTCAAAAACGTCACTGATGATAAAAGCGCAATCAACAATCCTGAATTTTCGGCAGACAATAATGTGGAAAGCGTGCGTTTGGAACATAAAAATAGCTCAAATAATAATCAAAATAACGATACAGAGATATCAGATAAGCAGACTACACAATCAGACGAACAGCTTGTACTGCGGCAAATACGTAAACTGAAGCCCGTTGATCAAAGTCAGAATAGGAAGGGGTCAAAGGGCAGCCTTCAGCGGAAGGATTCTCCAAAATCAACAGGAGATACAAATGTTGATTTCGTATATGACTATGACAAAGATGATGGTCTGGGAACTCACGGGCGGTTTGGTTATTATAGCTTTCCGGGTGTCCATAGGTCCGGCTTCTACGCCCCTCCCGCCCAACGACTTCCGTTTATCTGGCCTTTCGGTAGAAAGAAGTAATTAAGAGACCTAGTTGACTGGAAAATCCTCTCAACATCCATGTAAATTACCTGTACATATATGTGGGGATTAATTTATGCTTTATAAATACTCGCAAAACTGGTCATAATAGGTGATTTGTATATAGTAGAATTGAACTGATAAATTGTAAATAACTGGCGATGGTATTGAGACCATCATTTGATCAAGGTAAAACATTTAAACTTGAAAACATGTCTTTACAATCATACATAAACAAAGTCACTCCAATTAACGTAAAAATTCGCATGTTGACTGTCTCAAATTTCGAGCATTTAGTTTTGGTCATATACAGACTTTAATCGCCTACTTTCTTAAGTCTCCGACAACTGTATAGGATCCATTACAAGCAGATTATGGAATATGGAATAGGTCTTTGGATTATGGACGCGGATATTCTCTAATGGACGACGGCTGAATTATGGATGACGGACCAGACGCTTGTAATTCCACTCTCGTGTGTAAATTATACTCAACAGAATATTTACAACTTACTAATTTAAGCTTTATCCTAATCCAGCCTGCCAGACGGTATCAGCAAATCCTGAAGGCCACAAAATAACGCCTTTTGCATGCTTCATGCATGATTCATTCAGCACTTTTATTTTGAATGTGACTGAATAGTGTCGCCTCAGATGTAAATCGAATTTCCCCATTACAGACATGTTAATTCAATTTTGCTCTCTTCTGAACGTACACATGGTTGTATATGTATGTCTCATTTGTGAATTTTGTCTATTTTGTAAAAAATAAAATTCTGTTGTTATCCATTCTCATGCCATTGTACTTTCGTTTTTGCGTGTCCCTCTTTGTATTATTTGTCATACCAGGGTGGAAAACTTCCGTCATTCAGTGTTATGATATAAGGGTTGATTACTGATTTCCTTCCACACCCGTATTGGATGCAAATAAGTTATGACTGAGCACCTGGATTAGGCTGGATGGATATTACACTGGCTGGTACACTGAATATTTTGGGAAACTGGACATTCCAACAAGTGCTAAGCCTGCACCCTATCGTATTACCTGTGCAACATCACTGTACTGTTGTTCACATAGTTAACTTCTCATTTGTGGCTAGTATCTACATGTACACACTACTACACAGTTTATCACCAGGGACAAGATAGATTAGAACTGTTCAGTTCACTAATTTACTGTCCCAACTTTTGGATTTCTGCGCATCTCAGGAACAGAAGCACGCCTTTAGCAATTTTGAGCAAAAAATGGGAGGGGAGGGAATTTGGCTTAATGTCACACTCAAGTTTGTTTCACTCATATGGTGACAGTCAGTTTGGTTGGTGGAGGAAGCCGGATTACCCGGAGATAACCACCGCCCTTCGGCAAGTAACTGACAAACTTTCACACACGGACCAGCTGGGCTCGAACCCGTGCCTGTTCAGCGGTGTGAGGCTAGCGGTCACCAGCGAAGCGCCTTAGACCACTCGGCCACCGAGGGCCTTTGAGCAAAAATGGAAGGACAGCACAACACAATTCTGAACTTGACTTTAATAGCTCACGAGAGAGTCTCCGATATAGATTTCAGTGATTATTATGACTAGAACCGTAAATTGAAGCGATAGGCAAAATGTGAGAAAAATTGTGAGCCTGGACGACTGGGGTAGAGAGAATTTGTTTTACCCGAGTCAAAAGAGAATTCGTGAAGGAATAGTTCGTAGACGTACACACATGTAGTGCGTAATTGATTTCAGTTAGGCCAACACATAGGGATTTATGGTCAGTATGTGTGAAACAACCTCATACTATTAGCTCCGACATCCATATCAGCATGACATGAAAAAAGATCGGCTCTTGGAAGCGGTAATTCGTGAACAGGTTTCAGTTATACCAGATTGTCCTGTCGCCATAGCCTTCTATATCTACTACGAGTGTGGAATAATACACCATTCTCACTGATATCTTGGGCAGGTACAGCAAATAATCCTACAATAACAAATTAATAAAGTCAGCAGTCCAAAACGATATAGAGATATTATATAACCGTCATCACCAAATGCGAGAAAACATATAAAGTAGCAAGCATCCGGGTCCTCAAGTTATTTCATGGAAAGCAAATTTAGACTTAGCCACCAGGTGTCACTACCTGTAGGTGCAAGTGGCCAAATCGCAATCCCAAACGACATCTCATGGCATGGTACCTGCATACTAACTTTGAGAAGAATTCGATGAGGGGTCATCAAGTTAATGCCCGGAACACAAATTTAGATTTTGCCACCAGGTGGCGCCACCTGAGCGAAACGTAATCACAAGCAACATTTCCTGGCATGATGAGCAGTTCTCGAGTTATCGCTGGAACAGATTTCGGATTTTGGCACCAGGTGGCGCCATCTGTAAGCAGAAGTGAGTGAAACGCAATCCCAAGTGACCTCTCATGGCCCGGTATATGCATACCAAATTTAGGATGAGTTTAAGCATCTCCTGACTATCGGTAGAAAATGTAGCAGTTAACCCTACCTGACTTGGGCGATTTTGGAACTGCCCAGGCCTGTGAAGGGCCATTTCGCCTCCCCCCTAAATATTCGTCTTCTTTTTTGGGCTAGGGGGTGGAAACATCATAGATTAATATATCTTGATTTCAAGTTCTACCAGAAAATGTAAAAAATCCACGATGTCCGACCTGATTATGTCACAGTGACGACCTATTCGAAAAATGAAATTTCTGGGCCGATTTTTAGTCGGATTTTCTTCTCTTTTTTTGCTATTGTCTGTGGTAAAATGCATAATAAAATAGGAAATAATTATCTGAAGTGAAATAAAATAATTTTCGGCACAATTATGCATAAAAAGGCAATCATTTTGAAGACAAAACGACGAAAACACTACTTTCAATCACACACCCATGGCCGCCAGTGCCTCGTGTACATCTGAACATTGTCTAGAAGGTGTTCAAATGCATAATCTCAATCAAAATGTGACTGTCCTAGGAAATGGGTGTTTCGATTATTGACTCGGATTATTGACTTGAACGACGGCTGAATATTGAATGTCGTGACTTTGTCGTAAAACATATCGCATGCTGGTAGCAAAACACGAGCGTAGCGTGCAAGATCTATGGCGTTACATTTCGAAATTCGTAACGCCTAATCCGGGGCTAGGGGCCGTATCAATCTATGTATCTCAAGATTCTCATAGTGTTCATATAAACAGTCACAATGAAAACGTGACTGAAATACATCATAGGATAGATAACGACTTATGGATTAAGAATACTGATCAGCGATACGGATTTGATATTTTGGAACATCATGATGTCTTGCCGACATCATTGAAAACAGTTGACCACTTTTCTCTTGCAGGAGACTAGCCTTCTTGTATGTATACTATGATTTATTATTTTAATTTGATGCTAATACTATTACATGAATTAGGTCCTTGGGTTATGGACGCGGAAATTTTTTAATGGACGACTGCTGAATATTGAAGGGCGGACTAGACGCCTGTATTTTATAGTTTATCATATTAGGGTCATTTGAGCCTATTTCTGGGTGCGCACCACAGTTTCGTAGGAATGGACCTTCTCTAATTTAATAATAAGAAAGACCGACCGTTTTTGACTACAGGATAATTCTTCACATGTTTATAGTTACTGATATCTACATGTATAGTACCATACTGTTGGGTATTGTCAGCACAGTAAAGAACATATGCGAATCGATGGCTGGGTTCGCCTACACGCCGACTGGGATCAATCAGTAGCGTGTCAATGGCCTCAGTTATGCCCCTTTGGTGAGCGTTAAAATCCTGGCTCATTTAAGGCTTAGACCACTAAAAGATTTACATTGGCGGCAATGTTAACGTGATTGCATATCGTCGATTCCCTAATTATGTCTAGACTTCCATATTTCGACAAGAAGTGCTTTAATTGAAGTACTATAACCTGACAAACTTCTTGACGGGGGTCGCCCATCTAGATTTTGAGTTCTGCGCGCCTTATTAGGCCTTGAGTTAAAATCGAACCCACAGCGAAACCAAACAGATATCCAATCACCTACCACTGGCCTTGAATTATTCGTCGCAACAGAGACGGGAAAAATATTTCAAACAATTCACTTCTCTGGCAGACGTTGCCTAAAGGGGTCAACGGATCGGGACTATTTTTTACCGTTTTACCGTCTAATTTCATTAACAGTCTAAGTTCATAATTAACAGTATCTGTGTTCAAGAAAACTGATCGTAGATATATTAATGTCGGAAGCCATGACGCATTCTTTAGCTCTACTACATACAAGAGATATCATTCATGGGATGTTTCTTTGATTATAGAGTTGCTTGAATTTCTCATTAAAAATATCTATGTGAAATTTGGCAACACAATATATCAACAGCATGTAGGAATTCCAATGGCTACTATTTGTGCACCCCGGTTGATTGACCTATATCTGTTCTCTGATTAATATGACTATATGCATGACTATATGACTATATGACTATATGCTTTCAAAATCCGATCCATTCAAATCTCGTTCCTTCTCATTCACCAAACGCTATATAGACGATCTTCTCGCTGTGGATAATCGCTATATAATTGACTTAGTGAAGGATATATATCCACCTTCACTGGATTTGAAGGAAGCTACAGATAGCCCTACAGGCACATCATATTTAGACCTATATCTCTATAAAAATGAAGCAGGCCTTCTCTCTCGTCGACTTTATGACTAAAGAGATGATTACAATTGCGACATCGTAAACTATCCCTTTCTGGACAGTAATATTCCAGTGCGATCTGCATATGGCGTATACATATCTCGCCTTGTAGCATTTGCTAGATCCTGTGTTAAATGTGACGATTTTAACCAACGTCACAAAACATTGTTGCAGAAATTCATAAAACCGGGCTATACCACCAAGCGCCTCCACTCAAAGTTTCTCAAATTTGGCGATACATATCGCATGCTGATAGCAAAATACGAGCGTAGCATGCAAGATCTATGGCGTTACGTTGCGTAACTTGTGTCTAATTCCGCTTAACCCGGGGCTAGGGAGCGTATGAACCCATGTACCTCAAGATCGTCATGGTTCTCATATGAACAGTCACAATCAAAGCATGACTGAGATACATCATTCTCTACATGACAACTTTACAACGAATATTATGGATTAAGAATACTGATCAGCGATACGGATTTGATATTTTTGGAACATCATGATGTCTTGCCGGCATCGTTGAAAACTGTTGACCGCTTCTCTCTAGCAGGAAACTAGTCTATGTTTATGTATACAATGATTGTCTCTTTGAATTTGGTGCTAATACTGTTATATGGAATATGAAATAGGTCTGTGAATTATGCAGGAGGATATTCTTTAATGGACGACGGCTGAATTATGCATGACGGGCCAGACGCTTGTGATTTAGTGGTCTCATGCCTACTAGGGTATGTAATCTTGCCCAATCACCTCAATACTAGGCATGGGCATTCCTTGTTGACTTGCTAGAAAATTTACGGAATTTAAATGAGATTTGAGCGGTTGACGAATTATGGGGTTTCGAATTCATGTACCTCAACCAAAATACAACACTTTTTCACTTTCTCAGGCAAGTTCATGGTTCAACGATGATATCATGCATGACTCGAACAACTATCACCAGAGCCCCAAATAGTAATTGAAAGAATGATCCTCACATCCAACACATGAAACGACCTCTTTAGCCTTTCTCGTGAATTATGGTGATTATTTCCCAATGGTACCCCTAAAACCGCTTATTTTGTGCGATTTTTAAGATTAATGTTTGGTTTTTTCCAAAAAACAGAATCGGGAAACTGTCAAATTTGGAACTGTTTTATGGAAAAACAATTTCTGGTCAAATAAAATCACTCGCGTTCCATTTATACAAAGAATTATGACCTCACCCCCCCCCCCCAGCCCAGTATACCAATAAAGGATGACCCCTGCCATTTTTGTTCGCCATTAGCCGAGAACCAATGTATCTGTTGAAGCCAGAAAAGATACATAACGTAATCACTAACCACTCCGATTTTTATCTCATGTTCTCGAGCTCGGCTAAATATGACCAAATGTCCATTATTCCTTGCAAAACATCGAAAAATTGAGGTTTATCTCGTTAAAACTATACAATATAGCCTCCATCTAGCGGCTGGAGCACTGTTAGCGGGGTCTCCCGCCATCATTCAATATTACGCGGCTGATTAAAGCAGTAATGAATAGAGACGTCGCTTAACCTGGAGCTGAATAGGGGCTTCAAGAACACTACCCCTTTGGGTCAATGTACCGCTGTTTCTGATAATTTTGGCCTTTTCAGAAAGTCAGCTATCGAAATCCCCCGATTCCCCGAATAATTAAATTGACGAGACATAACTTTGAAGGGAGGGAGGGAATTTGGCTTAATGTCACACTCATGTTTGTTTCACTCATATGGTGACAGTCAGTTTCGTTGGTGGAGGAAGCCGGAGTGCCCGGAGAGAACCACCGCCCTTCGGCAAGTAACTGACAAACCTTCACACATGAACCAGCTGGGCTCGAACCCGTGCCGGCTCAGCGGTGTGAGGCTAGCGGTCACCAGCGAAGCGCCTTAGACCACTCGGCCACCGAGGGCCCCATAACTTTGAAGCATACCCCATAGCATATCATTGCGAGTGATATATATATATAGCAAACAACTGTAAAATTTAGAAAACAACCGCCAATAATCATTAACCAAATCACACAAAAATAGCTTCAAATGTTCTAACGACAAAGCCCCACACCGTCTCCGCCCTTACAGTGCTTGGCCTTTCTCACATTTTAATAAAACAGTTCCTAATACAACCAAAAACACCTAACTTTGCGTCGTATGCCTTATCCAATGTCCATTTTCTAACACTAAGTGATCCCAACAGCCTCGGAAAAAGCAACCCTTGTGGGACTTAGGTCACTAAAAGATTTACATTGGCGGAAATGTTATGGTAATTGCATCTCGTCGATTCCCTAATTTAGTCAAGACTTCCATATTTCGGCAAGAAGTACTTTAATTCAAGTGCTACAACCTGACAAACTTCTTGGCGGGGGTCGACTATCGCGCTTGTGCAAGTGGCGTCATAATTTTTGCTTTTTTTTCTCTGCTTTCAGAAAGCGGTGCACATGCAGGCACTCAAATAGTCTATCTTAGCAACACATTATTAGGCCTTGAGTTAAAATCGAACCCACAGCGAAATCAAACACATATCATACTCCAATCACCTACCACTGGCCTTCAAGTATTCGTCGCAACAGAGACGGGGAAAAATATTAAAAACAATTCACTTCTCGGCAGAGGTTGCCTGAATGGGTCAACGGATCGGGACTACTATTTTAGTGGGCTCATGCCTTTACGGCAGGAAAATTTTACAAAAACTAGTAGGTCAATGGTTTTGTTTAGCTTTTTTTCACCTTTTTAAATCGTCCGCTCGACGTAGAAGACGAGAGTGTATTAAGCGCCTCCACTCAAAGTTTCTCACATTTGGGGAAACATATAGCATGCTGATAGCAAAATACGAGCGTAGCTTGCAAGATCTATAGCGTTACGTTTCGTAACTTGAGTCTAATTCTACTTAACCTGAGGCTAGGGGCCATATGAACCCATGTACTTCAAGATTATCATGTCGTCCATATGAACAGTCACAGCCAAAGCGTGGCTGAGGTAAAATGACGACTTTACATCGAATATCATATGGATCAGTAAAAATACTGATCAGCGATAGGGATTTGATATATTTGGAACATCATGATGTCTTGCCGGCATCATTGAGAACTGTTTCCCGTTTCACTCTTGCATGAAATTAGCCTATGTGTATGTATACTATGATTCTTTTTGATATGCTATATGGAATAGGTCTTTGGATTATGGACGCGAATATTTTTAATGGAGGACGGCTGAGTAATGAATGACGGACAAGACGCTTGCAATTTCATTGAAATCGCAATTGCACATTTCTCTGGGAAATGGGCCGAATATGACCAATATTTCTACTTTTTGGTTTTCCAGAAAATGGTGAAGCCATTTTAAAGGGGATTGCAAGGGTTTCAATTTTAGCTACATAAATGGCATTTGCCCTGAAATAATGGTGCTTGCATTCTCTTTCAGACATAACATGTTTGCGTTAAAGATTGACTATTGTTGACAGAAGAAGGGACCCCATTGTTAATTTCTGGCTGAACTGATTAACTCTGAAGCGCACCCTCTATAACCCCGGACAGAGGATTATGGGTAAATTCAAAATGGCGACTATGTGGGGCACCAGAAACGTGATATTTAAGTCAATTTTCTTCAAAATTCTCCCTTTTTTGCTAGGAAAAGTGAGCAAATTCTATTTTATTTCACATCCGATTATTATTTACTAATTTATCATGTAGTTTTTGCGAAGAAATCACATAAATGAAGGTAAAATCGACCAGGAAATGCTTTCTTGAAAATGCCGTCAGTGTGACATCATCAGAGCGGCCACCTCAGATTTTTCTTTTTTTTTTACATTTTCTGATAGCGTTTGAGCCAAGGGTATGGTGTTGTCAGTTTCAACCCTCTAGCTCAAGGGATAAGAGAAGTATTTAAGAAGAGGCAGAAATGCTCAAACCCCCCCCACCCCTCCCTCCCAGCCCTGGACATATCCAAAAAAGCTCAGGCCAGGTATGGTTAAAGTCAAATGAATCAATCAAAAAATTGATATTACTTTACCTTGAATAGTTAAATCAAAAGCTTGAAAACAAAGCTAATAGCCTCCACTATTCTGAAAAGTGCTGGACAGTATTTGTACTTTATTAGTAATTATCTCCAGACAAATGACAGCTGGGATTGTACTTTACAAGGAAACCGCATCAGTGTGGTGTAGATTTAGTAGCAAAATAAGTTGAACAATATTTCTAAATTCTGCAATATCAAAAAGGGTAAATAATCAGTTGAACTATCAACAAACCAATTAGGTAGAATGTTTTACGAAAACATACCAAGGCGGTTGATAGAACCAATTAATGTTTCATACTCTACTGACAAATTCACAAAATCTTCTGTTCTTAGGCCTCCAAATTTTTTGTATCAACTTGTGGAATGAAAAGAAACACCCAAACACATTTAGTAGTTACTAAAAGGTCCAAAAATGCACGTGGACTATGAGCTCGTGAAAATATATATCAAGGAGGAAAGCTCAAGCTCAACAACAAAAACAGTAACAGGTGGATATACCAATTAACCGACAACATGTTAACAAATACCGATTTAAACGCTTAATTAATCGGTAGTGCTAATATAATAATCACTTCGCATAGTCAACCAACCCGCCGAGTGACGGAAACGTGAAAGGTAGAACCAGTGTCACCGTCTATCACGTGGTTTCGATATTTCACACAACTCAGGTGATCGAGAGCCCTGTTTTCAACGCAAGAGATTTCCAAAATAAATGTCGAGAATAAATGGTATATATAACAAGGTTATTCAATACATATAACATGAAGAAACCCTTAGAAACTACTTCTACTACGGGAAACCCTCAAATCCCGCAACGTGAATATTTTGCCTACCTCACAGGGGGACAGCTAGCTAGCGAAACATTTGTTCGCCAGAGCTTTCCCCCAAGTGAAACAATAGTCTAAGTAGAAAGCAAATTTCCAGGCATCAATTTACTTTCACCAGCCGTGCATTCTGTCAGAAAACTCTACGGGCATGACGATGCCCATCACAAGTTTCATGCCACAATCTAATATATTGAACACCCTGATAACAAAGAGCTGAGAGAAGCATAGCTAAGGTGTGTATGACATGAGTGAGGACACATCTGTAATAAATGGGGCTTACCAAATCCTACAAATGAACTGGCGATGCCGCACGCTTTTTCTCCAATACCGATGAACAATAGCATAATTTCCAGATCATTTTATTTTGACATTATAACGTCTTATCCGCAATGTTTGTTGATATTTCAGCGTTAACTGCATATGCACATCGTGCATTATTGTGTCAAAATGAAACTTTCCTTAAAAATCCACCCATGAGATCTTGTCCATGAAGTCAACTTATTATTCAGTATGATAGAGCATTGAGGGGTCAAGGTAATATAAAGGAAATCCAGAAAATCACGGAATGACCCCTTAAACCATGTTCATATACACCATATCCTTGCTTTGCTTTGATTACCCCGACAAATCATCACTTTGGCATTTACGGCTATATATAAGAAGAAATATTGTACTGTCAAATGGTCAGCGTTTATTACTCTACCAGTAGCATTGATTTGAGCTTAAAACTGACGTGTCAATTTCAATCAACGTCATAAGACAGCAGTTCAGGAACCAGTGTACATTTAACAAGGTCGTATTCAATCGCTCCATTTTTACGTTTGCCTATAAATATCAGAAGCCAACTGTTGCTTCTGCAAAGTGAAGGATGCTCCGGCCTATTTATGTGATCGTCTGCGTTGCGCTTAATATCTGATATCATGTGTTGAAGCCAGGGCTATTAGAGATACGAAGAAAGTTCAAACTACAAATAAAGAAAACGAAGGTTAGAAAAACTGACAGAAAAGTACAAATCCGGTGATATGGAGTGATGACCTCACTGTCATCAGAACAGCCGTCAACATTCGGTTGGCATATCTGATAGAGAATGTCGCAGCTAAACAGTTATGTGTAGAAAGTTTCAGCTTGTGTATAACCTATACGAGTGCTCATTCACCCCCATGGCTCATTCACCCCCATGGGTTCATTCACCGCCATGGGTTAGTTTATAGGGATAGGGAGATCGAGTGCCCTTTCTATACTACTCATCGCGCATGCGCAGTCGACCCATTCTACTGTAGGGTGCAAGCCTGGCCCATGGAATCTCAGGTATCGAAAACCCCAGGTCTCTCGGCCCACCCTATCCTGCGCCACACCTATAGGGATAGAGAGATCGCGTGCCCTTTCTATACTACTCATCGCGCACTACTCATCGCGCATGCGCAGTCGACCCATTCTATGGTAGGGTGCACGCCTGGCCTATAGAATCTCAGGTAGCGAAAACCCCAGGTCTCTCGCCCCAGCCTATCCCGTGCCACACCTATGCGACCCGCTGTGCAGTGAGTAAAGCGGAGTAGTAGGAGGAGGAGGAGGAGGAGGAGGAGGAGTAGTCGGACACGCCACGGATTATACTAGGAAGATGTTAGGTATATTGTAATTCGGCTGCTCATTCGAAGCCAAATCGTGGATGTGATAATCACGATAAATGTAGTGTTCGTGCTACTTTGAAGATTTTTTGACATACTCTTTAAGGGTGTATCATAAAGTTTAAAGTAAATATCTCAGTGCCACCATGCACATAACAATTGCAAACGCGGTATCTATATCAGCAACAGCATTCGGCCTTCGCATAGTTACTCATCTCCAATAATAGTACAGATATGAGAATAGTCCAAAACCGCAACAATGTGACGCCGGATTATTTCCCTAACTCCGTCTTCATATAATATGATCATGTCAAGATAGATTCATAGCAAAACTCAGAAGCTTGGGAAGAATAATGACTTCGGAATAGGTTGTGTAATATCATGCCAAAAATGTTGGCTGCGATAAGCTGAGGATACTTACACCTAAACTAAATCTCACGATAAACGCTGATCAGTCTATGACCGCTCCTCTCTTGCGGGAAACCATCTTGTGTTTTTATTATTTTTGTTTCAAACAAATTCGGAATTGGCGCACACTGTCATATGAAACAGATCTTTCGATTATTTTTGCGAAATTCATTTACGGACGCCGATAGAACATTGAATGTCGCATCTGACGCTTGCTATTACTACTGTGGAAATATTGTTAAAGTGTCATACGAAGGAGAATGTTGGATTGATGGACGAGGTTCGTTTATATGAATGTGACGGATGTCACACCTGTAAGTTGTTTGAGTTGCTCGATCTGAGATCTCACATGATAGATGATTGCTTGGTTATCGATCTAGATTTGAAATCAATGATATCGGTCTATGTTTCAAACAAAACTGAAAGCTTTGATACGCGCCTTATGCTTGTTGTCAATCATGTTATGTTAGCTAACGAGTGTCTCCTGCTTGTATACCCACGTGAATGTATTCGAATGTCCATGGTTCTCAATCAAAAGGCGGGCTTGATGGGACATTGATCAAAGTGAAATATCTTCTTAATCAAATCTGCGCGACAGTGCCTGTGCGTTTGTTATAGCACCTTCAGATCAAGGTAAGATAAACGGAAGGAAAATGCGAACTTACCTTTGTTAAAAACACTATTCATGTGTTAAATGTTAAGAATGAAAAATGCGGTTGTATCGCGCTGTGTGGGATTACGCAACTTCCGTCTAGGTATTTGAAACTTTTACAATGTGTTGACCTCAAAAGGACATAAATGTGGAAATTAAAATCGTCTGTGTGACCTATTTTATTGTAGCAGTTTCCGACAGGCTTGAGAATACAAACGTGAAGTCGTACAGTCAGTTTGCTGTCATTGTTCGTATTCATATAACACTCCCCGCACCAAACCCCACACGGGTACGATGATCAGGCGATGTAGATTCGGCCATACACGATTAACTCACGAACATTTACTGAAAAAAGGGCCAGTCTCAAGGTGTAGTCCATGCCACGAAGATCTCACAGTGAAATATGTTCTTATCGACTGTATAGATTTTAATCTTTTAAGAGATTCTTTTTATCGAGCAGCTACTTTAGAAGATATTTTTAGTCGGGTTAAATGATAAGTTTGAATGTGTGTATATCTTAATGTTTTGAATTACTAAGTTATTAACTTGAATACTTAGAATTTTGTTTGATCGTCACTTTCTAGCTGAAATATTGCTGAAACATTAATTCTCGCTCTCTCTCTCTCCTGATCGAAATATACAATATACATGCATGAATATGAGCTAGAAATTCGTCATTTTCCCCGAATTCGTATTGTGCTGCTAATAATACATTCATATTATATTCGTCACGTGATTTATACCAAATGCGTTTAACAGAACGGTATTAATTTAACTCAACTCTGATCAACCACTTTTATATACCAAGCAGACAAGTTTTGGGACGGATCTATCACAACCCGTTCCAATCATCCAAACTTACAAAGATGTAAAGGAGCATACTTCTCTAGAACATCGACTAGGCATATTCCTCTAGCACGAGTTATGATCGTGTGAGACGCTTACACGATAGCCTGAAATTGTATTAAATCGTTTTCCACGTAGGAAAACTGAAAGCATCTCAGTGAAATTAAATTTGTTGTCAAATATTGACATTTCACATATGAAGTGATTACTACGTAAAAGCAATTATTCATATATCGATATGTGTGATGCCCGGGTTCTCCACCAAGTGTAACAACGGTTAATTGGTGGTCTCATTTTGTACAGCTGACGAAAGGTAACATTTTGGTAAGTATTTACAGGACAGAAAATTGATATTTAAATTACAATTTTGATTCAAAGTTATGTTCTAAAAGAACACGTAATTAATAATTCGGCGGTGAAACGAGAAATGTTAAACCAAAACGATACAATGTGTACAAATATACTAGTTTTTAGAATACAATTAAAGTAATTTAAATCTTGCAGCAGTAGCGATGTTACATCCCGGCAACACAAATACTGAACCAAATTATTAGTCACAGTTATAGTCTCATCAAAAATATCGCTAGGTTTTGTCGCAATGTCTTTTTTCGTATAGAGTGGTGTGTGAATGTTGGACGTTACGATGAAATTAATGGGGCTGATTCATAACAACAGGCTTCTGGCAAGCGCTGTTGAATGTTACTATGCGGAAAGTTCTTTACGGTCCTTCCCGCATAGTATTATTCCGAAAGGGGTAGAGTTGAATTAAAATAATCTATCTCATCATATAGTGACGTGAGATGAATTCCATCTCGTTTTCTGTGGACTAATAAGTGAGAGTGCGACGTCCCGTTCCAATCAGACGCCGTAACAACTATCTGCATAATTTGATTGTATAAATATTCATGGAGAGTCAGACGAGATATGATATGGGTATTTACAGATGAACGGAAATGTATACTGCGGTATAAGGGAGATAATCAATGTTGATGTGACCCGGTGTGATGGATAAGAATGTTCTGGTGATTACTGTCCCTTTTCACATCCTTTTGTATTGTAACCAAGGATGGACACTTGTCCCCAATGTGGACAAAAGTGTTCTACCTGGGTTGGAAGATAGGAGCCGGACACTCATAGTCAGGGGACATTCTTAGCCTCCACACCGGCACTGGTGCTCTAAATTTATACAGATGGCAATGTGCATTCAGCTGTGCAAATACAAACTCCCACAAATCGAGCAAAAACATTCAAATTGCTGGTAAATTTTGATGCAGCATGTCAAGATTTAGAATTTTGGTGCCATCTATTATTTGCCACAACAGTAGTTTTAGCTAAAACGGAAATATGTATATTGAACGGATGACAATGCTGTAGGTGCTACGACTGATAGATTTGATCAGTACAATATTGATAGGGAGATGTGTAAGTTACGATAAACTCATAGCAAAACATTACCGTATGCCACATGTAAATGTTACAGTGAAAATGGAAAACTATGAATTTCTTGACAACTCTATATAAAATCAGTAAACACGTGATGTCACTCTTTTACTCTGTGATTTCACGAATTTCATTAAATTACTGGAAAACTGGCCAGTTAGTTCAAGAAATCACCGAAGCCTTCTTCGTATCCCAACTGTTATCAACTGACATTACATTAAACGAATCGGAATTTGATGAAACTTACGCACGATTTTGCGCAACCTGAGTAGGATAATGTAACGATGCCATACACAGCGAGCACCTTGATTATTACTATAATTTCGGGTGGAATGCCAGTACCGAATTGAAATTGTTCAGTGCATAGTTCAAGTTTCTGGGATTGACAAATCAAGCCATTATACACCTTTTAATACAAATAAGCTTGGCCTAAAAATATTTGAAACGATTGGATTTTCACTAATTCTGACCAATATTAAGTATTCCTTCCGGTCCTCTAATAGGGAATTATCCATTTTTTCCTCTCAGATTGTCACATTTGTGTCCGTTTCAGATTATTTACATATGATATATTAGTAGAAGGGAAATTCAGTAGTTCTTGTTTATTATTCTTTCAATCGAATTGTTGGCGGTAAAAAATCTTAATAAGATTAAATAATTTATTTCACCTAAATTATCGTTCGCAATAAAATGATTAGAATTAAAATATCCGTGACTGATGGTGAATATAGTCATTCCTCAAGAAGCAGAACACTTTATATTAGTCGTACTATTTTTGTTTCAGTCGTCTTTTGTGGTGCATGTGCAAATAGTTGGAGCGATTGTGTAACTAAATACTAACGAAGTGCAACGTACATATTTCTTATGAAAAAGGTGTGACGAATCTGGGAAGGTGTACATTATCAATCACAGAGATTCAAATTTAAAGCTACATTTAATTTCACAACTACCATGAGTTTATCTCACGAAGCAAACCAGTATTGTATTAAGAGGAACTAACCCCGTCAATACTATAGATATAACATGATGAAGCAGTCCTTCTTTAAATAAACAATAATTCACATCCTTCAAGCATATACCGGTATTTTGGTCCATGCTTAATTGCTCGAAGGGGAACATAATGACCACATGCAAACTTGTCTTCTTAACAATATTACATTCGCATTTATTTAGTAGAGAAGATATTTTTATTTTTATTGATTACACTAAATCACTGAATGCCCGGAAGTTGTGTAAAATGTAATAATTCAATGAAACCACTGAAAATAGATCAACGACGTTTACTACATCTTTGGGATTATTTCAGGAAATTCTTGGTTCTGTGTTCTTACTGTAGCACAAATATCATTAAGATGCGTCGCCGTCTAGATCAACGACAAGAATGAATGTATGAAAACTAAAGGACCAGAGGAAACATATCAGTACATGTATTAGTCAGTACATGTGATGAGTGACTATTACATCTGACACTATTGAGTAAATTCTCAATATAAACCTAATCTCGTCTGGATATTGAGGATGAATGCAAACGAAAAGTGTTAGGCGATTGAAAGGCAGTTGTTATATCTACGCCAAGACGATCACAAGACATTACCATCAACAAGACGAACATGTATAGTAGGTATCACATACATATGTGGGATGAATGTCAATTCCGATTGATACTTTACGTCAGGATGTCATATATAGGAGTGAATTTTTGCCGATAAATCAGTTTGTCAGAAGCTGACGAGAGCCAAGAAACATCCTCCAACGTCAAGTAAATTATGGGTATTATACAACTATGGGTATCGCTATGCTGTGATGGATCTTGAGATTGTCAAGATAGAATTTCAATGCTCTATGGTTTACGGGAGCGGTTATTCTATTCTTAAACTTCTATACTTGCGATTATACCGATGCTATTGCACATTTACTGTTATGAATACATGTAGTCACATCGACAGCCGCCACACTGAAATACATTTTGATGAATCAAACTCCACATCCATCTGCTTCGACCCTGAATTGTTTCCCTTGTATCGCACTTTTCGGATAAACGTTATCCGTTAAACAAGGGGAAAAGCACTACTATAATCCTCAAATGATATTGATTTATATTTACTTGTAATTCAGCAGTGAAGTAAATGTCTTACTTTTCCTGATAAGTGCCACTTTGATTTTGTTCGGTATGTGAATATACAATATTAATATATAATATGGATACATGCATCAGATCCAACATTCATTATTCAGCCGTCGTCCATATTAAATTTTCACGTCCAGAATGAAACAACGTTCACAAGATAAGATTAGCACAAAAATCCAAGCAGGTATCAGTTGAAAATAATAAGCATAAGCTAGTTATATAAACACAAGCAAGTTATATAAACACAAGCTAGTTAAGTAAACACAAGCTAATTAACTAAACACAAGCTTTTTATATAAACACAAGCTACTTTCATGAGAGTATAAATTTTCAATGATGCTCGTTAGATAGCACGGTGTTCCTACCGTCATAACGGAATTCCATTTCGGAATTGTCGGTCACAAATTCAATATTTTGCCCTCATAGATTGACCTCATTCCACATAGAACTGTATCGAGTTAAAAGTCAAGAGCGCAACTGATTTGCTTCATATGTCACTATCCATCAATACTTTCAAAATTGCATGATAGTCCTGGTATTAAATCACCATTGGGGAGATATGCAAGAGGCTGACCGAGAAATATTGTTTACTCCACTTCCAAACCCGTTTTCCCTTACATATCTTCCGAAATCAAAAGTATTGACGGACAGTTCAGTCAATTAATTTTCCTACGAAGTAGGCTACAGATCGCAAATTGTCCGGTAATGAGTGAGTGAGTCCATCCGAATCCTTTCGTCGGCAAAATAAGCAGAACCGTTGACATTACAACCTTGATTTTTGGCATGAACGTGCATTAGGGCATTGTTACCAGCAAGTTCTGATCTGAAATAATTCTGATTAAAATTAGATTTATAATTAACACTTCAGTATATTGTTATATATATATGTAAACTGTAGCCTTTAACGTGTATCCTATTTAACATCCAAACATTTCATCATTGACCACACCAGCTAGGCTTCAAATTCAGGTCAAATTACCCACGGCTAAAAATACCCTGTCATTGATCCACATGCCACATGGCCCTATTACTGAGGTTAATCTTAACGTGCATCTGGGACAATTCCCCAATTCCCCAACAGCATAGGCCTACTGCATATACCCTCAAACAATCAACGCTGTTTCCATAACTTAAATTGCTAAACCATATCATTGAAATAATATAGCAGAAAACATTGATGTGAGTTATGATATGTACACTATGACCAAAGACATGTTCATAATGTCCTAATCGCATAGTTAGGACAATCATTACTTTGCATCAGAGAGTGTGTGACTTGGATTCAAGGGTTAAGACTTTGGAGGGAAATACAATTTTGACAGCAGAAATATTACCCCGCCATTTGCTGATTAGAGCGATAAAACAGGGTAGGCTAAATGGACCCTTTTCAATGCAGTATTTCTTGGCATGGATGTGAAAATATGAGGACATACTTTGGGGGGTTTTTTGTACCTCTTGAATATTGACTATATATCACACTTGGATATAATTTGAACAAAAAATTACATGTGTAAACAAATATGTCTAAATTTCTCTTGTCATTTCAAATCTTGATCCATTTTAATTCCTTGATTAGGGGATACAGAATCACTGCCACGGAGTGTGCTGGTGTGTCACAGCAATGCAATTCCGATTCACACAACGAAGCTGAGGTGGTTTAAGGTTTATCAATGAAGAAAATCACCGATCAACCGCCATAGAATATAATGTGAAACAAGAAAACCGGAATAGTACATTCATCAGATTGCCGATACCCAAAATGTGTTGTCTCATATATCTAGATAACAACGTGATGTAGAGACGCTATTTATTCGTCTTTGTACCGGTTATTCTCAGGAGAATGACATAGAATCATTATTATCTTGTGCATAGAAGGTGTTGGTCTTGAGTTGAATTACCGTAAACTACATAAATGCTACCTTTCTACTATAGTACTATATATAAAAATTTGTTGTATTGTTGGGAAAATAATGTGATTCAAAAGTTGTTTTGATCCTGTACAAGGGCACTGAAAACCATTAAAGAGATGTAAATGTATTTTCACACGTAAAGCTTGAAATCTACTGAACCTATATTATTCAATCTGTTTCCTTTAATTAAAAAATTGTAGAATTAAATCGGCGATCGTTATTTATTTTGGAATGAAGGCGCATTAGGAGACTGTTACCAACAAGTTCTGAGCTGACCTACTTTTGGTGAAAATTTCTGGTGATTTTTGATGAACATCACTAGCGATTCTGACTTGGGCGGTGCCCATCTTAATGTATAGGCAGGATTTCAACTGGGGGTGGGGATTTCCAAGAGTTCAGTTCGCGAGTCCTAATGCCTACTGTACTTCGTAGGTCCTGTGACGCTAGTCACACTGCTCATGTATATATAATTGACTACATATAATTATTGTATAATCAGCTTCTACTGGCAATGTCGCGAAACACTGACTATGTCAGAAGGCAAACAGCCGTTCGGTCGCAGCCATGGAAAATACCTTCTTCGGGAGATTGTGGGAAGTAAAAGACAGCAATCATGCAATTAAATGCTTCCTTCTATGGGTGTGTGAGTCTACATCTATGTGAAATTCGATAATACTATATACCAGAAGCGCATATATCCCAATGGATATAAATTGTGTACCACTTTTGGCAGACTGTTATCTGTTCTCGTATGAATACGCCTATATGCACAAATTTTCAAAAGATAACGATTCCAAAGCCCGTTCCTTTCTTATTCGTCATACGCTATATATAGGCCAACTCGTATCATGGATAATACATGTATATCCTATATATTTAAAAGAATGATCAGGGCTTCGCGCACGTCGAGTGTAGGACAAGAGAGACGATTACAATTTTGACATAGTTAACTACTCATTTCTGGATAGCAATATTCCATAGGACCTGCAAACGGTCGCGTACACATAGCTTGCCTGGTATCATGTGCAGACCCTGACGATTTTAATCAAAGCCACAGAATATTATCGTCGCAATTTGTCAAACAGGGCTTTATCACCAAGCGCCTCCTTTCAAGGTTTCTCAAATTCTGTGACAACTGACGGTAAAATATGATTGGAGCGTGCAAGATCTCTGACGCTACGTTTCTTAACTTGTCTAATTCTGCTCAACCCGAATCTAGGGCGGCTTTTGAATACCATTTGTTGTATATCTCCATGGTGTTCAAATGAACAGGCGCAATCAAAGCGTGGCTGACATACATACTCAGGAAAACGACTTGGAAATTTATTTTGATAAAGAACGGTCAGAATGGACAAACAACATTTAAATCTCTCTTTGTTGAACTGAGCAGCAGAATGGTCTCATCAATCACCACCACTGTGGTCACATTCAGTGAGAATAATTTGATCAAACACCAGTAAACTATCAAGTTTAGAACCTACAATGTAGTAGTGATTTTCTCCCATATTTTCACTGTGAGCCACTTGAAGGCTTGAGTTATATAGCGATCCGGATAGTAAAGCGTTTCATTGTAGATTTCATTTGTTTGTTTGGAGTCTTCCCAACGAGAAACATTGTAATGAACATTTTTTTGATGCAGAATGTAGCCTTTGTTGATCAGGAACGCTGATAACTGTTCGTTTCTAAAATCAATTAAATTAAAGGACGCGGTATATACATTGCATCTCGGTTAATCTTTGCCTTGAATATGTGCAAGATAGATGATATTCCTAGATTATTCACTTTTAATGAGGATGATAGTTCATTCCATGTAAAATTTATAAATGGCATATGGGCAATATGTTAATAAATACAATTCCATAGTTTAGTTAGGTCATGAGACATTTGTTTCAGCAAACCGACAAACGATGCGTACTGAGAAATTGTTTCTAGACTCAGGATAAAAAAATTCTTGGTTTCAAGTGTTACAAATTGTATATAGTGAGGTAGCTTAGGGCCATATTTTGGAAAGATCGTGACACGCTGTACCAAAGCACCAAACTTGGCACACCCATCACTTGAGACATATAGAACAATATTGTTCTGGGCTCTGTGATGCCCTCAGGTCCCCAAAAGGGCATCTGAGGGGCAATATTGCTATTCAAAGAATAGTTAGCCTCCCAACAGCTTCGTTATTTTTATTATCCTTAAGGCTGGTATGTTGAAACTTGCCACACTGTATCACTGGTTCAAGCCCTACCAGAAAATGTCACAAAATCCAAGATGGCCGCTATGATGACAACATTTTCCAAAAATAAGCCATTTTCCTGACGATTTTTGGGTCATATTTTTCGATCTTATTTATTTATGCAATTTCTCCGCAAAAACTGCGTGATAAATTAGTAAATATTATTGTGATGTGAAATAAAATAGTTTTTGTCCACTTTCCATCGCGAAAAAGCAGAAATTTTGAAGAAATATGATAAAAACATCAATTTTCTGGTACCCCACGTGGCCGCCATCTTGAATTTACCCATGATCCTCTGCTCGGGGGGTCATGTATATAGGCTCAAAATGACCCCAATATGATATGCAATAAAGTCCTGGAGTTTCAGTTCTCTATTTTTTGTCGTTCCGGAGATAGCCCAGAATATTTGGTGGGGGGCCCAGGCCAGGTAGGGTTAATTTTGAAGGAATACGAAGAAAACAGAACTTTCCAGTTACACCCTTATATCATCCATTTTCAATTTACTCATGATGCTCTGCTCCGAGTATTATGATGCAGGCTCAAAATAACTTCAATATCATGAGCTATAACTGCGCTAAGTTACAGCTCTCAACGTTTATTCATTTTGGATCACCAGGGAAAAATTCTCTTAGAAGGAAGTGGGGTGGCTGAAACCACCTAAACCAAATAAGTTTACATAATCGCCTGTGTAAGGAGGTGTCTAAAACTACATCTAATATATTCCACTGGGTACCAAGACCATTACATATATATGTGCATGGTTCAACACCCGTGCATTACTCTAATTATATGCCGGTTGTGCATGTACACTGTAAGAAAAATGATACTGAAAGGGGAGGATCCTGTGTTCAATTGTTATTAGTGGATTCAGATCCAGTCCCCCCCCCCTTTTCCCAATGAACTTTTCTCTGGGGCTCGCAACTGTTTAAAGCTAGCACTTTGTGTCTTTATAACAAATCAAATTAGGGGCATTTTATTCTCGGAAAAGAGCATCATGGGTAAATTCAGATTTGACGAAACGGTGGTGTACCTCGAAAATTTTGTTTTTGGAGTATTTTCCTCAAAATTGGTGTATTATTCTACGTAAAACTACCCAATAATATCTTAAATCACATCAGATGATTAATTACTAATTCGCAAGGTAACTTAGGCAAAGAAAATTGCGGAAGTAAAAAGTTTGAAAAATCGATTCGAAAAATCAGAGAAATGGCTTATTTTTATAAAATGACGTCACCGTGACATCATCATAGAGACCATCTTGAATTTTGTTATATTTTCTGGTAGCACTGGAACCTTAGATATAGTGTGGTAAGTTTTAGCTTCATAGCCTCAAGGATAATAAAAATAATGAAGATATTGGTAAGCTATCTATTTTTTAATTGGTAATATTTCCCCTTAACCCTACCTGGCCTGGAGGGAGGGACATTATGCCCCCCCCCCCCCATCAAACTTTCTGCGCTATCTCCGGAACGACAAAAAAACAGAGAGCTGAAACCCCGTGACTTTATAGTTTATCATATTGTGGTCATTTTGAGCCAATTTGCATAACCCCCCGAGCAGGGGATCATGGGTAAATTCAAGATGGCGGCCACGTGGGGTACCAGAAAATTTATGTTTTTGTCATATTCCTTCAAAATTTCTGCTTTTCCGCGATGAAAAATGGTCGAAAACTATTTTATTTCACATCACATTAATATTTGCTAATTTATCATGCAGTTTTTGCGGAGAAATTGCATAAATAAAAAATTCGGAAAATCTGACCGGAAAATCAACCAAAAAATGCGGTTTTTGAAAAATGACGTCATCAGAGCGGCCATCTTGGATTTTTTTTTTACATTTTCTGGTAGAGCTTGCCCAGGGGTATATTGTGGTAAGTTTCAGCCTCCTACATGTAACTCAAGGAGTAAGAGAATGCCCTCCAGGCCACGACAGGTCGCAAAAAGCCCAGGCCAGATAGGGTTAAATGCCCTTTTGGGGGTCAGAGGGCGTCACATGATCCAAAGTGACGGGCACCCCTTCTGATATTGTTTTGTTTGCCTCAGGTGATGGATGTGCCAAGTTTGGTGCCTTGGTCCAGCGTGTCACGATCTTTTTGCTAAGCCACCTCACTATTAGAGGGAAATTGGGCAAAATCTATTTTATTTCACATCAGACTATTATTTACTAATTTATCATGCAGTTCCTGCGAAGAAAACACATAAATAAAAAAATCGAAGATGACGTCACCGTGATGTCATAGAAAGCGACCGTGTTGGATTTTTTACATTTTCGGGTAGAGCTTAACCCAAGGGTATAGTGTGGTAAGTGCGAGCTCCCTAACTCACGGGGTAAGAAAAATATGTAAGGGGGGGGGGTCCAAAATGGACCCTCCCCAGGCCTGAACAGGTCACAAAAAGCCAGGCCAGATAGGGATAAGAATGTATATATAATTTCTTTTATGCTGCGTGGAGTTTGTCTTAGGTTTTTTGGTTATAGACCCGAAAATTGTTCATGGTTCATTCCATGTAAAATGTATCAATGTCATATGGACAATATTTTAATAAATACCATTCCATAGTTTAGTTAGGCCATGAGACATTTGTTTCAGCAAACCGACATACGATGCGTACTGAGAAATTGTTTCTAGACTCAGGATAAAAAAGTTCTTGGTTGTTACAAATTGTTTACTGATAAGATATCTTTTTGGCTGTTATCTACGGTTGCAATGATAAACGACGGAAATTTCTTATTTGGCTGTTGATTTTGGCGTACATAGACCGCTTTATTGATCTTCCGGTACTAGATGCAACACGAAACATTCGCTAAACTGGTAAGCCTAAGTGTGTTTTATTGTATTAGGTGGATTGAGTCTGTATTTTGGTGTGATTTGACTGGACGTTCGGGGTTACTAATATTTGCATGGCCACTGTTTTTACTCATTCAACAAAGGCCCAATTCACCACTGATCTGAGAATTATTGCAATGTATCTCGCGGTAAAAATGCCTGTCAGACAACGAAAAGGGATATACAATATTTCTACATTTCACCCGCAAATGACGATTCAGTAAATAAGTTTGTCGCTACATTTAATGTAACATGCAGACTCACATGCCAAACAGAGAGTTTGATTAAAATTTACGTCTTGGAACATAATCTGGTTTGCCGTGCTGATCGACTTAAGTGTTTCGTTGTCTGACCAACCCCATGATGGGTTGAGTGGAAATGAATATGAGTTGGGATGGACGGTTATGGTTGAAAGTCCACGCTCGAGTAGTAAGTATGATTGTGAATATCCGACACTGATTTTGAGAAAATCTGCTGCTCAATCCAGAACAATCGACAGCCTGAGAAATTAATCGTGTGGATCTGTCTTCCTTGTTTTGTGTATAACAGTATACCGATATTCGCTATTATTCGTTGCTTATATACGAAGGTCTAAAATAATCCCTCGAACCATTCATATGGTTAGGTGAGTACATTTGACAAATATTATCGACGATTAAGCAAAGCGGGTTAGATTTCACTGAATAACGCTGAATGACATTTTATTGCGAAATATTCAACTCGTTTCAAGCTTCCCAGACCTAACCCCTCCTTCAGCTACAACACATGAAATTGTGTAGACTTCAGTTTAATACTGTGGAGCGCCGTAGGGCCAAAATAATAACAGACATCTACACAATTCCATACGTTGTTGTTGACCCCTTCTCTGTCCCACCCTCTCCCCTTATATCCAAATCGCTCCGGTGTGACTGTCATGTATTTTGACGCCATGACAATCTTGACCACGAAGTGCTCAAATTCTCCTAGCCCAGTGGAATGGGTGACATTACATGATTTTTTTCCGTAACAAAACGACATTAATCGCCGATGGAGAATCTTCGGCTGAAGGCAATCATATTATACCTCTGTCAAACTTGGTCCTGCAACAGCATCACATAGTCAGAACAGCTAACGTAGTTATTAAACCATACAAGAAAACTATGGCATGTAAACTATCACGGTAAAAAGTTCGTGACTGAGATCAAGACGATGAGATTATTTCAAATTCTATAAAAAAGCGTTGCGTATTCTTTTTTTTCTTGACACCTTCCTATTGGCAACTGTTCCTGTTTCTGTGGAAATTCATCACAGGATACGGTGCCTGGGGTGCGTTGCTAACATGCCCTTGTCATCAGGTTTTTAATGGATAACAGATTGTAAAGAACAAAATGAACAGAAAAAGACTATTATGGTATTGGCTGTGTCTTGTGAATGACGTATTTTCATTATGGAGGCGGAAATTCTTCATGGGTGAAGACTGGTTACTGAATACAGGATCAGACGAGTGTATTGTATTCACAGATTGTAACTCATTGTTAACAGAAGTAGCGGGGTCCTCGGCGAAGACGTTGTCCTTCCTTTTTTCTAGTATATTATTTTTTTGTGAAGGGTTTAAGAATACAAGTTACAGAACTCAAGCATATTTTCACATCTACTTGTGTTCATGGTATTCGAGGACTGCATCTTAAAGGTTGAGAATACTTGTAAATTCGATTTATTGCAACCGAGTGAAAGCTGTGATTTGCAGAAGTCGGAGAAATGAACGATGAAGTTTGGATCATCAAGTGCCCAATTTCCGATACTGTCACAGTTTGTACTTATTATACTTATGTAGGGTGTGATTCAATACAAGCTAATTGCAGTTTTTTAATACTCCAGCATCAGCTGAATTAATACCCTGTTTTCAAACATGATCTACCCATCAGTTAGTTCAAACGCTAATTACATGTAAGTGCCTGACTTAAGGGAAGGGTGACCACCCATGGTAGTCAATAACAAGGTAGTACTCTACCTACCCAAAAAAAAATTTTTGTCAATTTTGGAGTAGGCTATATTTTATTTTTTGCTCAGAATTTCCTAAAACTTTTTCTGTGACTCTTTCCTAACAATTACCTTTTCTGAGTTGTTACATTACTGCATAACACAGTAGATAGAAGTAAATCCAGCTGTACTTGTACATAGCAAAATCTAGTACAAAAAAGTTGAATCTTCCTTTCGAAAGCATAGATATATGCTGAAAAATCTGGGAAAAAATCCCTACCGACCTATCTATCCACCTTTTGATGGAACTCGTTACCTGAAACATACAAATTATTATGAATGGCCGTAACGCATACTACAGGACTGAAGCAGACATTATTTAGAACATTTCATGAAAACACTGCAGAACTGAAGCATAACTCTAGAATAGGCATTTATTAAAAGCATTTCTCACTTTCAGAAAGACTGTTCCAAGTATCCCAACAGTAAATACTTCACGTACAGTACAATGTAATACAGAACTGAAGCAAAAGCATGGATCTCACTTTAGAATGAACGAGGGCCACTATAACGTCATGACGTTCCAAAAACAACGGGAGGCAAGCGATGACGTTTCTAAAAGTTCTGGCTCTCGGTATAAGTTTTGACTTCTCATATACCCAAAATAAAACAATAACCCACAGAACTATTACCACACATAATTCTAACAACTATAGAAGTTCTTGTTTTATGACATTTTAACAGAACATTGGAAAGCTTTGCAGTTCACCTTTAATGTGTTCACATAAAAATTTTCTTATCTCGATAGATAGCATATACAATTGCTGACATGGTCAGCACATTGGCCCATACAACGCAGCCTGGTTAGATGTATCTCAAGCTGCATTTTGCACACTAATTTTCAGCAGGACAATAATGAATATCCATTTGGAAAAAAGAGCTGTGTCTCTTGTAGCAGACTCCAGCTTTGTAACTTCCGATAACATAGCAAATCATTCGTTATATCGTTTTGAGCGACCATAATTTAATTATATTCCTATATTGCGAAACACCCTGCCGGAAAATACTGGCTCGGATGAAAATCGAACTCACGTCTCAGAGATATCGCCCACTGCTATACCGACTGAGGTACCGAGTTCAGTCGGAAACAGCTCGCTAATTCAATCCATTTCACAAGTACGCGGTTTTTTGTCACGATAACAAATATACCCAAAAGTCACTTGTTATCTTGACAATAAGCCGAGTACTTGTGAAATGGATTGAATTAGTTAGCTGCTCTCGACTGGCCTTGGTAGTTCAGTCGGTAGGGCAGTGGGACGGTATCACTGAGTTGTGAGTTCGATTCTCATCCGAGTCAGTATTTTCTGGTCGAGTGTTTCACAATCTAGTAATATAATTAAAGTTTAATTTATCCCAGAAGATGACTGCAATTATTTGAGCAACCATATCCGCTATTTCTTGTGCAATTTAGCGTAATTTGAGAATTATTATAAAACCCTAAATTTTAGAGATACGATGCCGATTAAGGATCAGGTCGTAATTAAACAACAATACCGAGTCGTGTAGCATGTTTGATTCAACGATGCTAACTAATGTACCCGTGTTGCGATCGTAAAGTCGTTATCATCATTGGATTATGACGTAATTGTTGAGAGAAAGAATGATTTAGCCGTCAGCGAGATTACCTCCTCTCGTTTAAATTTGTTTATTTGTGCAAATTGTACAAATTCTGACAACCACATTGACTAGGATTAAACTATATAGGTACAAATGAAAGATGTTTGCCAAAAATATCACCACTCTAATTGTAACGTGATAGATTCATCTCACATGGCGATGAGTTAATAATTTCAAACAGCTTGGTCAGGTTGTGCTGTGCTCATGCTAGGTAGACTGATGAGAAGTAACTTAGGCCGTAAGTTTCAACGTTTATATTCCAATTCGGGTCAAGCTCAAATATGAATCGACAAATACGAGCCTCGTGTCGAAAAAGTTACTATAGCAAACTACTTGGAAAAGTTGCCTATATTTGTGGTCTTTTGTGGTTAACCAAGGAATTTCATTCACTTCTCCACAACAGTTAAAAAACATTAAGCCTAAGGCCTGTAATGAGATCCCAAGGTTGACAATTGGCAATGAACCCAGAGTGAAAACATTTAACTCGGCTTTAAGAGCTGACGGAGTCTGTTGCCTTTATATACCCAGGTAAACGTTCTAATCCCAAATGTCAACTCAGACTTTGCTTTTTTAGCACTTGTATTGATTGAACAATTGACCTCACATATTTGATGCTGTCAGCCAGACATGTACATCATGTATATGTTATTGCCAAATGAATGATTTTACGTTCACTGAAAGAGGCATTCAAACTCCCATTCACAATGACGAGGCGGTAAGGGGTACTTTATCAAATAAAATATAAATGTATGCTCCTCGATCGGCGAAAATAGCACGAGGATGAGATGAGAGTGTGGTTATAGATTCTGTCTCTTAAATACTTCCATCCAAACATGGGTTTCAAAAACTCAAACACTCCACATCTTGCAAGGGAAAATAATGCTCTTGTCTGTCTCACATTTTGAGCAAAACGGATTTACAGCAATATATCGGAGCCAAATTATTACCTGGACACTCTTGAATTCCAACCAAAAACGTAGATTAGTTCGTCAAACGTGATTCGCCATTGCATTATTGCATGTTGAATAAATTACGTCATAGAGGCCAGTCCCCATGTTAGAATATTGCAATTAAACTCAACATTAAAAGGTTTGTTAAAAACGTACTGACAAGAAGTCATATGACTCCATAGACAAATATACTAACTGCATATTTCTAAAAACATCACACGAACTAAAAGCGATCTCTGTTAAGATTTGTATCCCAGTCACGCTGCAAGCCCAATGTCAGTGTAGTTTGAAAATAACACGCGAGGAGATTTTCTTTGTTTCAGTAACGATTTACTTGAAATTTCAACTCTGAGAATAATGACTCCTATATATTACCCAAATATTATACTGAAATTATAGGAAGCACTGGGATTTTCCGGTGTGGAGGCTAAGAATGTCCGGTGGCTGATTAAAGTGTCCGGGTCCTATCTTTTACAGAGCTAGGACATTTTTCTCCACATTAGGGATGTGTTTGCCTTCAGTTGCAATAGAAAATGATTTCAGTTTTAAAAGACTCATTTCAAATTTTCCATTAAAAAAAATCCAGTTTATTTTATAAAAAGTGGAAACAAATCCAGCGGATCAGAAAGTTTCTGTAAATGTCCATTGTCCTTGAGTTGTAAAATGAGCTGGCCTTAACGATTATTTCAGCTGCTTCCCGATGTGAAGGGCTTTATTTTCGACACATTACTTTCGTGATTCCACAGAACATGTTACGTTCACGTAACGACAACTATGGCTGTACGCGAATCCATACGTAATACGGAAAACTACTGCTTTAACGACTTTCTCGCAGTCTTTCAAACCAAGTGATTTCCTCAAGCCGATTTATAATGTAACTTTAAATATTTCACACAGATCAGAATAATTCTGGAATAAATTTCGTCACTTGTATATTTATAATTATATGTTTAAAATAGATATAAGGAATAATATATTCCTGCGCTACATTTTTGCTGTTCTGATGGAGAGTACCAAATACCTGTTAAGGGTATTTGCCTAATCTTTGCCTAATGTTTGTCCGCTTCTCTCTTGCAGGAAACTAGCCAATTTTAGGTATACTACTATGAGTTATTCTTTTAATTTGATACTAATGCTATTACATGAGCAGTGTGACTAACGTCACAGGACCTACGAAGTACAGTAGGCATTAGGACTCGAACACGAACTGAACTCTTGGAAATCCCCACCCCCAGTTGAAATCCTGCTCATATTAAGATGGGCACCGCCCAAGTCAGAATCGCCAGTGCTTTTCATCAAAAATCACCAGAAATTTTCATCAAAAATAGGTCAGCTCAAAACTTGTTGGTAACAGTCTCTTAATGCGCCTTCATTCCAAAATAAATAACGATCGCCGATTTAATTTTACAATTTCTTAATTAAAGGAAACAGATTGAATAATATAGGTTTAGTAGATTTCAAGCTTTACGTGTGAAAATACATTTACATCTCTTTAATGGTTTTCAGTGCCCTTGTCCAGGATCAAAACAACTTTTTGAATCACATTATTTTCCCAACAATACAACACATTTTTATATATAGTACTATAGTAGAAAGGTAGCATTTATGTAGTTTACGGTAATTCAACTCAAGACCCTACACCTTCTATGCACAAGATAATAATGATTCTATGTGATTCTCCTGAGCATAGCCGGTAAAGACGAATAAATAGCGTCTCTACATCTTCTGTAATAGGGCCATGTGGCATAGTGGACTATTTCAATGACAGGGTATTTTTAGACGGACAGTAACTGATACTCATTGGCGATAAAACGCTGGAGCAAAACAGACCACAGTTTTCTTGGCAATGATGAAATGATTGGATGTGAAAGAGGATACATGTTACAGGCTAAACCTTACATATATATATAGCAATATATTGAAGTGTTAATTATAAATCTAATTTTAATCAGAATTATTTCAGATCAGAACTTGATGGTAACAATGCCCTAATGCACGTTCATGCCAAAAATCAAGGTTCTAATGTCAACGGTTCTCCTTATTTTGCCGACGAAAGGATTCGGATGGACTCACTCATTACCGGACAATTTGCGATCTGTAGCCTACTTCGTAGGAATATGAATTAGCTCTTTAGATTACGGACTCGGAGAATCTTTAATGGACCACGGCAGAATATCGAATGACGGACTAGACGCTTGTATTTGTATGTTGTTAGTAATGATGATCGAATCGTGAATTTTGGATTTTTGAAATGTAAGGATTACTGTAAATCATGGCTTAATAGAATCAATAAACATGATATATGTCCATGCGATGTTTAATCAGGGATTTACAAAAATAAAACTCTTTTGTGTGGGATTTTGATAAAGCTAATTTTTGTTTCATTCCAAACCCTTGAATGATGGGTTTTCTTTGAAATCTACAAAAAAAACCTAGTTTGGTATTTTTCGGGAATTTACCAGAAAATATATTTGCACATAATAAATTAGGACGTTTGATTATTGAAAGACATTGAATCGGTGTACAATTCTGATACAATGGAAAAGGCCTCCTGGTGTATGCCTCAGAATTGCAAAACTCGGTCAATCGCGAGTCTGGAATTTGTGGACTTAGAGGACTTCAAGAATGCTTGTCAGTGAAAAGAACATAGGATGTCATGCATTATTTTTGGTCACTTATAGGTATTGAAATAGGTATTAGGATTATTGACGACGAATTTTGTTGAACCACGCCTGAACACTGAATGTGGTTTAGTGACAAGGGTGCATTCCTTAACATCTGTTTCAAAATGGTTCCTTTGTCAACCATCGCTAGCCTTGTCTAAAACAGAAAATTTTGTTAGCGCCTGCAGTGTTAAGAGTTATTCTGTGTATCGAACTCCATGTATATAGACATAATTCATTCACTATTTTGATATCAACTTCCTGGTCACAAGTTAAGATCGATATATGTTAACGTTTATTTCAAGGTAAATCGATATGAAACCTCCGAGTTCTGAATTAGCGTTAATCACTCGGCTCAGTTTGTAAACACCAATGCACGGCGTAACTCATGTATGATGATTTCACATGAATGGAATATAATGAAAAATGCAACAAAAAGTTGCATGAAAAAGGTTTTATCATGATTTATGTGTTATAAATCACCATATTTTGAAAATTCATGGCACCGATAATTAATACAATCAGTTCTACGTGCTGAGGCCTACTGCGTCTGGATATATGCATTAGAACCAACATTCGATATTCAGCCGTCGTCGATGAATAATTTCCACGGCTCTAATGATAGAGGTCTTTGTGTCGTGGAGCCCTAAAGTACGTGTTTGTGTATCGATATACTTACCGACATTCGTAATGGAAAATATTAATAGTGGTCCGACTACAACGTAATGGTAATGTCCCCCTGGTGCTCTCAGACTACCGCATATGCAATAAGGACCTGACTACAACGTAATGGTAATGTCCCCCTGGTGCTCTCAGACTACCGCATATGCAATAAGGACCTGACTACAACGTAATGGTAATGTCCCCCTGGTGCTCTCAGACCACCGCATATGCAATAAGGACCTGACTACAACGTAATGGTAATGTCCCCCTGGTGCTCTCAGACCACCGCATATGCAATAAGGACCTGACTACAACGTAATGGTAATGTCCCCCTGGTGCTCTCAGACTACCGCATATGCAATAAGGACCTGACTACAACGTAATGGTAATGTCCCCCTGGTGCTCTCAGACCACCGCATATGCAATAAGGACCTGACTACAACGTAATGGTAATGTCCCCCTGGTGCTCTCAGACTACCGCATATGCAATAAGGACCTGACTACAACGTAATGGTAATGTCCCCCTGGTGCTCTCAGACCACCGCATATGCAATAAGGACCTGACTACAACGTAATGGTAATGTCCCCCTGGTGCTCTCAGACCACCGCATATGCAATAAGGACCTGACTACAACGTAATGGTAATGTCCCCCTGGTGCTCTCAGACTACCGCATATGCAATAAGGACCTGACTACAACGTAATGGTAATGTCCCCCTGGTGCTCTCAGACCACCGCATATGCAATAAGGACCTGACTACAACGTAATGGTAATGTCCCCCTGGTGCTCTCAGACTACCGCATATGCAATAAGGACCTGACTACACCCATCATGCCCCACGCAATGCTGTGAATGGATTTACTGTCGTTGTCCCTCGTTACCTGCAATTGTGGCAGCTTGCGGGAATAATTATCGTCTTAGATCAACGATAAGGCACAGGATCTGGGAACGGCTACGATTATTCCTTCCCCATAACCCTAGATGTGTATGGAGTTTTCTAACACTTATGTCACCTTTTTGGGAAGATATGCAAGAGGTGGAAAAAGTTGACGACGTCTGGCGCCTAAACAGCAATCATATGACTCCACAGGAAAGCTTCACTCGGCACATCACATTCGGAGAATTCTCGGACGTAACCTTAATATCTCAGCTGCGCTTTTATTGGGAGTGTTAATGTGGAGATTCTGAAGTGTTCAGGTGTTCATGTGGAGACTATGAAGTTTACAGGTGTTCATGTGGAGATTATGAAGTGTTCAGGTGTTCATGTGGAGACTATGAAGTTTACAGGTGTTCATGTGGAGACTAGCACCGGCTTAAGCGGAATTAGATACGCCAGCTCAGGGGTTGTGATGACAGATCAGCTATAATAACTAACTCCTCTAATGTTAATCGATGTGCATATGGCTGAAATATTGTTGAACATGACGTTAAATCTAATTATCTCCCTAATGCTTATCTTTAACAGGCTATAAATGGTGTCGAGACGAACAGATGCAGTAAGGTAGACATATTGAAAGTGAAAGAGAACATTGTAAAGATTACTTTACGATGTTAGACGGCATTGGTCATTGGTGAAAATCTGCTGGCGCCATCGCATGTTATTGTTGATCTGTTCCATTCGAATCGAGCCGGTGAATCCGACCTTCGTGCATAGCCTATACTCATGTTTACATGCATTTGATGGCGTTGTATATCAGTGACAAAACTGTACGAACCTGGTTGACTCAACTCAAGAAATGCAATTTGGAAGAGGTATGATTTTCATAGCAGAGCCCTTAGCACTTTATCTGATATGGGGAAAGAACTGTTATTCCGTATTGGGAGGTGTCAAGGCGCTAAATCATACATGATTTGCGACAAAGAATCCTTCACTCTCTGTTCCTTTAGTGAAAGTCTTATATTTTTTCTCCAAGTATGGACAAGGCAAAACAAAGTGAAAACATTTGTAGAAAGTGTTTGCCAATCTAATCATATAGATAAGCAATATTTATGGTATCATCTGACGCATTTTACAATGCCATTGACAAAGAGAAAGACGGTCATTGTGCTGTACAGATTCAGGAATGTATGGCCCGTCCGATGTTGACCACAGTCTAACATGTCGTAATTATATCATCGTTCCTGGGTTAAGACCTCGGAAACAACAGAGGCGGAACACAGTCATATCCAAATACAACATGTGATGGAAAGATTTGCAGATACTTTTGTGAGAAAACGAGAAATGAAATTCCGAACATTTCCGCCAATTATGGGAAAGCTAACCCTAAAATGTATTGCTTCATGTTTCTGAACCTAGTACTCAATTTCCGTGAAGTCGCTGTCACATCAGTAGTCTATGACAATTTCATGACACGAAATATGTTCCGTATTGCTAGATATAGGACATGAAAAGTGAGATGATGACTTTACACGGTCATTTAGTACAGGCGTCACATCCAACATTCATTATTCGAACGTCGTCCAAAAATGAATTTCAGAGTCAATAATCGAAAATCGTTCTCCAAGTCGCACAAATCGTTCCAATCGTTCGGTAAGATTTTCTCTAATGACCAACGAAGACCGACAACGAACAGAAATTATTGCATTCGAGTTATGACGAGTATACTTTTGTCTCCTTCACATTTGTGTCCAATATTCGTTCATTGTTATCCGCTTTTGAGTTTCCCTAAGGCAAACCATTTGAAGAAAGGGATGATTATAATAATGACGTAGTTGTATCTACTCTGTTTAGGACTGCATTATTCTAGTTGCCCCAGAATATAACGTCTCTCTGTTATCACTCAAAACTAGCCAGTCCTGGACTTGTAGATATAATGCAAGGAAAAATTGTCACAATAGGTTTGGAATGACATGTGTATGAAGGCACCGAGTGCATACATATGCAAGTATAAAGAGAACGGAAGTCCCCACATTGAAAGCCAGAATTCGCAAGAGAATGGATCCACTAATCCAAGGATTATGATTGCGGTGTTTTAGTTGAGTTGTTAAAGTCGCTGTTCTGTTTACACCTATCAGGTTTAAACGAGTTTTTGCACTAGTCTGAACTTTCTGGGGACAAAACACTTGATTTTTGCGGTACATACGCATGGTAGATTACTTGGTCGAGGAGAAAGTAAATGGTGTATATACCTGCTGTGTGTTAGCTGCTAATTCGATAAAGTTCTTAAAACGTCCAAGTGATACTTAGAAGATAATACCTCTGCTTAAACACACCAAAGAGACTATCCTCTGTTAATGCTTCAGGAAAACTTTTAAGCATTTCTTGTATTGAGACTGATGCAGTCTGAATCTTAGGTGAGACATTTCCACACCAAAATCCGTGAGCGGATGAATAGATTCTCTCTGAAACTCCATATAGCGTTCACAGGTCTCTGGTTAGGAACCTCTGTTTAATCGTCAGTAATACTTATGGTTCGGTTGTGTGAAAACACCGCTATAGACAGGTGTGTCATCAATATCTCCAATTGCTCGACGTCCTTGGCATATTCCTTAAAGGAACTGGCGCGTTTTAGTGAGATTTTGGCTCCCAAGAGATGCGAATTGGAGTGCCAAAATGAAATATCACGTACGAAAGAAATTTTTCAGTCATCTTAAAGTATACTATCGTGTCGTTTGGTCTGATTATTTTCCAAGCCCTCGGTTTTACAGTTTTTGAATATGAGCATCTTGAAGTAGTAACTTTGTGCAAAATCTTTTGTTTTCAGCTAAAAACAGTATTTTTCTCTCTGTATAAACACATGAGGACAGTACGGAACTAAAGTCATTTTTGGTCAACAGCTAACTATTGACGCTACCAATATTTGAAGGTAAAGTTTATCTTGATTCTGAAATGGCTTCGTGTGCTTTTGGGGAGAAAAGATTGCTGTTTTCATCTCTAAATAGGCAATTATGAACACATCTGCCACTTCAAGATGCTGTTATTCAAAAATCCTAATACACTGGACCGGAAAATACTCAGACCATATGACAAGTTAATATTTCAGGCTAACTGAAATATTTCTTTCATACGTGATATTTCAGTTTTGCACGGCAAACCTCACCTCCTGGCTGCCATAACCTCACTAAACTGCGCCAGGTCTTCTGTGTTCATGGCATTGTCAACATGGATATTTGCTACAAGAAATATTTGTTAAAACATTTGTATGTCTGAAAATCAACACGAGCGAATTGCTACTCTTACAGTAGAAGGAAACATCTATTTCTGTGTTATTTCCGGCCTCAAACCTTGTTTCGTTAAGAAAGAGGTAGAATATTAATTTCATGAAGTATCTGTATACAGGGCATTAAAGGAAGTAACTTATTTTCAAAGACAGAGGAAACGTACCATTTCTGGCATTACAGGTACTCCACTGAAACTTCGTGGCTTATTGGCATATGGACGCCATTCTACAGTTGCTGCAATATGAAATTGTAACATTTCGGAATGAAGCAATTCGGGCATTCCTGTTGGAACTGCAGCTTCAGATAAGAAATAGAAAAGCATTCGCAGCACAGTCGACTAGGTTCATTCAAATCATTGAATCTGGTATCGTAGCGTGTTTGGTTTCCTGCAAAATGTTCAATTGCCAGGAATTACTGAAAACCCTCACACACCACACACTTTGTAAATGATCTCAGAAATATTACCGTGTGGTTTGTTATAACTTGTCAATGATTGCGATGAATTTGCAGATAAGGATCAGCTTTGCATCACCAGAACATCACTCAAACTTTACACCTTGCACATTCCCGTTCCCGGCTTGCACCTTGGTCAAAATATTTATTTTCGCTGATAAAAATTCATACGAGTTGCATCGTGACATACGTGTTTAGATTTTCTTTTTCTATATATTATCCTATCTCAGTAAACAAATATCTTTCAAAAGTTCCTCTGTCCGCCCGAATTGTTGCATGTGACATATGCAATGTTAAATGTGGAATTCTGGATTCCACAATGACATAATGAATCATGTTTGACATACATACATTACATAGAGGTATTTTTAATGTCAATGGCTTTATTTACACAATATTTAACATAAGGAAATATTCATGTGAACTGATTTCTTTATCTGATCTCAGGGCATGACGTAATTTGCTTTAATTGGAATCAAGGCTTTTTGATGTCGTATGTAGTTGCAGGCTTAATGTAATCAATAACTCATTCATTGATTAATATTTCATGAATTCAGATGAACATATACAAATTATGTGGACTAGTCGTACTTACAGTGCAGTATGTGTGAACATGCAAATGGAAGATGTATTCACTGTGTTTTCTATGTGTCCAAATTATGCTAACAGTTACAGTGACGGGATGCGTATGATCTGCGACATATATTCAAATATATACAAATATACAATAATAAAATGACATTTTCCCCCGCGTATTGAGCTGGCTGGCTCGAAGTGGAAATTCATGGAATTTCGGCATATACCCATTACCTCCTCTTGCCGACCGGTCCGTTATGGCGAGCATACTGTGGTGACAAAAAGTCTGTTACCTCATAGAAATGTCTGAAGCCCGGATAACCGTCCTGAAAGTAGCTTATATCTTTGTCCACGTCGTCATCATTTTTGTTATCTTTAGGCTTCTTTTCTGTATCTTGTTCTTTTTTGTTGCCCATTTTTACCTTATCGTCTTGTGTATTGTAATCATACCTATAGTCTAGGTTTCTGTTATCCTCGTATACGTAATCATCAACATAGTCTCTACCTTCATACCAAGCGTAATCGTGCGTGACGTCACTTCTGTCGTCATCCACTTTTTGGTTGTGGTAGTCCCCCAATGGCCAATGTCGACCATTGTTATAGTCGGGATACAGATAATCCACCAGAGTCCCGTCCGGATTTGTCCTCTCGTCCGGATTTTCATAATCACCGGATGGAGAACTGGTTGCCGTTCCATCCTTCGGTTGTTCGAAGTCCGGCTGCTGTCCCTCGTGTGTCGGTATATTCTGCCCATCTCCTCCTTTGCTGTCAGTTTGTTCATGCTCTATGTCGTCGTATACATCGTAACTACCGTGATCCCATGGATGGGAGTCTTTACCGTATTCGTGATCACCGTTGTAGTCGTAATCGATCTCGTTTTTCGGGATCTCTAAATCCTGTTTCATCCCCGAATCGTGATCGGCGACATTTACACTGCCGTCGCAATCCACATTGAAGGCGAAGTCACAGGTCAGGACCTTGTGGTTCCATTTTGTTCCTGTCGGACAGTGGAAGGGATAAGCTGCTCCCCAAAAACACCGATAAAACTTCGTACAGTCCTCGGGATCCGGATAAAAGTCAAACAACGTGGGACACATGAAAGCAGCTGAAAAAGAAAGTTTGAAAAAGCAGTTAGATCTATCTAATCTTACAGCATATATCAGACAGTGAAAACCACAACTTTGATTAATATTCTGCTGTGGAAACACGTGTGACACCTGTGTCTTCCATGTACTGCCTGGAAGTGTGGAAGCAAAGATAAAAAACAAGAACCATACCCAAAGTGCACGTGGATTCTGAAAAATTTCCAGTTTTTAAAATTTTCCAAAGTACAATGGATATCATACTTGCTGAATGGTGTCAACGCATAATATCCTCCAAAGCTTAGCGCGATATTATTTATCAAGTCCGGCACCGATTAACAAATCGAGACACAACTTTGGAAGAAGTCACACAATGACGCATGTATACCCTCCATAGTACGTCGCGAAAAGTTATTTTAAACGCTTCTATATCACACATGATCCGAATTAACTGCCTTGAATATTAAGTCATTTGCTTGGCGGTAAATCTGACGTGTCATGGATAAGACGCCTCATATTGAAAACCAAAAATGGAAGCAATTATTCGACATGGACAGCTATGACAAACTCTGCAATATGGGATCAGATTATGCTAACGTTATTATACAAAAAGTAAACAACCCCTTCTGGAAAGATGCGTTAAAAGCTTGGGGGGTTCTTCAGAGAAAAATTACAAAAAGACGGACTATTGATTTGTTTAATGAACCAATTTGGTATAACTCCAACTTCAAGCAGCCAACATACTTCATTGGAAGCTGGTATGAAAAAAAAATACGATATCTAAGAGACTTAATAGACGTGAACGGAAATGTTTTAAAATTTCCTGAATTGATGCGCATATACAACATTAGAGGTACATTCCTCGATTACAATAGACTTATCAAAAATATACCAATAGGATGGCTTGATCAAATAAAAAACGATTTCTCCAATATTCAAAGGGAATCTCCCTTAATCACTATTTACCTTCAAACATTGGCAAGGCAAAAAAAAGGGTGTAGATACTTCTATGATATCTTGAATTTCGAAATGCTACATGTAGGTCGTCAAAAGTTAATGGAAAAATGGGAGGGATATTTCAATACGGGAATACACTGGGCAAATGCATATTCATCGATCTTCCACTGTACTGAATACACGAGATTGAGGGACTTCCAGTACAAAATTATACACAGAATAGTGGCAACGAAGTCTTTCTTAAATATAAGAAGTATGTAAACGATGATATATGTGAATACTGTGGAGAAAATGAGGAAACCTTGGAACACTTGTTTCTGGAATGCTCGATTGTTGAAACACTTTGGACAGATCTAGAAAAATGGCTAAAAGAAACAGCTAAGTTGAGTGGACGCATTGATCCTCATAAAATAATAGTAGTTTGGGGTAAAGATCAATGTGCACTGAATACGATGATGGTGTTAACAAAGAAATATATTTTTAACAATAAAGCTGAGAAGACTGGTCTCCACATGAAAGCTCTCATCAATATTTTCTATAGCCATTACAAAGCTGAAAGATATATCGCCAGTACATCAAATGCGATTGATAAATTCAGAAAAAGATGGTATTTGTTTGAAATCTATTTTGAAAACATGTAAGAGCTGTTGCAACGTATAAAAGGAGTGACTTAGTGAGAAGTGAATGTAGTGAGAAAGGTGTATATTTCGATATTATAAAATAGTTAATAAAATAGCTATCCAGTATCGGTCTACTGGCCATGCCATATTCATATGCATACATGTATGTGTATGGGTGTGCATGTGCATGTATGTGTATGTGTATATGTATATATATATGTATATGTGTATGCATATGTGTATGTGTATATGTATATGTATATGTATATGTGTGTATGTATGTATGTATGTATGTATATGCATGAGTGTATGTGTACATGTGTATATGTAGGTATATACATGTTTATGGTGGAAATATATACACGGAAAAAACTGTCTTTGTGTATGGCAGAATATATATGTATAAATGTAGTTGGATGGTATAGAGGTTATATAATTTGTCTATCTTATGTTATTATTTGAATACAATGTTGCATGAATGTGTGATATGAATATATATTGAAAAATAAAAATATTTATAAAAAATTGAAAAAAATCTGACGTGTTTACACACTATGTGTACAGCTGTTGTTGTACAATGGTACGTCCAGAATTGGAAGTTATTTTTAACTCTTTGTATCACCCATCATCCGGAAAGCCGCTATTAAATAGTAAGTGATCGCCGTAGTAAACTGACACGCTTATAGATTGTGTATACATCTTCTCGATATCGATCCAAGAAAGCGGAAGGACAGGAATTTCGCAAGGAAGAGAAACTTTGCAGGAATCCACAAGTCATCATGTTAACACCTTAACACCAAACTGTGAAAATCCATTCCTTGACACTGTGTAAATACAACTTAACTACTAATGCTGTATTTAACTGGTGAAAACGGTATCGAGCTGGCAATAACAAATGGAAAGTTTAACTTATGTTCAGAAGACAGAAGGATTCATCAACGCCTTATTTCGACAATTGTTTACACGATTTTGACCCAAATTACCTTCCATCCAAAGATTTTTGGCATCGCCCGATGTCATAAACAACATATTTGGACAATGATCACGTAATTTTGTCAGGAGTATGATGCTGAATCTGTAGTCTTTATTATCAACTGCATTCGTTGTATTACGCTGAATTACTATTAATGTCAACTCTGCAATGACATCGCCGTGTAAGAGTCCCAGTCAAAATGGTTTGCCAAGTGATCTAATAATCTGTGGAGAGGTGTGACTAGCGAAAATTTAGTGGGCTGGTCAAACAGTATCTATTCTTCTGATTTCGTATGAAGATGTAACGAAACCGGACATGGGCCCTTATATGATGTTGATATTACCAAGTAAAATAGCTCGAAATAGTATAGTAGCCAAAGTAATGTCTGACCGTTGAAATAAATAGACAACAGAACAAAACAAGCAAATCAGTTGCACAAGTGTCCTCACTTCTATTCATTACATCGATTATGATTATTCGGTGAGATATTGTCTCATGCATTCATACTACAATCTGGCAAAGTGACTCTAAATTCCAACGTACATGGATAAATATTCAAAGTAAGCGTATGGGCTAGGATAGTGTTTTGAGAGATTAGTGCAGAACACTGGTCCAGCACGTACATTGCCCACACGTGAACAAGTGGACAGAACTATCCATACATCAACCTTTTATAATTTCAGCATTATTTAACATTAAATATCTCAAATGTGACGTGTTTCATACATTTGCATACAATAGTTAGACATACATTTCCCATATTTTTGCCATACATTATACTCTGGTATACAATTTGTACAATTAGTAATATGTTTACTTACCTCCAGAAACTTGTCCAAGATACAGAACTGTAATGAAGAAAAGAAACATTGTTTGGGTCAGTTATGTAAAATAAGTAATAGAAATCCAAACAATGCCTATACTTGTCTTTAAATTTTTGACTAATCGATATCAATACCAACGAGAAAGCTATCAGTCTAACATTTCACAATAAGCTCTAGGTGACTATGCCTTTGTCCTATCTAAGGCTAGTGTGCGACTGAGACGACCTGAAAACTTCTGTCATGGCAGTGTGTTGGGTGGGATCCTGTTGGAAGACAACGGTTGGCCTTTCCTTGATTTGTTGGCAAAACAGTCGTGTTAAAATCTCTTCTTAAACTGATGAGAAAAACAAACTACCAAATCGATAAATTAAAAACATTATCAGCATCTATTTGGGGATAATCTTGTCGTTACACGTCTACTTCCTCTCTATATTTCCGGTCAACACAAGATGGCACGATCAGGTAACAAGGTCATTCAATCAGGCTCCGTTTAAATGATAGGCGTGAGATCTCATCATCAAAGCCAACACCCAATTTACAGGGTCTCGACGGATTTTGCATGTGTACTCGAATCTAAATGAAACTATTTTGGTGTTTCCGTTGAGCTGTTTTTTATTTGGCAAATTTGATCCACTCCTGATCTGTGATCGTGTGTAATTCCGGATAATTCTATCATCACCCAAGCAGCACTTGAACTAACAGCGCGGATTGTGGTGTTGACGGGAGCATTGCCAAAACACAGGCTTTCCGAGCTGACGATTCGAAAAGCTTCGTTTGCCCACATAGACTTTGCAGGGGCATTGGAACTTCGGGAAAAATATATTAAGAGTCAGAACGGATTTAACCAGCTAGCTAGTTTAAAAAATATTTTTTATTTTATGTATGCTTGAACTTTAGTGATTTTGAATTCTATAAGGTACCTGTATGACGCGTACACATATATCTCGCCTAATGTACTTCCGCTTAATGTAGACGCCGTTTTGACATCATGTGTTTTATACCTCTACCTTCAAATATCAGATCAGAATCACAGTGAGAGTGAGATACATCCTACTGTAGAAAACGACTTGAAAACGGTAGGATTTAACGTCGATTGCAACAATGTTTCAGTCATATAACGACGTTGCCTGGTTGTAACAAAGATTTAATGCCGTCTTTTATAATGCTGTCTTGCTGAATTGGCCAGAAGTGAGAGAGGAAAATATTGACGAGGTTTGGCGACTGAAAAAGCAACCATATGACTCACGGTGACTCACATTTAGACTAGAATTCGGAGGATTCTAATACGTAGCCGCGCTTGTATTGTAGCTGTTCATGTGGAAAATATGAAGTAACCTCACGGCTTCTATCAGCGGCTTAAGCGGAATTAGATACGCTAGCTCGGAAGGTGTGATAACAGATCAACTCAAATAAGAAAGTCATATGATGTTAGTGGATGATCATCATGAATAAACGCTTCAACATGAGGTAAACCTGTTAAATGCAAGAATACCCATAAAAACGAACCTGTTATGCCCGACGTCGTGCGGTAATTTTCCCACCAATACAATAAACCTACATATATTTGTCAAATGACATGTACAGAGGGCCTCGGAGATTAAGAGTCCACCCAGAATCCTACCATATACAGAAGCGTCATGCCGTTTGTATAAAAGATTACTTATCAATGATCAGGACATTACGAAAGAGAACATCATGATGTTTTGATATCATCATAGAACACTGGTGATCGTGTCGCCCTTGTAAGAAATCATCTGGTATGTTTCAATTCCCAATTAATACGTGTTTGGAATTGGTGCTAGCGGTAGAAGGGAGAATGTCTTCCCGTTGTTGATGCGGACTATTTTCTGCTGCTGCATACTGAATGCCTATATTGATAAGTTTGTGTGGATAAGTTTTCCCGGTCATAGATTTTTTAACGCTGTCCTTCACGAAAAATCTCCGCGTCACTGATTGTTGGTTGATGCTTATGAAACCTCCAGTGCATTAAAGGATATCTTCTTGTTTTCTCCCTATCGGGTCTGGAGGGACCATTATGGTTACTTACCCAAGATTCACCGTACCTCCGGAACGAAGAGAACAAGAGAGCTGAAACTTTCTGATTATTCCGCAAATCTTAATGGTGTCATTTTGAGACTAAATGCATAATGGTATGCTCAAAGAATTACGCGAATATGCAAAATGACGGTCGGGTGGTGTCCTCAGAAAGTGGTGTTTTCGGTCTTTTCTGTCAAGTTTTATTTTATTATTTTTTTGTTGTTGTATTATTTCTTGCCCAAAATGGGATAAAGGCAAACTAACTATTTTCTATCGTATTAGATATCTTTTGAGAGAAAATATCGAGAGACAAAACTAGGATAATCGGTCAAAAAAAGGCAAAAATGGCTTCCTGGATGGCGGCTATCTTGGGAAGGCGAGAATGACTTCTACATGGCGACTATCTTGGATATTTCAACGTTTTCTTTTACGGCTTGGCCCAAATATATAGTATGAAAAGTTTCAGCAAATAATTAGGGTACCGAAATACACCCTACCCCTCACCCCACTCCACCAGGCTGGGACAGACGCCCAGGACTGATAGGGTTAAACATTTGATTGGTCAATTCAAATTGTTTGAACAGAAATCTTATTGGTATTGGCTTATTGAGGAAACTGGGAGAGCCTCCAGTCACAGTGTATGACGTTGTTATAGCATGTTGTCAAACATGTATTCCTTCATTCAGATGATTTAGTTATTACGATTATATACTGCTCAACCAAAGAGCCGTCGGGGTGACATTGTCATTAAACCCATCTGCAATCTGTCAACTATTTCTGTTGTGAAAGTTCCTTTTTGTTCCTTGTTCACGCGACAAAGTCTTGTGCGATTACACATGAACGTATTTGCCATAGAGCGAAACACGCGCTCTGGCAGCAAATATATCACAAACCTAGACACAAAACCGCTATTGTATTCATATCCTGTCCCTTTTTCTTACTGTTGGATTAAGCAGAACATCTTGTTGAATTAACAGCAGAATTATAAACATTAGACATCAAACCCCTCCGACTCACCCCACACATCTGCCAGGACGTCTAGATGCTTCTTATCCATGTTGGAACAAAAAGCATATCACCAAGTCAACATCGGGGCAATAGCTGAGATAGTTAAAATGCCTTATTTCAAAGGTGCTCTTTTCTTTATTCTATTCCAGGACATCACCTGCTGCAGAGAGATATTTTTATATGCAGCTGAATATCATATCCATGAATATCTCCACTGCAGGTCGGTCATGATTTCTTTTGCTCATGTTTTGCACATATAGATAATATTAGAAACATTGATTCTATTCATCGGATATTTGAATAAATTGCATTTTATTATTATTTTTATTGAAGTTCAATTCCAATGAACATTTCGAGAAATGTGATTCTAGTTGTAAGATACCACACTTAACATTTAATTTGGAATACGAGACATGGGTTTGAAGATAGGAGGAGCAATCTGTATTTCTGATACCATTAGAAACTGTTGATCACGTCTGCTATGAACAGTCCTTACATTAGTTCTTGTCAGGTTATGCTGTGCTATTTTCCCCTCGTCAAATCATGCTATCACTTACTTGCGAATATTGATGAGAAAACCATTTGTGAGATCTACCCACAGAAGGTCGGATCTAACTCCTGAAACATTATAGTCAATTGGGTGTGGAATTGCATGCTGATATTCCACGAGAAATGTATTTAGTCTATGCAATCTGGAACGTGATAACCGACAATAGCTGTTTGAAACTAATCTGCCTAATATTGTATTAAATAGTCATTTGTAGTGTAGAGTACTGGTCAGTGGTACAGACTTGACCATGGGAACAGTCTTCCCAGCATCACTGATAATGCTAACTGATTCTTCCTTGAAAGAAACTTGTATATATGTCACATGGCATGCCTGGTTCCCAGCATCACTGATAATGCTAGCTGATTCTTCCTTGAAAGAAACTTGTATATATGTCGCATGGCATGCCTGGTTGAATGGACCTCTACGGTGCAGAAACTCTCTCATTGGCTGAATGGTCTCCCAATATTGTCTACAAACCAATGAAAATATCTGATTTATTTTTGAAACTTTTTTAAAATTGGAAGATCTTCCTTGATGCACTGCGGTTTCTACAAGAATCCATTGTGTTACTAATCGTGTCTTGTTACTAATGTATTCCCAGTCTTGGAGCGAAAACCTTTCATCGACAACGGCTATACTGCATTTCCTATCTGATGCTTATATCAATAAATTAGACGATAAAGAATGACACAAAGCAGCTTAGGACACCGATAGTATTTACGAACCTGACACAAAATAGCTTCTTTCTCCCAGATCCAGAGGTTGATTTCTTAAGGCGGAAATGGCGATTCTCAGTAAATTGGCTGGATGTGAGGATAACGAAATTCCAAAACTTCAAATTGCCCTGTCCACGACCGCCTAATTGGACGTTCAATAGACACAGGCCCAATATTTACAGTAACAATTCTATAATCCAATTGCGAGTTCTTAGCATCACAGCAAAGCGCCTAATATGGCATGGATTCGTTCGTGCGTGGAAATATAACGGTCCGTTGTTACTTTATTGTTAACGGTAACGTATCACATAAAATCATCAAATCATCTATATTGAAATTTATATGCTGAATGAATTCCGGTTGATACAAAACTTCTCAATATGGCTGATCTCTTGTCACCGAGAAGCTGTCAACCCCTGTCGAGGCGTTTTCGTCGTAAAACCCTGCTCACTGACAAGCATTATGTTATCAAAATGAAATTTCCTGGTCATTTGGGAGATTACGAATGCATCTCGACCAGGTTATAGCTGCAACTCGACATTTCCGTTACATTGCGTGTTCATGGATATAAAATAAACTGCTATGGCTTGAACATTTTCATAAGATTTCGTTGTCGCTTTAGTTTTATTGTCCATCGGAAGGCATAGATTCGCTGCCTAACCAACACTTACATGTACGTTGATGGATATCTAGGATTTGCGACACCCAACTTAACTGCATTTAAAGTGAACCTTCAGTTAATATGGATCTATCGTATAGGTGTCACTGATATCGGTGTTGAACCTGAGCCCCTGATGTAGGCTTACTTGGAGGTTGTCCAACACCGCCTTTTCGGCAACAGGACATAGACTGACAATTATTAATCTTACCCCGCCTAGAAAATCTTACTCTTTGATTAGAACGGATAAAACATATTAGGCGGAAACAAATAGTCGTTATTTTTCCTAACCTTGGCAATTAGTCTGGTATTGTTTGCGGCTTATCATATTTGAAGACGACGCATTTTGCCTTTTTCTCTGTCATTTGCTCAATTACGTTTGGAAGCGTCATTATCTCACTTATCAGATCACACACAAAAAACTTGGAAGCAGTACAAGAGACATCGCCAAATAGCTGTGAATGTAACACGGAAAATGTCATTGAAGACACACCAAGACAATAAAGATCCGGGGAATTTATCTCAATTGATATTCCACATTACAATGGTTTGGGAAACCAGCCTGACATTCTTATCTTAATACTCATGTCAATGATTATTTTGAGTCGAGTTTCCATATCAGTCGGGCACATACTGTAATTTGATTGTTCCGTTGTTGAGCAATAATTTTACCGTGTGTGCCCGGTCTGGGCGTGGAAGTGACACTCATACTGGGTACAGAGACATATACTGGGTAAGCAGGGAGGGAGGGAATTTGGCTTAATGGACGCGTACTGGGTAAACAGGATTATAGATACGCATACTGGGTACAGAGACACATACTGGCCCGGGTAAGCAGAACAACAGAGTAGTTTTCTGCTTCTGGCTCCCGGGATTGCTTTGGCGAAGGTGATAAGCAGAGATGGGGATATAAGAACAAGATCTGTATGTATACATGTAATACCACGTGGGAGTGTGCTATCAGTATATCGGGGACTTGGGCGGATCGTTGTGGAGCTGGATGAAAGAGAATACGGAGACAGTTCGGGTGGGTGAGGTGACCAAGCCTGCTCTGGAGGAACATTGCTGGTAGTGCAATGCAACATTCCACTGGAACGGTTTGGAGACGTTAAATAACATAACCGAATTGGCGGAAACGAAGAGTACGTTCTGAAAAGATATTGTAGCATTGAAATTAACAAGATTTTGGACCAGATAATTATATTATGTGTACATGTGTAGTTGCTTTGCATTCGAAAAGTTTCTCCATACGGACTTTGAATCATGCATGCTATCATATTTCATTATGTCATCATGGTCAACGTACATGTAGCTCTTTACTCCTCGTTTCTGTTTCCTACGTGTAGTTTAAAATACACTAGTGGTATGCATTCTAAAGTTTGAGAGTTGTTTTGAATATACCTTAACTAGTGTATTTATTTGAGTTTGAATGCCTGTATAATATGTCCTAGGGAGCTACCCCCAGTCATTGTGTTGTTACAAAGATTGCACACAAAAAAACACTTCGTATCGTATCGTAAGACGTCCCGCATCGTTGTTTCATGAAGTACTTGACGCGTCTAAGTTATCTGAAGTTGTTATGTGACATTCGAAAGGAAACATTACGCAGCCATGGGTATTGTAACCAACAACACATTCTACTGGACGTGCACATGTTTCTCTCTCTCTCTCTCTCTCTCTCTCTCTCTCTCTCTCTCTCTCTCTCTTCAATAGCTTTCTCCATCCCATCGAACAGACCTCCTCGATGCTCATCCATTAACATCAGATGAGTTATTTGTTTGAGCTGATCTGTCATCACAGCTCCCGAGCTAGCGTAACTGATTCGCTGAAGCCGGTGCTAGGGCCGTGTGGATTCTTGATAATCACCACATGAACAGCTGCAACAAAAGCGCGGCTGAGATACTAAGGCTACGTCCGAGAATCCACTGTATTCTCGGGTCTGAATGTGGGGTGCCGAAGGATGCATTCCTGTAGTGACATGATTGCTTTTTATTCGCCAGACATCGTCAATATTTCCCACCTCTTGCATATCGCTCCAAGGTAATACCTATGCTATACAAAATGTTCAATATCGATGTTCAGGTATATCACTTTTTTCAAATCAACAACGTTGCATAGGCAAATACGAGCGTCTAGTCCTTCATTCAATATTAAGCCGTCGTCCATTAAATTTTCGCGTCCATAATCCAAAGACATAAATTTACACGTGTGACGAATGCATTTGAAATGTCTAACGCTTTGGATGGAAAAATATATTCCTCCTCGTCGTATTTGCTACAGTTCCGCTGCAGTCATCCCGCAATATTCCCGCTTGTAATAAACCATGTGTCAATTTGTGAAAGGGGTTTGATACTCGCATGTCTTGTCACATCCGGGACTCATAACCTCTTGTTTGAAGAACTATCCCAGATAAACATATCTAACTGATAATTTTACTGTTCACGTACATAACACTAAACATGCCCTCTCGATATTGACTAAGAGCGCATCAGTTTACGATGAAAGTATGGGACAAACATCTGCCCACAGTATCAATAAACATTTCTCGCGGGTGTCCGATGCGCCATTCCAACAGTACACTATTTCGGCACATACAAACGACATGTCTAAGGAAGTCGTGGGTGATCTCGGCTCTTATTTCTCCATTTCGCACCAAAGATATCCAGGTTTTTTGCTTCGCAAGAACTCTTCAACTGTTATTTTGAAAACGTTTTTATCCAGTCTACATGCATTATAACTTGGATGGCTTAGAAGTTGGTAGAGGAACTCTGGAACACGGTGTATGAATAGCAACTCGTTGGTTAACTAAATACTGACGAGCTCTGTGCTAACTCTCGATATGATTTGCTTGGGAAAGAATATATCTGTTGATGAGATGGATATTTTCAACCCTGCTTGATAAGATCCAAAAATCGTTAATGTAACCTCTGAACAATTTTTAATATGCGTATGTGGATTCAGGCATTCTCTTTCTATAAGAAACCTTAGTGATTTGACGGATTCTGATTGCTTCATGAAATGGCTGAATAATTTTACAGAAGTCACTTTGTGTCCGTTGAATGTAGGATAGTGTATGTTCATCACTATGGTCCTGATCACTTCCGAAGCCCGTTCCTTCACATTCACCAAAGGCTATATTGGTGATCTCCTAGCACTGGATAATGCAAAAATTAACGATGCTGTGAAGGATATATACCCGCTTCATTGGAATTGAAGGAAACTACTGATAGCCCAGAAGGAACATCATATCTGGACCTATAATTTACAGGAACGATCAGAACTTTCTCCTACGTCGACTCTAGGACAAGAGAGACGATTACAATTTTGACATACTCAAATACCCATTTCTGTATTGTCATATTTCAGAAGGACTTGCATACGACGTACACATATCATGCCTGGTAGCATTTGCTCGATCATGTGGAGACTAACGATTTTATTAATGCCACGTAATATTATTGCATAAACTTGTCAAACAGGGCTATACCACCAAACGCCTCCATCCAAAATTTCTCAAATTCTGTGATAAATATCGTAGCGTTCAAACACTCAGGCGCTACGTTTCGTAACTTATGCCTTATTCCGCTTTACCTGGGGCTAGGGGCCGTTTGAATATCATCTGTCTTACATCTCCATGATGTTGAAATAAACAGGCGCTATCAACGTTTGACTGAAAATATATACGCTACAAAACGACGTGTTAATTCATTTGGATCAAGAATAATGGTCAGTGAGTAAGACTTTATGTAGGGAACATCATCATGTCTTGCTGACATCATTGAAAAAAGTTGACCGCTTCTGTCTTAAGCTGGCTTGCGTTTTATTGTGTGTTATTTCATACACCTCTGGGTGTGGTGCTCTCAAACGAAATAGGTATCTCGAGTATTGACGCGGAAATTCTTTATAGACGACGGCTGAATATTGAATTCGGATCTGATGATTAATCGAAGATCTGCCGTCCATGTGTTTTGTTCGGGCAACATAAAATAAATATCTTACATACTACGGTTGTCCCTTTCTGTCAAACTCGATGAAGGTTCGGACAAGTTTGTTGAGGATATCATCATGCTTATGTCCAAATAAAGTCGAATGACATGAACAAATATATTTATACATCTGGAAAGAAAGAAAAAACTCATTCATTCTTCACTCTGGATGTTCATGGCATCCAATTGACGCCCACTCCTGTACGTCAATGGAACAACTCGAAACAGTCAAGAATGTAAAGCTCGTGTCTAACTTATCCTTCCTCTCAAAGAATGATGTTCAGATTCGGTGAGTGGAAATGGCATTTTACAGCAGACCTCTAGTCATGTAAGATATTTCTTCGGGAATAAAGGGATAAAACATGGGAGAAGTTGCCGGAATAGCCCCTTTGTTTTGAATCTTTTTTCACGCCCAATAACAATTTTGCCAGTTAAACACCTGTACACACAACATTTCATGTCGCGATGAAGCCAAGTGATATCTGCATCGATGCCATACTCGGCAAATTACATCACCGAATATAAAGTTGGAAACGATTCAACGAAGTTGCAGGCTTAAAAAAGTTGTCGATCTTGTCATCGTCTTGGAATAATGCCGAAGAAACTATGTGGTAAACCTTCAAGTTTCCCGACGATGGAGAATGTATAACCATGATGTGGACAATCTTTAGCACAAAGTTTTGTTATCACAATGTTCCCTGCTTATGGATTGATGGTGCGGGTGGCAGCCTAAATTCAACAAGATGGGAATATAATCACAGGCTGCGACTGGTATTCTGATTCATAACTTGCAAGATAACTTTTCACACATTTCTGCTATCATTTGGCGTCGTTCGGACCCGCCGAGAACGACGACGACTATCAAGAAGAATCATAACACCATCGAGTCACTGTACCGCGGCATGAATGTTCGTGCAATGTGTCACCATCCTGGAAAGGCAAACAATGCCTGGATAAAGTGCTCCGTGTCCCGAGAAGCCAAAATGACCGATATAAATCAGCTTTCGAATTTAACGAGAACAGGGAGCAAACCCTATCCAAGCGTGACTGAGATGTATTCTGGCTACATTATTTTGATTGATCCTTGCCACAGTGATAAGGCGTATGTATTATGTCGGATATGACGTCGGAATTGCGACGAAATATTAACGGTGTATGTCCTCGTGATATGACTATGATTTTATGTCAAACACATACTAAAGCTACACTGTATTTCTCCACACAAGCGTTCAATAGTCAGCCGGCGTGGTTCGTTAAAAAAAAGAAATGACAGACCAGTAGAAATACTTCGGATGAGTTCAATAAATTTGGACTAATATTCCCCACCAATTAGATTAAAACATGACAGGTGCAACACATCAAGTATATGACCGGTGATTCAAATACTTAGACATCAGCCATGGGATTCTGTTGGTGGATTTTTCATCTCCGAGGCTTTCCCTCTGTCACGAATAATTGTGACTCTAAGTTAGTGACTGATAAACCTGGTGGGGAATGAAGCACTTGGTCGGCGTCGGGTCTCACAGACATGTGTTATAAATAAGAACTTGAATTCTACTAATATTTCCCCCGTTTGAGACGTGTTGTCTGTCTAACGGTCACATATTTCCCCCGTTTGAGACGTGTTGTCTGTCTAACGGTCACATATTTCCCCCGTTTGAGACATGTTGTCTGTCTAACGGTCACATATTTCCCCCGTTTGAGACATGTTGTCTGTCTAACGGTCACATATTTCCCCCGTTTGAGACGTGTTGTCTGTCTAACGGTCACATATTTCCCCCGTTTGAGACATGTTGTCTGTCTAACGGTCACATATTTCCCCCGTTTGAGACATGTTGTCTGTCTAACGGTCACATATTTCCCCCGTTTGAGACGTGTTGTCTGTCTAACGGTCACATATTTCCCTGCTTGAGACGGGTTGCCCGTCTAACGTCACATATTTCCCGTTTGAGACGTGTTGCTCCGTCTAACGGTCACATATTTCCGTTTGAGACGTGTTGTCTGTCTAACGGTCACATATCCCGTTTGAGACGTGTTGTCTGTCTAACGGTCACATATTTCCGTTTGAGACGTGTTGTCTGTCTAACGGTCACATATTTCCCCGTTTGAGACGTGTTGTCTGTCTAACGGTCACATATTTCCGTTTGAGACGTGTTGTCTGTCTAACGGTCACATATTTCCCGTTTGAGACGTGTTGTCTGTCTAACGGTCACATATTTCCCCCGTTTGAGACGTGTTGTCTGTCTAACGGTCACATATTTCCCCCGTTTGAGACGTGTTGTCTGTCTAACGGTCACATATTTCCCCCGTTTGAGACGTGTTGTCTGTCTAACGGTCACATATTTCCCCCGTTTGAGACGTGTTGTCTGTCTAACGGTCACATATTTCCCCCGTTTGAGACATGTTGTCTGTCTAACGGTCACATATTTCCCCCGTTTGAGACATGTTGTCTGTCTAACGGTCACATATTTCCCCCGTTTGAGACGTGTTGTCTGTCTAACGGTCACATATTTCCCCCGTTTGAGACATGTTGTCTGTCTAACGGTCACATATTTCCCCCGTTTGAGACATGTTGTCTGTCTAACGGTCACATATTTCCCCGTTTGAGACGTGTTGTCTGTCTAACGGTCACATATTTCCCCGTTTGAGACGTGTTGTCTGTCTAACGGTCACTATTTCCGTTTGAGATCTAACGGTCATACATATTTCCCGTTTGAGACGTGTTGTCTGTCTAACGGTCACATATTTCCCCGTTTGAGACATGTTGTCTGTCTAACGGTCACATATTTCCCCGTTTGACAGACGTGTTGTCTGTCTAACGGTCAGCATATTTCCCGTTTGAGACATGTTGTCTGTCTAACGGTCACATATTTCCCATTTCCCCGTTTGAGACGTGTTGTCTGTCTAACGGTCACATGTTTCCCGTTTGAGACATGTTGTCTGTCTAACGGTCACATATTTCCCCCGTTTGAGACATGTTGTCTGTCTAACGGTCACATATTTCCCCCGTTTGAGACGTGTTGTCTGTCTAACGGTCACATATTTCCCCCGTTTGAGACATGTTGTCTGTCTAACGGTCACATATTTCCCCCGTTTGAGACATGTTGTCTGTCTAACGGTCACATATTTCCCCCGTTTGAGACGTGTTGTCTGTCTAACGGTCACATATTTCCCCCGTTTGAGACGTGTTGTCTGTCTAACGGTCACATATTTCATCACTTTCTATCAGATAACTTGATTGGGCTCTTGCATCATCACTCTTAGATATTTGTATCTAATACCGCTTAGGCCGGTAATAGGATCCATGTTGTCATGCCATTCAAATGTCCACATGTATCCCAGAGATCAGTTTAGGCTCTCATGATGTTTCTAGAAATATGCAGTCAGTATATTACCCTGCGGGGTCATATGATTTCTTGACAGTATTCCGGCATCGTTTTCCACCAGTCTTGTTATGTTGCGTTTAATTAATTACTACAATACAAGCGTTTAGTCCGTCATTCGATATTCAGTCGTCGTTCATTAAACAATTTATGTGTCCATAATCCAAAAACATATTCCATATAACAGCATTAGCACCAAATAAAAAAAAACATTCATAGTATACATAAACATAGTCTAGTCTCCTGCAAGATAGAAGCTGTCAACAGAATTCAATGATTCCAAAAATATCAAATCCGTATCGCTGATCAGTATTCTTAATCCATATGATTTTTGTTGTAAATTCGCTATCTAGAGAATAATGTATCTCAGTCACGTTGTGAATGTGACTGTTCATGTGAACACCACGAGGATCTAGAAGCACACGAGTTCAAGCGGTCCTGGCCACCAGTTACGCGGAATTAGACACAAGTTATGAAATGTAATGCAATAGATCTTGCACAAAGCTGAGTCTTGGACAATTGACTATTTGGGCGCTTAAGAAAAACAGTTTTCGAAATGTACACCTTAATGCTTCGAAATGTACACCTTACAGCTGAATTCTGTGACGAGGTATTGATAACTTTACTTGACCTTGAGCTAATTAAAACTGTATGTCTTCAGAACACAAATGTACCTCTTTAACCTCGTTAAACAAAAATATTTCCAAGCAATCGATGAGTCAAATATTTAAGAGCCAAAGAGTATCGTGGCATTGAATTTCTACAATTAAAGGCTACTCTGGGGTTCCTGCTGGGCCTGTGTGATCGGGTGCATTTAATGAAGATAGGCCCTGATGACCAGAAGTCCCGTTTATCGTTCAATGAACAAGAAAATCCGATCATTCCTGTATATTAGCTATACTTGCCATAGATGAATAAAGGCACTGTCAAATGAATAAACAATTATTCTGATGTACAAAGAGCGTTCAGCTGAGCTTCCTGATATGAATCTCAATAAATGTGCGCACTGAAACCCACTGGGATCTTCATCCGCAAATTTCTGGTTTGTTTATTTGCGTTCCTCCCTCTGCTTTAAAGGAGAGGTTCGGGTATGGTAAAGCTATATTTGAACTGAAAGAGCTAGTCAAATGGTACTCAACAGTATTTTATTTTTTATTTTTGGAATTTATTTTAACGCAGAAATAGTTAACCAAATGCTGTGCTACCGTCAAATTTACCAAACTCCAGGAAAGCGCCATTGTATTGTCACGTGACCAATTTTAGCCAATAGGAGTAAAAGTACGTAAAACAGTGTGACGTAAGCTTGAGGCAGAACATGTGAAAGCATCATGGAGCTGCGTGCTCTGAAGTGCATAAAGAAAAACACAAACAAACATATGGAGCCTAAATTGCAGTTTGGTTAGTAAAAATTGGCAAGAATTACTTTAAATACTAAATAGCTCATACCATTTTCATTTCTAGTTGCCAGAGCGCGGCTTTGTTCGCTCTCCCAAACGCAAAGACACTCGATCGCTCCCGTAAGCCGTTGATGTGAGCAGTGTGTTACGACGCCATACTAAATATTCCATGCGGGCAATATGTCTCCATTTCGTCGCCTAGAGCTGCTATCATCCCCGCTGCTCTGATCTTCCGTATCTGAGCGTTTGGGCTCGAATTGGTTGCCCTGAAGACCAAACGCAGCTTCCTCGTCGCTTTCACCGCTGGAATCGGAACTGCCGCTCGTCGACATGATTTCACTCAATTTCGACTGAAGACTCCGTGCTGCACGTATATTACCCGAACAGACAGAAGAGCTCCATGCCTTGACCCTACGTCATATTCGCCTTCTGGATACAGTACAATGGCTGCACTCTGAGAACTGCGAATTCGCGGTTTTAAAATGATTAGTACTCCTTAAAAAAAATTTAAATGGGAAAAAAATATCTTTTGGGTTCTATTTGGTGAGTTGTTTTAATATGTAACCAAAGGTAACCAAACCCGAATTTTTCCTTTAACGTGAAGCACAATTCCTAACTAACAACTTACCATGATGTAATGTGATGTATGTTATCAAATTTATATCCGCTATCATTTATATCACGCCAACATGTTGTGCCATAGTGTGAAACGAAAATCAACTATTCAGATCATTACGGGTGAAGCTTCCCAGTGGATCACCCCTCACTGTGCATTTTATTTGAGATTGATATCGGGAAACCTGTATTCGATCTATATTGCGGGTCAGCTTGGTATTATGGCCGTTTTTCGCGGTTTTTTATTTTTTTTTTTTCTTCAAACAAATAGATGATATTTTGTATTGAAACCCTGGGAGAGAAATCTGCTACTCAGGAAACAGCTTTGGTGTGCTTTTCGTGTCCAAAGTCGCTTTAGGTCGCGCATGTGTCCCAGATAAAAACTCACTTTTAACGGGTTCCAAGAGTGAGCAACATTCTTATTATGGCCATTTTGAGAAAAAGATCGATTTTGCGGAAAGACTGTGAAAACCCTTCATCTGAATTAACCTTGTGTATATTATTCAGACATTACTTAATCCACTGACTAAATTTCTGACAGTTTTGAGAAGTTTTTGTGTGAGAAAACCTGGTCTACTTTAGGCACATCAACAGTTTTTTTTTTGCATTGTAGAATCCCTTGTTTCAGGATAATGATTGGAAGCGTATCTGATACCGGTGCACAATTAGTACCCATTGGAATACATATATACTGTTGATATACTGTGTTGCCAAATTTCACATAGATATTATTAATGAGGAATTGAAGCAACTCCATAAACAATGAATGGCTTCTGAAAGTGCCCCCAATATATTTTCACTATCGATAAGGCTAGAGGGCTAAAACTTACCACACTATATCATTGGGTCAAGCTCTACAAGAAAATGTAAAAAAAATCCAAGATGGCCGCCATGATGACGTCGCTGTGATGTCATTTCCAAAAAGCATTTTTGTTTTCAGTCACGCTTCGATTGCAACTGTTTACATTGGCGACAGACCTAATACGTTCAGCGATAGCCCTCTTTCCTTTGAACGGTGTTAGGTTTATTTCGAATTAGAAGCGTAGCGCCAGACATCATGCACGATGCTATCGTATTTTTCCACCAGTATATGATATTTATTCCCAAATATGGAAAATATGGAAACAATCTCGAGATTACGAATGTGTGACACGTCTCGCAGAGACTGGTGTAATAAATCCACGTTTTATTTCACGAAACTACACTGCGCTCTACAACAGCAAGAAGACACGATGTGATTCCTCTCCAGACCCCGGATTTTTACCAAAGAAAGTTGAAATGAACCGTTACAGCGAAGTTCATTGGGAAGAATTAGTATTGAAGGTACCCAAAGCTTATTCTATGCAACTAAAAGAATATAAGCATCATCACTACCACTACAAATGCGGATTGTGATTCCACCCACTTAGATAAATTTTGCCGAAGAAGAAACATGCAAAGCGCAGCCTAGTTAAGTTCTGCTTAGTGTTAAATGCTTAGTGTTAAATGTACATCAGCTTTAATCTATAAAACCACAAAACGCGTCAACCGGAATATGATGCCCTTCCTTGTATAAATGTTGCCAAAGAAGGCTTGGTGAAACGAATGGAGACACAGTATGGTACATGTGTTGTGTCTCCTGGTAAATATGAAATGGAGCTAAAATTAACAAAGAAGCCCGTTGAAGGTACTCCAAACCTTTAAAAATAATCACGACGACGTCAGAGTAAATAAGCAGACTTATGGAATAGGGAAGGTTCCGGGTTCTGTATGACATGAACTATCCACGTCTTTCCACCCCTAAATGTTCACCACCGCTAGTAAAAGCAATATTTACCATTCTTGCGTCACCGTAAATGACATGTTTAAGATCGTGAGAGCGGTCAAACCTCTGCTTAATGTTATGATGGAGCGACCCTCTTTCATTAACTGACGGTGAATTGCGTCATTGCACCGAATTCTCTCTTAGAGATCAAGTGAATCGCGAATGTTTGATTCTGCTGACTTTCATTATTATAATGAATATCCTGTGACAGTAAAAGTCATGAAGAAAGTTCTCCTCGTAGAAGTAAGCAATAACATGCAATGAATGGGTAAAAAAAATCAGTTTCGAAAAAGAATTTGGAAACTTTACCATAGTCCTGTGTCATCGACTATAAATATTGAAGGATTATGGTACATTATTGGAGGCATTCGGTGCATGAAATGAAGTATTTCAGAACCAGTAGGCCTAACAAACAGCCTATCGCTTTCTAAAGGATCAATAGAGCGGCGAATCTGTATCAGAAATTATTTCTCCATCCGAATATCCACGAGATTACAAATGAACTCAGAACAGTTCCTATCCTATATCGTTCAATATCAAGATTGGAGGATTGTAGAAATAAAGACTTTCACTACACAAACAATCAAACCATTATATTACAAAAACAACGTCGGCTAACAAATTGTGCTAAATGTAACACTTAATGACATTACGAGAAATATCCCCAACAAACAGGGATGATCTTGAAAGGAACTCGCGATATTTGAGGGCTTGTGACCCCATACAGATGACCAGAGCAACAGTAATATCAAATGGAATGAACAATAAAATGCAGAGCATTGTTTCCAGTTCTTGAAGATAGAAGGTTGTACAAGATGAACATACACAGACTGTCTTAAATACCAAGCCAGTGCTTTCTCTGGGGATCATGAGTACAAGCAAACAGACGTCTAATTGCGCGATGGCGAAGTCGCATTCCATATTCCACTGGCAGTTTTATCCAAGGAAACTGATGGTTCTAAAATTGAAGGCTGTTTACATCTTGTACCTATCTCGAATGTGTAATCTAAAAATAGTTATGTAAATAGACGAAAGCTGTTCTAGATTTCTGTATCTTCTTTATTTCATACGGTGATATCCGGTGAAATAAAGACGAAGTAGAAATACAGAGTCTATCTATATATTAAACTACCTCCAAAAACAATTTGGTATGTAAATATCAATAACTTTCTTAATAATAATAATAATGATAATAATACAGCTTAGGGACATTTCAAGCTACGTATATCAATGCGTGTTTAATTAAGGATAGCTAAAGATATGTTACTGAAAAAATAACGCTGCAGTAGACATGATTTGCATGAAAGAGAACAATCATAGTCGACTTCCAGTATTTTTTATTTTTAGTTTATTCCGCTTGATCAGCCATCGACTATTAGACTGATAGAGAATGGTGGGGAAACATATTTCGTCCTAAAGTGAACCTCCTAAATATGTTTAATTGGACATCGATAACTCAACTTGTTTTCTCATTATTGGAAAGCCGTTTAGAAATGAGCCCATCCTTGGATTTGTTTGTCCATCAAATTCAATTAAGCTTCATCGATACTGTTTGAGGAAGAACAATAAAATATCCATTTCAGAAGAAATTGAGATGTTGTGAACATAGCCTCTTCCAATGATAAAACAAAAATTATAAGGCAATGGAGAACAAAGAAATATGTAAAACTGTTTATAAAGTTGAGCAAAGTTTAGACAATGATACAAATATCGGTCATCACAGTCGATCTTGTTTTGTTTTTTCTTCATTTCAAAAGCTGACATGCGTTCATACAGCTTTTGTACTCCAACCTATTATTATGGACATAATGAGTGCAATATCTATGAAAATTACTAGATATCGCCAAAAAAAAATCGAAGTTAGACTTCCATTCAATGGATTCAATGGATAGCTGCAAAATGTATGCGCCGCCGAACAGGTGAATTACTCTCTAATTCCCTCTTAATCTTCTAAAATCTGATCTAATCACTCACTGATCTGATATCATCCCTCTTCCAGGTAAAACATTCTGTTACATATAACTGCTATTTTTTCTAAGCTGTTTCTCCTTTCTTTCCATTTGATCTGGAGATAAGCCAAGAGAGTTTTCACGAAATCCTCACGAAGGCCTGTCCAGACCTTACGCGGAAAAAGAAAATTATTTTCTTTCCTTACTGAGACAATTTGTTCAAATAAAATACTTTCAACGTCTCATAAAATACAGGAAACTATGAAAATATAAGATATTTCGCGTCAATAATCGCTTGATCTATAATAGTATGACATTGCTGCTATCCCTATCCATGCAGGCATCAAAGACATGTCGTGAAAGCACAGGGTACATAGTTTCTTGAAGATGTAATGGGTAAACAGTTTTACTAAATACATGATGTTTTTGTTGTCAAATGACGATCAAAACCTACATGTGCATGTATAACGAATGTCCTAGTCGTTTCATATTGCCATTTGCAGGAACAGTCAAATCAAATCGTGGATCCGATACATTATTCTCCAGAAAACGACTTGGTAAATTCATTTAAATTGAAGAATACTGGCAAATGATTTGAGGATACAAAAGAAATATATGGAGGAATGTGCAAAATGCTTATTCTACATAATAATTATTATTATTTGAAGTATTTAATCGCGTATGAATAACTGACACAGCAGATTTTGAAGGAGCAACCATTTTAACTACTTCCCATCCGGCATTGCGCTTTCCTCAATGAGCAAAGAACTGTCTGTGTCAACGTGTGTCACTGTGAACAATGATAGCGGCACACCTAAAGCTATCGAGGTGATACCCGGTTCCCATGTGATGAACCTTAAATCGGAAGCTCCTATATAACCTATTCCATACTAAATACGTTGTTACCGTCATATACGAGACAACACAGAGGAAGGTAGACGAAAACAAACTGAGCGAGCGTATACGACTCCGTAGGAAAAACACGATATCTGGCTGGCATAACTGCTGAGCGCCTCACTCTTGAAAGAAACTAACTTGTGCTCTAATACTTCAGATGTATGTATCTGCTCTGACTTTGGTATTGTGTCTTGTGAATAATGTTTGATTATGGCCGGGGGCCTTCTTCATGGAGTACAACTGGCTACTTAATGTCCGCCACTCGGATGTTAGTATTGTTACTCAACAGTGCGTTAATTGCCACTGCTTGGAGTATAATATATTATGTATCTGTTTCAACTGCATAATACATGTAATCACCTTTTATAGAACTAGGACAGATTCTGTGTTGTATAATGGCACAAAATGGGGCGTCTTCGGTGAAGATAGTATGCACACGCTAATTCGGTTAAACATTCAATGTCAAAATAATGTGGAATAATGCAAACACATACCTCAGTTCCCATGCATATTATTGTATCGGTTCATGAAACCTACCGTCATATTGTGTTTGACTAAAGTTCGGTAAAGCAACATTTGGGCGTTACGGTCGTGTTTTGGGTAACATTAAACGCTAAATCAATTTTCAACCCGTTCCAAATATTATGTGGCAAATAAATTAACACCTGCGCCGGTTAATCAATGTGGCCTCCTATCTTCTATTCGGAATCTTACACACTAGGCCTTAATATTGACCAGCATGAATACTCGATGAAAATATAATCGTCCGATCCGACATTCAGTGGACAGCCGTATCGAATTTTCGCTTCCATAATCGAAAGACATTATCCACCCGACACCATTACAAAGAACACAGAAAAACATGTACAAACTAGTATCCTTCAAGAGTGAAGCCGTCAACAGTTTTCTATTATGAGGTATCATGCTGTTCATATCGTCAAATCCTTATCACTGACGAGTAGTCTTCAATCCAAATAAATTGAATCGTTAATCAAGAAATCGTTGTTATATTTATTTTATTTATTTGACCAATATTTTACCAGGAATTTTCCTTCATGTCAAGCCTGCTCTTCCGGGAGATCCTAACTACAATACTTTCTTCTGGGAGATCCTAACTACAATACTTTCTTCTGGGAGATCCTAACTCCCAGTATTGTGGATTATAATTATTTTGAGCTATATGTATGTATATAGACAGTTATTTAAAACATCGGTACACCACAGAAATCTATTTTGGCAAACATTTGTGAAATCTCTAGCATATATATTCACTTTCGTTATTTGAATTATCCTTCTGATTGACTGATTTAATTGTGGCAATGGATAAGATACATTTCTTGGAGAGAGCTTAAGTTCTAATATAGACAGCACTATAAAAATATGAAATAATTTGAAAGATGCCGAGAATTTCCTGGCAATTAATTAAATATCCACCTGAATCCCTGCTTCGTTATATCATCATTATTGTGTCGTCTCTTCTGTATTTGTATTACAATGAGTATTATCCTGTTCTGCAGTAGCGGAAGACTACATACTCACAGTGATATTAAACGAAGACACTATCTATGAATGTAAAGTTCTAATTTTTCATATATAAAAGCTGTTTTCGTTATTCAACATCTGCATGAATATCTATATTGTGTGACATAATCAGCGTTGAAAAAAATTAAACTGACAGTGATAATTAACAAACAAACGAGATAAAAATTATTTCATTCCATCTAAGTTACCTAATTAATGTTGAAACTGAATTGGTAAAAATCTATTATTAACTTACCTGATAGAGCGGCTACGGTAATGCCTGCTGCACAAGTCATGTTGACCAGAAATGTGCCGTTATCACAAGTGTCGATACTCCAAGCTTTAAAGGCTTCACACCTCCTCACATTCGACTGGGAAGGCGAAGGAGGCAATTCTTGTTACAATACACTCTGTCTGTGTGTGCTGTGACGTGCTCCGGTATCAGTGATCTCTGTTCCGCCTCGACTCCGAGCTTTTGTTTGCCCCAAAGATTCGTGCGCATGAGCTTTATACCTCCAGTGTTTTTGAGAGAAGTGTAAGGGAGTATTTGTCCTCAACGACAAGAACTTAAACATGTACGGTTTGTCCAGTAAGGGTTCAGTCAATGTTTGATCGCTTCATGGCCCGCCCTTGGGACAACAGCGCGGGTTAGAGGATTTGGCGCATACAGACACAGATACAATCAGTCTCAGATGCAGACGTTGAACTGTATGTGGAAAACAAAACAAGCTTATCCTAATTCTATTGTAGTTGTATGAGGATTTGGTATAAAAGACATGGATATACTTGCTTTTCAAGTTTGATTTTTTTTACTTACTGGAACTGTGACGTAATTCAAGGTCGAATCTTGACGACGAATAAAGATACCGTTGATAAGAGTGATGCCACTAACCCAAATTTAAAAGTGGCCCGTTGAAAGATTTAAGAGACAGAAATATTACTCGACTTGTTCAGCTGCTATTGCAGTTTGCCAAATAATCCAACACTGTGTGCTATATCTTGCTTTGATGCTTGGAATATATACTCACCTGGTGCGCCCATTCCTCTTTTTATTTCACTTCCGGTATTAAGCCATTGTTATGCCGATGGATTATATGAGGTGTCTATAGAATGCCTTTACAATCCGTGTATCCTCTCAAGCCAGTCAAGTAGGGAGCTAAGAACTTCAGCAAGTGTTTTTACGACTCCTGTCTTTTGACAGGAGATGCCATTTAAATATCATTGCGTGCTTAGGCATTAGTTGCTCGTGCTAAAGAAATTCTTCTGATGTAAAAAGACAGATGCCCGGTCACTGGTCTTCCTCTATTACATAGATCGTTACTTCTAACAAATTTGATAGATCTTGTGTACATAATTCCATTAGTTTTTTATTCTCAAGTGATGACGATGATTGACATCCACACAGCATATTGACTTTGATACAGCATCTATATTCCTCTTTTGGACATACTGTTGAAGACAGGCCGAAAATATCTATTTAGAACTGATTCAATAGTAGTCAAACATTCACTATAAAACATCCGAAGTATTCATGAATATTTACAGAAAAGATTTTAGGTAAATACTATCCCAGTATGCGAGAGCGTTAGGACTACGTATCTCCTAACTATAGCTTGTATTTATTTATTTATTTAGTATTTGATTTTAAATTTACGTGGATGGGTCAGGATGTTACAGTGCAAATAGAAATGATTCCTGAACGTCTTTTTGACACGAATATTCTTTATGGATCATATTATACTATGATAAAGGACTATGTATATAACTCAATCTCTAGTTCTCCTCCATTCGGACCCAAGAGCCCTGCGAGTTCTAGACAGGACTCCCAAAGAATTCTAATGAACACAAGGACTCAAAGCTTGAAGCAGATACCTTAGAAAATTGAACAATATTCGCCAAATAGTTCCGCTCTATATCATGTATCAACACACCGATGTATGCAGCCTGAAGATATCCACCAACTCTATTATCTATTATTTTCATCTCTCATCATTAATGCCAATGTCCGTGAAAACGATTCCTGCGATTTTACCAAATGCAATGTTAGTTGTTGATTTAGATGCTGGAAATTCTATGAGAAATTGGGTTTGCAATGAAGACCTCGGATACAAGATTCAGATCTGATATATTCTTGCGTGAGAGAAGCGATCAACAGTTTTCAGTACTAATGACTGAACATCATGATGTTCCTATCCTCAAATCCGCATGACTACTCGGTAGTCTTAGCCCGAATGCATTTCCAAGTCTCTTTCTAATGTATAAGGTATCTCAGTCTCTGACGAAATTCACGAGTGAATATAAGGACATAGCGAAGTAAATTATAGACTGATCAAGTTGAAATATGCAGGAATGCTCTTCAATCGTAGATGACTAAATATTTCTCCGAATTTGACTTGTAATCTCTAAACAATGTTGAAATTGCATTTTTTATTCGTTATATATATATTTCAAATATTTTTATTTCCATACTAGACAACTCAGCAAATTTCAAATCATCAATTATTGTTTACATGAACATGTGATGGTACACACTGATCTACAGGTTATAGACAAATATGTTACATTTATTAGATGACATTCATGATCCAATAAATGATGCCAGACTTGACCATTTCGTATTTAGTGTAGTTATGTTAACTAACAGTTATTGTATTATGGTACCATCTCTCTTTCCAACATAAATGTAGATTTTCATTTAAACCTTTTACATGGAGTAATACTGGGGGTCGCCGAATCGCGCTGGATCATGCAAATTTTCATCAATATTGGGATATTCGTTTCACATTAACACATAAATAATAAGAAACATACCATAAAATTGGGTTTTGCTTTCATAAAAATGCACAATTTCTTTTCTTCGGATTTTCAGGTAACACGTAAATCTCTCTCTCTCTCATCTGAACACAAAAAAATAAAACAGGATAACCAGATTGTTTTCTATTTCTAGTGCACAAAACATAATTTATTGACATTTTAATGTCCATGTTAGTTCTATTATACTTAAATGGTTGTCAGGGGAGCAAATAACGTACTATTCAAATACAATTTTGCAAACTTCTTTAACAATGAACATATCAATGCGCCTGAGGCGCCGGTCTCCACCTCAAGGCTTTCAAAAACACAGTAGAGAACATAACGATCAGTTTAATAGCGTAAAGATGAGCTAAGAGAACAGGCTTATCATATAATTTCCACATTTTATGTGCAAGGTTATGAGTTGAATTCCGATGAAACTTAGGACGGCAGTGGCAACAGTAGCTAGTACCACCGATTTCAGAAGGTCAGAAGAAGAAAAATAATCATAAAATGGTGAACAAGTTTTGTTGGCGGTCTGTATTAGGCAGAGACAACCAGTACGGTGTCGATTATCCTATTAGTAATACCCCTTATAATTAGTCTAAATAACCTTCATTTAGGAGCGGAAACAAAACCATATTGATTCAGTCCTATAATCTTTAGAGGAAAACATTGTTAATTGTCTTTGTTGACCGTACTAGTTAAGAATCTCCAATAATTGAGCCCTCATAATCCGCTGTGCTCACATGGCATGGAGGAGCAAAGAGGAAGTCAAGCGCTTGATGATATCGGCTCTGTCTCCTACACTGACTCATATTCTACTGATCAAGGTTTGTCTGATTGCACCAGTCGACTCATTAAACAGATGTGAAAAGCCAATAGAACAAGCTTCAGTACCATTATGGTCATTTAAAACGATCAATTATTTCATTTTGTATACCGTTGATAGTACACCGTTTATAGTATATTACGTTCAATATGAAGGCGATCGACACATGTATGTCTGTATTTATCATTTACGAATATTTAAGGTGAGTAAATAACCCCATGTCCACAGACTAACTTGAATGTTTAATCTAATGCGGATATCAATCATGTCGCTTTCTCCTTCCCCGCCAGTGGCTGTCCATTGCAGAGACCAGTTCATATTTGGAGTGAAACGTTCATATTTCATAAAAAAAATATAGCCAATGACATGGCTTATGGTTACAATCATCACAAGCTTCATTCCACAAGTCGTTCGAAGTTCATGGTCGAGAGCCTAACTGTTTACTTTATTCTGAAATTGTGTGTTTTAACGAAACTGAAGTGTGTGTGCCGGTATTAATTTATGCTTTATACAAATGGCCAAACATCGACACGGTGTCACGGCTATGGCCAAGAACCTGGACATATTTTTTCGTCTATCTTTCCTGGGACAGAATGTAGCTAGATATATTTTGTCCCAGATGTGTCTAATGTCAGCTCGAAAACTAGCATCATTAGATTGGGACAGTATAAAAAACGTTTATTCTCTTGCCTTCATCATCATCTCAAAAGTGCTACTGAAAAAGCATAACCCGATAATTATTCAATTAAGTCTTAGTGGATTTAGACATGTGATTTCCTCAGAAGGTGCCAATAAAATATTTGATTAAATACTTTACTCATTGTAGTGACTGTCCTACCTTCTGTCTGTTCCACACTAAAGAGTCCCTCCTATCGCGTGTAGGTAGTTTGTGGGGATGGAACGGTTACAGTGATGATTACAGGATATCTCTAGTCAGGGAGCTTGCAACAGTTTCCTACGATGCCAGCAGAACGCAATGTTATTCCTATCAGTCAGATAAAAGGCTGTTATCTCTTGACAGCATTCATATGTCTTCTCTCTGAAGCGCTAGTCCACAAAATGCCGACAGAATGGCCTAAGAACTAGCGAATTTGAAAGGAAGTTTTAAAAATCAGTTGCGGGAATCAGCTTTTGTACATTATTGAGAAAAATATAGAAAAGCCTGTCTGTGCAGTGACCCGTGACTTCAGCTGCTCAGCTAACGATTCGTATATTTTCTCTTTGCCCTATCTTTTGCCTGAGGAGGATATATTGATCTGGTGATAGATGGCAAATTTTCATATACTATTCGCCAAATTAGACATTATTGTAAGCATAATGACACTTTCTTTGAATACTGGGAAAATATATCACATATGTGTAAAAAATATGTCAGTTATCATTGGTTCAAAATGATGCTCAGGTTAAAAGATGGGGCAGAGTGAAATATACGAACCAGTAGCTGATCAGCTGCAATCACGGGTCACTGAACAGACACACTCTCCTTTGTTCTCTCAATAATGCGCAAAAGATGGATTCTGGAAGGCTTATCGTGACACACAAAGAACATTTCCAGAGCTCCTTAAATTTCGTGTTGGTGTTTTCATCAATGCAAATTTGTTACTATGTTTCTATTTACATAATTGCAAGTGACCACCATCGAATGGTTAGTTACCAAATGTAACCCACAGTGGTGCTAATATTGTTCCAGAAATCGTCGTATTTTCTACTGCTTGTGTGTTACGGGTTGCGTTTTATGTGGATTAACTTGCGAAGTATGAAATTTAAAGCACGAAAAAGACCACAGTTTTATTATGAATGTCCGACTTTGGGAAATGCGGTTTTCACCGCTATTGAAAATATCCTCTGATGTCGAGTTCAAAGCAGCTGTTAGGTACATACTGACAAGCATCGGCTTGAAATTATATTGTGACACATTGCAATCGGTCTCGTTTCTAGAAGATTACATAATGGATCCCTTATCCAGAAAGCCAAATGTTATTTCTGGAATTGTGTAACTCAGACGTAACGTCTACATATGCACCTTAGCTCTGTAATAGAAGTCTTCGGTGAAGTGGATTCTTTCAAATCCTCCTCCTTCCTGTCAAGGCCGCTAATTTGAGTGAGCAATGTGCACCGAACACTCAAATTCAAGCTCATCAGCCAGCCTTTGAAAATGGAATGGTTATTGTTCATATTTTACACCTTTGTTCGTCTCGCCTGACAAATGCGCAGCATCAATGCAATCAACTCGTATTTGTGGCAACAAGTTGCGTACAAAGGTTGGAATGTGTTTATTATTTTAAGTACCATGTGACCGTAATTTAGAATCAACATTAAGAGTGTTCTTTTCTGTTAACTTGATCTATTTATCAATTATTGTCTGCCCGCGAGGGAACCATCCCCATTTGATGTCATATGGGGGAGATGGTCACTGGTTCCTGAGGGAACGGACAGTAGTTGATTTAGTATAACGCATTTCTGGATATGATAGAACCGAATCTCCCGTAAACATGTTTAAAACTCATACTGTTCACTAACTCATAATGTTCACTAACTCATGCTGTTCACGGACAGCATCAGTATTTCCTGCGATGCTAACATAACTAGGTAAAAACTATTAAACTTCACGCTCATGCAACTTTAGAATATTCAGGATAGAGGGACGAGTTATAGATCTATTCTTCGTCGCTTGGAGGCATGACAAAGAGTCTGACAGTATGACATATTTTTAATTATGCTGGACCCAATATCTTCTAAGGCTGTCAGAAAAGCTTTGGTTTCAGCAGTGAAAAAGTATGTTTCTAAGATCAATACAGTCACGTGATACACATACACCGATAACGAAAGTTTGGAATATGATCCAGAGAATTAAAGGTAAAAGGTCCAAGTCCAGTGTTCACCGTCATAAGGATGGAGATCAGTTGATAACTGACACGTCAAATATTAATAATAAGCTGAGTGAAACGATTGCTGTAAACTCATCGCCAAACAACTATGTACATAATAAAGTTCAAAGAAGAAAAGAAGAAAACCAAGTTTTCCTCTTCTGATAATGAAGGTTATAACCATATGTTGAATTGACGAGCTTCATAGTTCTCTTGAGGAAGCTAACGATTTTAGTGCCGGCCAACTTTTAAAGATTAGCCAGAACTTCTTTTGAAACCTTATTGCCCGTATTTAACAGAGTTTGGATGACTGGGAATTTTTCACCGTCATGGCATAAGGCCATCGTTACACCCGTTCCATTACCTGGCCGTGATCATGCAGACCCCGGTAACTATCATCCGATTGCATATATAGTGATGGTTCCAAAGATGGTGACAATAGTGCCATGTGCTACCATTTTTGATTCCAAAACCAAAACCTGACGATTTCCGGACAAACGTGTTACTTTCCAGGAATGTTTCAGACTATCAGAAGTAGGATATCGACGGGAACACCCTTACACATTTTCCAACGTTTTCTAGCCTCTTTACAGTCGTCATTGAACCATGGCTTCTTAATATATGTAACACCGGAGGATTTGGGTATTGTTTCTTCAGCAATATCGATTAGCAGTTCTGGGAATAGTTGAACTGGATCTGGGACATCTGTAAACAAGTCTATCTGTAGTTTTTACGATGAAACAGCTTTTTAAAATTATATCTGGATGAAGGAGGATCTTCAGCTGAACGACTCAGCCGAGTTGCTTGAGACAAAGAAAAATTGCCCCAAAAAGCGAAAATCGGACAAATAAAAAAAATTCACCATACCCAGATGGGGAAAAAAAGCTTCATTAAATAAATTACACAAGAAATCTGAAACAACTCCGATGATAAACCTCAAAATTAGACAAAATCGGAGAGACGAAATTGACAATACGTCTGAACTATAACTCCGTCTAATCGGGAACCCGTATTTCTACAGCTTACAATTTGACAATGAAGGAGACTATGAAAATGAGTATGCAGCCCAGTTTTAATGTTAAATGGATAAAAAATAAATGACTTACATCAAATTTGATTTCATACATGTGCATATAATTATATAACATACGATTTTGACATGATAGGGATTATGTATTATTGAATAGGATTCAAGTCTGACCACAACTAAAGCTTACGTGACAGTAGATTATGCACTAACTGTGTAAACCCATTTTAACATTGATTGGGCCAGGAATAAAGATTCAAAGCAAATTTCTTCTTGACAATACTGAACACAGTTTTGGTCTAGTCGCTTAAAATAAAATGTCCCCCCACCCAAAATTATTTTTCTTACCCCTCGAGGTAGGGAGCTAAAACTTACCACACTTTACCCTTGGGTCAAGCTCTACCAGCAAATGTAAAACAATCCAAGATGGCTTTATTGATGACGTCACAGTGACGTCATCTTCAAAAACAGCATTTTTTGGTCGATTATTCGGTCAGATTTTTCCGCATTTTTTATTTATTCAATTTCTCCACGTTTTACAAATTTGTATACAGATGTGACTTTTAATATTCCGCCGTCCTCCTTTAGAGAATTTCTGAATCAATTATGGAAAGACCTATTTTGTATTACAGCACCCATTTCAAATGTGAGTAAAACATAAATAATAAAAGCGGTCAACTCATTCAATGATGTTACAGTCATCTCAGTCATGCTTTGATTGTGCCTGTTCATTTGCATACCATGGAGATGCAAAACGGATGATATTCAAACCGCGCCTAGCCATAGGTTAAGCCGAATTAGACACAACTTACGAAACGTACCGCCCGATATCTTGCTACGATCGTATTTTTTTTGTCATTGTACGATATTTATTACAGAATTTGAGAAATTTGGTATGGCGGCGTTTGGTGGCATAGCCTTCTTTGACAAGTTTCTGCAATAATATTATGTGGCATTGATTGAAATCGTCACAGTCTGCACATGATCTAGCAATGATACCAAGCGAGGTATGTATACGTCATACTCATTGTTATCCAACAATGTTTCTCTTGTCGTAAAGTCGAAGTGACAGAAAGAACTGATCAGTATTATAAAGGTATAGGACCAGATATGGTGTTCCTTCTGTGCAATCAGTAGTGTGCTTAAAATCCAGTGAAGAGGGGTATATATCCTTCACAGCTTCGGCACTATAGGGATTATCCAGTGCTAGGAGATCGTCTATTCCATCATCTTGAAATGATTATCTATAAACACAGAGACAAAAAACATCCCCAAAAATTGTATACTTTCCGTGTAGTAGAATTGAAGAAATTACAACGCATATAAGGGAAGTGGAAAAAGGTGCCGACATACTGACAGAGCCGCATGACTTCACAGTATAGTCTTCCGGTTAACCTATTCTAAAGCACATGCCAAGAATCCAACGATTCGTGATATGTGTTGTATCTCAGGTAAGCTTTTATTGTACCTGTTCATGTGGCAACTTGGATGACATGACCACACGGCCTCTAGCACCGGCATAAGCAGTACTAGATACAAATCTAGAGAGCTATGATAGAAATGCTCTGACAACTCGTATATTGGTAATTGGTGAGCTGTGTCGCTGTGACAAGTCGTACACTGGGGATTGGTGAGCTGTATCATCGTCAGATGAAAATGACGGCATTTAACACAAAAGACTAGTCTGTAAGGCCCGATGTCGACCCAGCATCAACTTCCCACAATGCCAACATATATCAAAGACCAAAAGGTCTGTACAGGGGGCGGGCCTCGGGGACGCAACGTCCACCAGCAGATTCTCGCCATATACAGGTAAACATTACAACGCATATAAGGGAAGTGGGAAGAGATGCCGAGTCTTACGAAGAAGTCTTACGACTTCTGATATTAACATACTGGTGACCAGTTTTATTGAACTGCGAAATTGTTAATGAACGAGATTTTCAATGAAATTCTGTTGAGGAATATTACTAGAAGGTCTGGCAATCTCAATTTCTTGAAATGACAGCACAATAATTTCCCCAAAACGATTTATCTGTATGCAGGGCTCTTGTTAACAAAGGAGACAGAAGTCTTGCATGTGTTGTTATGAGTGGTAGGTAGGGAAACACCTCTTTCCTTGAGAAAATGTTTGTGTTTGTTGAATATATTATCCAAAGTAATTCCAGGGGAGGAGTAAGTCGATAGAGAAGCAGATGGAATAGCTATACTCAACTCCTTAACAAATACGTGGCAATAGTAATATTTGCATATAAATACTATATTATTTGAGGTTTGTTGGAACTTCTCGCGCCATGGTTTCTCTCATTGTCGGGTTTTCTTGGGCTAGGGTATTTCTGTCGATGTGGGGGATAGTATCCACAACTTTGCATTTGGCAAGATCCAACTAGTCAGCGAGTACTGCAGCTTATATTTTTTCCTTTTCGACCACTCAACAACGTACTGTTCAAGTGTGTTAAGGATTATCTTTCGGTCGGCCATGAGATTGATATTCCTCGACTCTCTATATTTTGGCCCTTTCATCAGGAGTATGTATTGCACACTATATCAAGGTTACCAATCAAAATATGTCTACATGGTTTATAGATGAATGTCGACGACCAACAGTCACACGTATAGGCATCAGACGTGTATTCATTCCAGTCGAGCTCTTTGATGGCTTCAGATTGATTAAAAATATTACTTGCTATTGATTTAGTGTACTGGTAAAAAGTTTGGTCAACTTTAAATAATTAGGTACATCATTGCGAATCTCTGGGTCGTTTAGCATTCTGGGTGTGTTTATTATGTCCAATGCTTTATCAAAATACAGAAATTTCAATAATAGTCCGTTTGGGGATGATTGGATTGTTTCCTCTGGACAATATCATCGAAAATACGTTATATCTTGACATATTTTAGTTATGAATGATGGTATTTTGTATTCGTATGATACAGCCTGTTGGATATCTTTGGTCGATTGATTCAGGATCCTGAGAGGTAGGGTTTACGGTAGGGTACGCAAAGTTGTATACTTTATCAGGCTTGTTAGATGAGTTCACTAAGTTTTTCAAAGTAATATAATCGTGAATCGTCGATCAATTAAACTTTCTTCAACCATGGTTGCGGTGTACCCGTTGGTGATGTTCAAATAGTTGAGTGATATTGGATGTTTTCGGTCGAAGGTTTGTTACATTACCAAACCCTTTGAAATTATCATTTAAATCGTACCGGGACACTCAACTATGTTCTAGCATCCAGACTAATTCCATGTCCGTAATTTGTCTATCAGGATTTGGATAGGAGTCCTTGGCAGATGGGTAGACAATGTCTACAATCTAGATGCTAAAATTCTCCCAGCCATGGTCGGGGGGCATAAAAATGTTCCCCTATCAGCAGCCGCATTTTCCGCACAGATTTCCTGCATACCACAGTTATAGTAATCTAACCTGAAATAGTCAGCCAGATATGTGAAATAATTGTGCACTTTGTGATAAAAGCATGAAATTTGGCAGGATGATAGATAAACACATATGATTCATTTTTGGAGGGGGAGTCCGGCTTGAAAATCCGTATTTGGACGCCATCTTGGATTTCAAAATGGCCGCCATCAAATATCACAAAGTCGCATTTCTGCACTTCTGAGACACATAGGAGGCCAATTTAAACGGTTATACCCACATTTGCGTACTCAAGAAAGTTGATCAACACAGTTGTGTTGCATCAGAACTGATGGAATTCGAGATTGCGGCCGTTTTATTTTCAACATGGCTGCCGAGAATCGCTTATTTTCATTGTTGTGTGACTGACGTGAACAGATACACAAACTTCTACTTCTGAGTGGCCTGAAATGGTTTTTTATGTCTTTGGACACTGTATGGTTACTTTGTGGACAAGTGACACGTGTGGTTAAGTTTTCACATGAACAGCTGCAATAAAAGCGCGGTTGAGATACTTGCACCATGTAAGCGTCCTGTCTGTGTCGTGTGTGCTGTCCAGTGTTTTATAGGGTGGATGGAGGGTGTCTGTTTCCATGCTGCTTCAAAGATTTCTTCTTTGAAGTAACAGGAACACAACTTGGATGGGTATTGCTTAGTTGGATCGTCGCGATATAGCTGAAATATTGTTGAAAGCGACGTTAAATTCTATTCTCGCACTCACTCCTACTACGGCTACATCCTAGAATCCTCCGTATTCTAAAGTCTGAAAGTGAGGTACCAAGAGAAGTTTTTCTGTAGACTGATATGGTTACTTTTCAGTCGCCAAACGGTCACTATACCCACATTTTACATATCTCTCCAACTCATTCACATAGCTGATATCTGGAATAGGTCACATCTTGGGTATTTACCTAATACTCTACATTTGATTGACCTGAGATGTGGCATCGTGTATTCCCATCGGTGATGTCTGCAATATAAGTGACGCTGGAGACTAATCTCCGTGACAAGAGTGCTGAGCATAATTCGAATAAATTAATCTTGTTGCATGTATAGTTTCCCCAATATAGGTATTCTGTTCGAAATAGAATATGATAATTTCTGAGGAGCAAAAATGGCTGCCATTCAATTTTCGTGTTAGTTTTCCATCCCCACTCACTTGGAGAAGCCCCTCTTGAACAATGGAGAAAAAGCTAACCCCAACTGTGGCGGGTCTGTGCGGCGGATATCTCAGCATGACTCCCTTCTTTGTGAGAATTCACTCAAGACTCTCATTCTTTACTGTATGATTTTCTTACAAACACCCAGTCTCATTCCAACCATCGCAAAGAAACACCAAGCTTGTTGACGAGTTGTTGATGAACCTAGCGTCTAGTTCATCCCTCGTCAATAACAGAATTTCTGCGCCCATAATTCATATAACAGCATTAATAGCACCAAATAAAAACAATCATACAATGCAAGCGCGAAGAGAAAATGCATTCTTCAGCGAGGTCAGTTGGGGCTTGGACTCCGACACTTCGCGGCAGCTTGGCCTTTTTGAGCCCGCTTGTTTTGAGTGATGAAGCAATACATGAAATTTCTCTAGATATGTTTCTTTGTGAACATTTGAGATTGATTATGTCAAAGGTTCCGATTTCATTAACTATTTTCGCAACATAAGCGTTTTTGGTCTTCTTGCTGTCCAGCGAATCCTTACTATCTTCAGGAAAGAGTTTCCAATATTTCTCGAAGAATTCAAAAAGCAAATCATTTTGATATGGAACACTACTTGAATTCCCCTTTTCATCTGCTCCGTATGCTTATGGTTGATCCTATGATACAGGAATCCATAGCAGTTCAGGAGTGATCTGGTTCATCACGAGTTTCCAACCAGGAGCAGGTTGTAAGGACAAAGCTTTGGAAATTAGAGTTGTGGTTTTGATAGATGTGTGTGCTCCAAAATAAGCAAGCGGTAAATAGGTCAGAAAATATCTGTTTGGGAAAGTTGCGAGTATTCGTCTCGGTTTGGAAATTCTGCGGTAGTGATTTTTTGTACGAATGTACTGGTATTGTTTTCTAGCGTCAACACATATATTTCCACCAACAAGGATGAAATAAAAACTACGAGACACACTGTGAGTGTCCTGTATCACTTTTGCTCAGAGCATACAAAGCAGTGCGAATTTTGTCGGCTTTGTCAAAACGTATATAATGAGTCCCTGCGCATTCAGTTAAAGGCCACATTTTACAATTCATTAGTCCACTAAAGATGCTAAGAGGCAGAGGCACTAAGATTACTGAGAAAAAATGAGCCTTATCCAACCTATCATCAGTGAAGTCATTTGTTTTTCGCAAACATCTGGGTGGGGTGGCATGGCCGGTCCTTAAATTATGTGAGCCTTCTTGACCAGCACCTAGCTATCCAGCGCAAAAGGACAGCAGGACTTCCTGTAAGGGCAACATGACATCCTGTAAGGGCAACAGGACTTCCAACGGCACCACCGTCACCTTTTTCCTTTGTGTTCTATCGCCATTACTGGAAACTAGCATTGTGATTTGAGGATGACACAATGCTCATTGACAAGCTATTCAAATGTAGTCATGCATGTATTTGGTATATTCGAGTGCAATATTCATAGATTTAGTTTGTCGTTGAAATCCCATACCCGAATCAGCACTACAAATGATGCAAACACCAGAACTAGTAGTTCAACCTGCAGTTTTGTATGCCAGTACTGGAACTTTGGATTTCAATCACACTTTTGACTACTCGGCTGGCAGGGTAAGCAACTCGGGAACCAGCCTCATCCCCATTCAATGCTTCAAACTGTGACACTTTGTCCACAACATTATGAATAACCATCTCTACCATGCAACTAAGTTCGATCATTAGAGAAATTGTGGTCAACAAATATAACATGGATTACTGATATGAGCATATTCCATTTCCGGAGTAACTGATAAATATGAATCTGATAATGGAACTCAGCATAACATTCCTTCAACGATGAAGCAATGGTAGCACAGCCAACTGACATGCATGGCAAAACCAGTTCATCGCGTCGACAAAAAAAATATGCCTAACCTATCACGGATTACGAATAATTGCTAACCCTAATAACTTCGAGGATAATCTCGGTATGTGATATGGTATTCTATTGTAACTACAGTGATGAAGTCCGGATGTTTCAAAAGAAATATATCAATATATTTGATGAAGATTTATTCTATACTAATGTCGGGGAACTTTATATCATGAACTTTCCAAAAATTTGCGGCTGAAACTCTCTGACTGGTGGCATATCCTATTGAGAAAATTCTGGACATGCTTGCATAATACTATAGGTTTGCAAGATATCACGGAAAAGCTTAACCATGGGACATGACGGGATCTCAAAATCTCCCTCATAGTAATCTGTTCTTGAAAGGCAAGGTTAAGGAATAGAGCTTGACCCAGATATATTGTTTCAGCCGTTTAGCTCCAGGTGTAGGGAGAATATTTCGAGGAAATCGCCTATCAAGACCAGAGAGGGCTGGACCCAATATCGCCAAGGTAGAATCAACTGATATTGATCATGCCACTTCCACTGGTTTTGGGGGATAGATAAAATATCTTTACTTTGTGTTGTTTACAATTTGCATGGTCAACTGCCATTATAAAAAAAAATTAATAATGCATGTATTCCGTGATTCGTAATATAAATAAATATCTACTAGTGTTAATGTGTTAATAGTTTTTTATATATACCATAACACATGACAACTGAATGGACAATGTCAAGAATACTTCATACCAAGCTAAGCCATTTGTTTCACTTTTCATTAAATTTGACAATATTTTTGGACAACCTTGCATTTACTTTTTCATCCATATAACATTTTTTCGAGTCACACTTGAAACAGTGGAATGTTGGTTGTGTCTGATTTATAGCCCTAAAGATGCAGAAATTAGCCAGTAATCAGATCAATTAGCAACCCGCATATTTTTTACTAGTAATCCAAAGATAATGTGCATGGTGTGAAGCATATTTCTATTGGGGTGATATAGGCAACCAATTCAGTCATTTACTTTCTTATAGTCTCTGTTATATCTTTACAAAGAAGACACATATTGCTATCGACCAGGTTTATCTTGGCATGGTATTCAGGCCACTTCAGTCTATCAGAGGGGTAGTATAATAAATACACGCAGTCTAGACTCCGATCTCCGACCTTTCGAGTGGTTTAGAGCAATAGCATTTACTGTTGGCGAGGGCTCGGAAGTATCAAATGTCGAATCTGAAATTGGGGAATGCGCTATAATTACCTGAATATTTTCGAATTCAACGATTATAATGAAAACTTAAATGCGAGAGAAAATGATTGTGTACTTCGTCGCAGGTGTTTTCATTTAGTTCTACGTATTATTTGATATGGATTTTATATTTCTAATCTTTGACATATGCTCATAGGAACGTAGTGTAAGAAAATATCACTTGAAACCGTTGATATGTACTGTTGATGTTTATTCTGGTTTGCCGTTTATACAAAAAATTCCGCACAAATATCTCAGTAGGTACCGGTACTACTGTGGGAAACCGAATGTTTTCAAACTAGTGCACTTGTTAACCTTCAGGTCAAAGATTGTAACAGTTCTTAGCAATCTTAATACTCCTATTAATGCTCCCCATTCGTACCACAGTTGCTGGCCTGTGAAATATTGGATGGTCGATGTCTACGTATAAATTTGTCCAATAAATTATGAAAATTAATAAATATATATATATATATATTTCTGTTTAATCGATTTGTTTTAAATATTGTATATTGTATAAATAAGTGTATTTCTCTTTCATCTTTGGCTGAATTAAAGTCATTCCCTATAATGTCCAGCCGAGTTACTACAGTTTTTAATTATCTACCATACCCTGTCCTTTATGACACAGAATGAAAGAGAAGTTGGGAATAGAATCGCTCAACACGGTCATTTCAAAACATTCTCAAAAAAGAACAAAAGCCTACCTTTCCAAATGCCATCCGTTTATTACTTGGACCAACCTTCGGAATATATACTCTTTGAATATCTAAACCTTCCCTTGAGGACAGAAATTCATTCTTCGCGCCAAAACACGGATTTTCAAACTTTTAACCAGCTCTGCGACCAAAAACACTTCCGTCAGAATTTTAAGGACCGGGCTATGCAATATTTTCAGCGACGTGGACAGTCAGTCATTAGTGGACCTCTCCTTGGTGTTGATCCATAGAGTTACCACTGCTTGAATAACGATCCTAATGATGGACACCTTGATTTTGTTCCTGACCTTAAAGGATTCCTTTTATATACCTACATATAGCAGGTGCCTAAGTTACATCAGCTCTTAGTCTGGTGTTTGGATGTGTGCCATAAATCATGAAACTGGACAATGACTCTCTCATAATCGTAACCATTCTCTCTTTGTTCAATACATTTCTATAAACTACTACAGTGATGCCGGATAAGATAGTCAAGGCTCTAACTGATATAGAAATCCAAATGATAGAATTCTTGCAAAAGGAACCTCGGCATAAAAGGTATTATTTGAGAGGATTCAACGAGAATATGTGATAACCGGTCTGTGAGATGGCATCAGTTTGAAGGCCAAGGTGTTATGGGGCTCCCGTCACATCAGACGTTCTGTGGATTTGCACCAGGGTTTATTGTGGGGGTATCGTACTCGACGCCAACCCGGCCAGTTATTCCCAAGATCCCTTAGCGCTATAAACAAAGAATTCTTAATCTTCAAATTATTGAGAACAAATTCTGTTTGTCCCTATTAAATAGAGCTACATTCAAGTTCACGCGACCATCCCGCGCCGATCAACTTAACATTTATACAAAATCAGGTGGAGAGTCACAAGAATTTCGACCATCGGTGACAAGAACTTGGGTCGTCCGCAGGTTAATCTGTATTCCTCTGCTGGTTTCATCACCTCTGCATTCTTGGCTATTATTCTTTTCTTCAATGTTCTTAGCAAAATATGTTCTCTTGCGTATTTGTTTGTATTTGAATTCAATGTAGATCTGAAGCACGTGTGAAAAGATGCATACTATTTACGACAGAAGGCACAATTTTTCCCCGCTCCTTGCCAAGAACATCTTGTTTGATGATTGAAATATTATGCTATGTTTGCTGTTTTGTGAGTACCTGTGAAAAGTTGTTTTAGTCGTCATCAGCAGATATTTCTGTTATTAGCATCATTTCAAGTTCATTTCGTCTCCTTATTGTTATACCTTGGATTAGATAGCATTCCAAGAATACAAGACAACAAATAACAAATCTCCCACAGGATACAGCGATAGATCTATTCCAACTTGAGGCTTATTCTCATACATGAGCAGCAGAATACGATAAACTAATCCCGCGGTACAAAACATCTTGTACACAAGTAAGCAGAATGTAATGTAATGAGAAATCACCTGCATGTGAGAATAAATTTTACAAAAGAAAAAAAACTAGAAGGGCTGATAAAGAACAGATGAGACAATAGGATACCAGCGTCTGATCTGACATCCAGTAGTCAGTCGTCTTCCAGAAACAATTTCCGTGTCCACGATAGGAAAAGTTTTTCCATAGGACAATATTAGAACCAACAATAGACGACCATAATAAAAATAATTCAAAAGAACATAAACGCAAACTAATTTCTTGCCAGATAGAAGCGGTCAGCTGACACTGATGATCTTCTTTCAAAACTGATGCTCCCAGAATCCCAAGATTGTCGTATGAGCTATCTGTATTTCCATACATTTAACATATGTATGTGTTTGTTGGTCCATACATGCATACATGATAAAGCCATGGATAGAGAAATCAAATTTCCGATATCAGTTATGTATTTCATATTGCAAAGTATCTATTGCTCCATGCTCGAGTACATCACACTTCTAATGAACAATATAGTTGTTAGTCACACACGTGTGCAGCCTTAAGAATGTCATTTAGTTAAAAACAAAAAAGTACTCAAATCTGGATATGAGGATCTGAACATCAGCATGTCTCATTTCATCTTTCATTCAAAACCGTGGCCTGTTTCTCTCTTTCAAGAAACTATAGCATGTATTAATATATTATATTTTATGTTATGTTGTTGATATGAGAAAGGTCTTCAGATTATCAACGCTGAAGTACTTTACGGTCTGCAGACTGTTGCTCATCGGACCTGACCCCTCAATCTACTTTTCTCCCGTAACCTCATATTATACAGATCACCATACATTTATACATTCACATAATTATTTTATCAACAAGGTACTACCATGCCTTATAATAATTTGTAAATTCATACTTAATCACTTCAAATCTCCTATGTAATAATCTCTGCTATAAAATGCATTTAGGTTTGTGTACTAATGTATCTCAATAATGTGAGCTGAGAGTAATAAAGTTCAGTTCAGTGCAACAGGCATGAAATGAAGTGATTAAGCGACCTGATATTATCATTGCGGAGAGAACATAGGTTGTGTTGATGAAGGATATCCGATAGTGTCACCTCGCTGCCATGTGGAGTAATTAAAACAACTTGTTTTATCCGACAGATAACACGATGCTTTTCAGAAGTCCATATGTTGTATTTGAAACGGAGATCGAGTAGACTCTGTGAATCCTCTTTCGTAAGAGATTAACATTTTAAGAATGTTCAAAGGCAATTTATCGGTGCGTTCCGACAACAACGAACTTCCCGCTTCATGGACGTACTACCGTTGGAGAGAAGACACGTCATTAGCTTTATTTTCTTACACTAACGTAAGTATGCGAGAATGGAGAACTACTCCATTGACGTTATTGATAAGGTAACGGTTATTGTTGAGGTTACGGTTATTGATAATGTAACGGTTATTGATGAGGTTACGGTTATTGATAAGGTTACGGTTATTGGTGAGGTTACGGTTATTGATAAGGTTACGGATATGTGAATAGAATAGAATAGAAGGTGTGCTTTGGGTGTTCTTCGTTCATCTACATCTGCATAACCCTTGCAAGACATGAAATTCACTTCCAAATAAAGTAATCTCTACAATTCTTCGGTAAACAACGTTTCAATGTTAACAATAAGGCGATGTCATCCCTCACATTAGGAATTAGAACCATGTCATATAACAAGCAAAATACACATTTTATCTTATAAAACCTGAACAGTGAAATCGTCTGTGATTATTTACTTACGGGTGTAAAACTGCCGTGTGGCCTTTACAGGTGATCGTCTTGAAGAAGTGGAATCCGTTACGACAGCATTTGAGAGGTCTAGAAATTGTTTCTCGTACGATTGAATTTGTCCCCATATCTAACATAATTCCTTTTTTTATAAAATGCAGTTCCATCAAATAGCCTGATTTATTTCAAGAGAGATAGAGTTTGTGGTTTCCGGACCAATTCTACAAAAATGGCTTCTCATACGATTGTATTTGTTCCTAAATCTGAAATCATCCCATTTTTATAAAGGATAGTTTCATCGAATAGCCTGGTTTACTTCCAGAGATATATGTTATAGAGGTTCCGGACCGATCTACACAACCACAGCCGACCTTTCCAGAAGATTATAACCGATACACGGCCAGCCATATTAATTAACGTTCTGTCAGTTCATAGAAATTTCATCTATACTTCCAACCATAGGTTCTGGGATCTAGAACCAGTACCACCACAATCCATTAATCCGAGTGAAAACTCGAGAAAAAACGCCCTCTGCCGCGGAGGTCAAAACGATTGCATACAGTTCTATAATTTACATCGATCATTATGATACTATTTCCTCCTCTCCCATTTACAGTCATTTACAATACATTGTATTGCAGAGTGATATAAATGTCTGATCCCTTCTACCGTAAATATATTTCTGAAGTTTTTATTGACGAGCTGTTTACTGCCATCAACTGAGCCACGAGGAGATAGTTTGGACCTTGTCGACAGGTAAGAGCAACAACGCTGTTAACACATTGATCTATCGCAAGAATCATTGAGACTATTATTAGACGATGACGGGTATATATTAAGGGAGATCGGCATAGAATCAAGATGGGTACGTAATAGTTACATGATGCCACGAGACCATGTATACCAAATATTGGCAAGATATTGTGCTCGAGGGGCTGTGTAGAAGCCCTTATATGACATCGACCCTTAACAGCGCAATGTTAAGGGTCGACATGACAGCGAGAATATAGCTGGTTTGGTGAAGGGACGTGATAATGTAGAGAAGTTACAGTGTGTAGACACGGGAGGAATAAGGGATTGCAATAACTGGGCTCTTGGTGCTTCTTTCAAGTGAGCCGACAATCTCCTGCTATTTCTGCGCTGAGTTAAATGATCCTAGATTGCAGTTTCAACAAGTGGTAGCGCGTTAAGCCAAGATTATTAGAGCGTCTTCTGCATACAGCAACACCATACAAAATTCATTTTACAATAGAACATAGATTATACACAGCACTGGAAGATAACGAAAATCACGAACTGTGGCAAACTTCAAGGTATTGTTCTTGATCCTAAGGTTACGAACGACAAACATAGTTTCACTTTTCATGGTACAAATATATAGAATCAGAAGATAGTGTTAAATTGCTAGGCATCCACATCGATAGTAAATTAAATTTCAATAAGCATGTATGAAAGTTGGATTAATGTCCTTAAACGGCTAGGACCGTATCTTGACCTAGACAGTAGACTAGCTTTTTTTTAGTTCATTTGTAGAGTGTAATTTAATGTTTGTCTTTTTTGTCCATTAGTCTGCCATTCCTGTAGTGCCACTAGTGCCAACAAAATTAGAAAAACTACAAGAACGCGCCTTGCGCTTTGTTTACTGGGATAATGTTAGCGATTATCATCATCTGCTGAAGAGGGCCGATCTCTCTAAACTCCATATACAACGCCTTAGACTTCTGGCAACAGAGGTTTACAAAATACTACACTGTGAAAGCCCTGCATATAATAGGGACCTGTTTCAAATTAAGAACAATATTTATCAGCTAAGAAATATCACGAATGTTCACGTGCCCATATGTAGGACAACAAGATTCGGGCTTCATTCTATCAAGTACTCCGGAGCCACTCTATGGAACTCACTTGATCCATCTATAAAAGGATCACTGACACTCAAGAATTTCAAAATTTTAATTAGTAAATGGGACGGTGATACTTGTTGATGCACTTTCTGCAATTTTTCATACATTCATACATTTTTTTATATGGCCTATTTAGGTATGTTATCTCTATTTTACAATATTTCAATGATGTCTTATTGTTCTCTGTCGGTGAATAGCTCATGTTTTGAGCTAAAGTTCTCTGTATGTAAACACATCCGACTTTAAATAGAATTTATCTTATCTTATCTTATCTTATCTGACTTGTATTAGTATGGATATATACATATGGATTGATTGAATGTTCTCTCTGTTTGAGGATTAAATCAACGGAATGAATGTTGAAGTTATTCTAGAGGACAGTCGACGGTGAAGAACGAGACATTGGCTGCATTCAAACCGTTTTAGAACGCAGCTCGCCATAAATCTATAGTAAGTCGAATTGTATCTCAAAAGATTAACGTTCTGTAATTCTCTGCACATCTCTTTTATATTCGTTTACTTCAAATTGTTGAACTGAACTATTCCGTTGATGTTTGAATCTGTTGACAACTTTATAAGACTGTTTGGGGGCAACCGCACATCTGTGACTCGGTTATTGATCATTTTTACATTCGACTTACAATACAAGCAGGCATTGATCTTTTTGTAAAACCATCCATCGGGAATAAATTAAGAAGTTATCTTGACGAATGATTTAAGCAAAGGCATGGCTTCCACTTTGAGATGTTTATCTCGCGTGTGTTTACAGGGATGCAATGTCAATTTTGCAGCATGCGTTGTAACTTGTACAACAGTTGAACACCAATGTTTGATCAGACATTCCCATTAAATATGAAAATGTGCCCTGTCCATGAAAAACACCCCAATATCGGGTGTAAGCGAGTCACGTTCGCACAAATAGATGGCCCAAAATAGGTAACAGAGGGGGCACGTTTTTGCAAATATTGTCCGAATATACGAAATACGTTTCCGGTTTCATCACTGCTTTCTGAAGTTGATTTTTAGAATACACTCGTTCCATTTAAATTCTAGACAAACATGATCCATCGATTAGACGTCAACAGGGCAAGAATTTGAGAAGCTGCCAAGAAGGAGCTGTGTTATGTATGAGCCCACTGTGATCTTCATTAACTGGCTTAACTGTTCCTTTCCGATATTTACATCATAACATTTTGATCAAGGATTGACTGGATTTGAGGCTGGAATAGCACAAATATAACATGAAGAAGTTAATTGTCAACTTTGACTGTCAGCCGGTGTTGGAAAGAGGCGGGAAGGGGGAGGAGGTGCATGCGAAATACATATAGGCCTTACTCCGACAAAGATTATAACGGAGAGACTTGCTTTGATAACTTTTTGTCCCCCGCCGCAACGCGGCCGGGGACTTTAAAATGGTTCTTGCTTCTTTGTGTCCGTGGATGTCCGTGTGTCCGTCCATGTCTGTTCGAAGCGATAACTTCCTAACGCTTTGTTGGATTCTTCCGAAATTCGGAATATGCATTCCTTGCGGCAAGACGCCAGTCCGTATTGCATTTCAGCAACATCTGCCTGAAGGTGGCGCCACTAGTTCTTGCTTCTTTGTGTCCGTGGATGTCCGTGTGTCCGTCCATATCTGTTCGAAGCGATAACTTCCTAACGCTTTGTTGGATTCTTCCGAAATTCGGAATATGCATTCCTTGCGGCAAGACGCCAGTCCGTATTGCATTTCAGCAACATCTGCCTGAAGGTGGCGCCACTAGTTCTTGCTTCTTTGTGTATGTGGATGTCCGTGTACGTCCGTGCATGTCTGTTCGAACGATAACGCTTTGTTGGATGCTTCCGAAATTCGGAATATGCATTCCTTGCAGCAAGACGCCAGTCCGTATTGCATTTCAGCAACATCTGCCTGAAGGTGGCGCCACTAGTTCTTGCTTCTTTGTGTCCGTGGATGTCCGTGTGTCCGTCCATATCTGTTCGAAGCGATAACTTCCTAACGCTTTGTTGGATTCTTCCGAAATTCGGAATATGCATTCCTTGCGGCAAGACGCCAGTCCGTATTGCATTTCAGCAACATCTGCCTGAAGGTGGCGCCACTAGTTCTTGCTTCTTTGCGTCCGCGGATGTCCGTGTGTCCGTCCATGTCTGTTCGAAGCGATAACTTCCTAACGCTTTGTTGGATTCTTCCGAAATTCGGAATATGCATTCCTTGCGGCAAGACGCCAGTCCGTATTGCATTTCAGCAACATCTGCCTGAAGGTGTCGCCGCTAGTTCTTGCTTCTTTGCGTATGTGGATGTCCGTGTACGTCCGTGCATGTCTGTTCGAATTAAGCGATAACTTTCTAACGCTTAGTTGGATTCTTCCGAAATTCGGAATATGCATTCCTTGCGGCAAGACGCCAGTCCGTATTGCATTTCAGCAACATCTGCCTGAAGGTGGCGCCACTAGTTCTTGCTTCTTTGCGTATGTGGATGTCCGTGTACGTCCGTGCATGTCTGTTCGAAGCGATAACTTTCTAACGCTTAGTTGATTCTTCCGAAATTCGGCATACGCATTCCTTGCGACAAGACACCAGTCCGTATTGCATTTCAGCAACATCTGCTTGAAGGTGGCGCCACTAGTTCTTGCTTCTTCGTATCCGTGAATGTCCGTGTACGTCTGTTCGAAGTGATAACTTCCTAATGCTTTGATGGATTCTTCCGAAATTCGGAATATGCATACCTTGCGACAAGATGCCAGTCTGTATTACATCTCAGCAACATCTGCCTGAAGATGGCGCTACTGGTTCTTACTACTTTGTGTCCGTGGATGTTCGTGTACGTCCGTGCATGTCTGTTCGAAGCGATAACTTTCTAACGCTTTGTTGGATTCTTCCGAAATTCAGCATTCGCATTCCTTGCGACAAGAGGCCAGTCCGTATTGCATTTCAGTAACATCTGCCTGAAGGTGGCGCCACTAGTTCTTGCTTCTTTGCATCCGTGGATGTCCGTGTACGTCCGTGCATGCCTGTTCGAAGCGATAACTTCCTAAAGTTTTGTTGGATTCTTCCAAAATTAGAATACGCATTCCTTGTGACAAGACGCCAGTCCGTATTACATTTCAGCAACATCTGCCTGAAGGTAGCGCCACTGGTTCTTGCTTCTTTGAGCCTGTGGATGTTCGTGTACGTCCGTGCATCTCTGTTTAAAGCGATAACTTCCTAACGCTCTGTTGGATTCTTCCGAAATTCAGCATTCGCATTCCTTCCGACAAGAGGTCAGTCCGTATTGCATTTCACCAACATCGGCCTGAAGGTGGCGCCACTGGGTCAAAATAGATTTTTTTCCGTGTACATCTGTTCGAAGCGATAACTTCCTAATGCTGTGTTGGGTTATTCCGAAATTCGGAATACGCATTCCTTGCAACAGGACGCCAGTCCGTATTGCATTTCAGCAACATCTGCCTGAAGGTGTCACCACTGAGTTTCTCTTCTGCTTGTCCGTTCCAGTCAAAATGGGCCTTCAATTTTGCTATATGAAATCATTCTATTCCACATCATATGATTTACCCTAAAGCTTTTGCATGCACCATATTTTATTTCAGAAGTATAATGTGAAATAACTGGCGGGGAAATCCCCGCAGTACTGAATCCCTGATTTTTGAATTTCGTGTCATCTTAAACGAAGGACAACATTTCCTTCAATTTTGCTAACAAATAATTGTATTGCACATCATAGGATTTACCCTGAAGCTTCTGCATCAATCATTTGTCTACACACGTATATTACTATATTAATTACAACTGTGTTCCTAATGTTTGGGTGCACACTGTGCATATGATCAATTTCCTAAATTGAACTGAATTCAACCTTGCTGGTCTACAGACTGACAGATGATGGCATGCAGTTGTCAGTGCAGTTGTTAATGTACAGGGAGCTTTCTATGAATGAGTTGCAACCCCAAAAGGCTTAAAATTTATCAGGCACAGACCCATGTTTTTACCCCTCTGCCATTTTTGGCCATGGAGTATTGTCATCATCTTGTACGTCCGTCTGTCCGTACGTCCGTTCGTGAGCGAGATAGCCGGAAAATTGTTTCGCTGACGAGTTCCAAATTTGGTATGCTTATTTGCCTAGTCAAGGACCAGAAGCCTATAGAATTGGGACCTGATTGGTACCTTAGCAGCCATCTTTAATTTCATGCAAAATGGATAATGATCCATATCTCGGAAACCATTCAACTGTTCAATATGAAATTTGATATACATCATCGATACATCAAGCAACTTTCAACGAATTACCAAACAAGCTTTTCTGATTAGCTGGGAACCCTGGATGCCATCTTTAATTCATGCTAAATCGATAATGATAGCATACATATCTCGGTTACCATTCATTTGTTTTATATGAAGGTAGGTATGTATCATCAATACATCCAGATACTTTGAATCGGGACCTGATTGACTGAAAACCTTTGGTGGCCATCTTTAATTTAGGCAAAATCATTAATGATCTATCTCTGATTCCGTTGGAGTGCTCAGTGAAAAATTTGGTATACATCATTGATGCATCAAGAGACTTGCGATGAATGACAGATCTGGTTTCTCTGATTGGGCGGAAATCTTGGCGGCCATCTTTAATTTATTCAGAATCTTTAATGATGTTTATCTCTGATACCATTCAAATGTTCTATACGAAACTTGATTTACAGCATCGATGTATGAAGAGACTTGCATTAATGAATAACCACATTAGTTCCTCTGAGTGACGGGAAGGATGGGCAACCATCTTTAATTTATGTAAACTCATTAATGATCTCTATCTCTGACACTGTTCAAATGCTCAATGTAAAATTTGGTATACATTATCGATGCATCATCTCGGTTACTTCTACACGATGTGCCTAGGATACAGTACTATACTATACACAATTTTTTGTAATTCACCATCGCAGAAAACCACCATCGATTGCGTTTTCAATGGTAAAAGGGTTAGGAAAGAACTAAAAATATACTTCAATGCAGAGTGATTTTGATTGACGCCAGAAATCGCTCAGAACGCTTCTTCGGCGATCTAGACCCCAGGAGCATCTTGGGCCTGGGCGGCCCCTGGATCCTCACCTAAAGTGCAATGATAGTGGCCGTACCACTTTGAATTTGCTTCCGACGCCCCTGTATTAACAGACAGTGTCAACATACTGTTCCAGCTGTCTCCCGTTCAGTGATTGGTCATTTGCCCCCGCCATTTTAAGCTAATACGAGCATTTTCATTGGATCACTATTAGATAAGACCCACCCCAATCTTCATACACAACCATGTGACTGTCTCAGTTGACTGATGACATAGCGCGGCCTCGTTTTTGAATCTGCCGTCTAACTGGGAAAATGTTGTTGTTGCTGCATCAGCCGATCATAGCCCCCTGTAAAAGATACTATAGGCTAATACATGTAGGCTACCATGCCATGAGATGATGCTTGGGATTGCATTTCGCTCACTTGCACCTACAGGTGGCGACAACTGGTGGCAATTTAAAATTTGGTTTCCGGGCAACAGGTTGATGCCTTCAGCTTCTCGTCAAATTTGGTTTGCAGTTAATGCCTTGAGATGTCACTTGGGGATGCTTCTCGGTGCTTCACTGCATGGAAACTATATCACAGAAGCAATCAACTTTCAGTCAATCGTTCTGAGTTGATCTTAAAACTTGGGAAGGCAGAAAGACCCTTCCACATCCAACGCCTATGAAGCAGCAGTTGCCTCCCTCATGTATATCCCCTAAGACCAACAATGCTAAAAAATATTGCTGCCATTTCGGCGGGGGACCTAGCATCCTCTGGCTGCTTGTCTGTATATCGCCCGGTCTTCAAAGATTCTGGAGGTTTCGAAGATACTGAATAGTTCTAGTAAAAACCCGGCAATTCTTACTCAAATCACTCCTAGTGTCAGCACACCAAACGCTAAAACGTATTCCATTTGCAAGGCACTCTCCACCTCCTCTGGTGGACAAATTTGTTCCAAATAAGCGAAAGTAATGAGAAACAAAATGCAACATCAATTTTGTTCCTTCTCATTAACCACAAGTACTTTCCTCATTGAAACTGTAAGAAAATAGTCGCTTCCGCTGGATTGAAGGAAGCCTTCAATAGTTTCCTGGTACCTACATGAAGATATCTTTTAAAAAAAAAAAGGACATAGACTCCACGGGAAGAGAGACGCTGCAACGAAGATAACTGTATCCCTGTCTGTATAGTAACATTCTCGAGAGACATGCGTCGTCTGGCGATCATTTGTATACAAATGTCCATCAATGTTCCGAAGCATCATTATATAAACTTCTTCTACAACGTTAAACGTGTACTCCTCGCTTGTTTCAATAGTCTTCAATGAATTTATAGGCTGGAAATAATTGCAACGGACCATTTCAGAAATTGCACTGATGATTGGTCAAAAGGTGATATTTTTTTAAGTTTGAAGCGTTGACTTAGAGGATTCTCCCTTGTAACAAATACATGACACCTTAATTTGCACACAATACATTACATGTAAGAAGTTATATATTTGAAGAATTGATATTTGTTTTGGATCTTATATTTCCAGTAACAAGGGAAAATCATTCGATGAATGACTAAAAAAATAACAAGGTAAGTCAGGAAATATTTTAATAATAAAAAAATGCAGTTTAATGTAATATCGTAATCCTTTTGAGCAGATAAATAACATAGGTATGTTTATCAACAGTAGAGGGAAACGTATGTGATGAAACTGTATTGAAGACATACTTCAAGTTTAGTTATCTGGAAAATATATATCTTAGAAAAGTTCTAGATGATATAACAATTCACTATATTGTAGTTAAATACAGATATCGTCTGGTAAGTTTCAACTTTTTGCTAGTTGAACGAGGAATTAATTAAGTGGTGTGAGATCGATGCTCAAATATTCCTCGGATTTCAACAAAACGGTCACCACGAAAATTTACACGATGAAAGGTGACGTGAAACGTATACGAGACCTGCAATTCAAAGCCAGATAACATATGAATCCGAATGTGGAATTAATCTCGATCTCATTAAGTGCTACATGAATCACATACCTTAAGTCAACACGTATTCCAGTAAAGAATTGCGCAAGCTATGAAAGAATATTTAGTTCTTGTTTCATGGAAAAAAAAGACGCTCCATTGCTTATTGCCCTGTTTATGTAATGATCGCATGGAGAAATGCGACGCATTTTAGT